>JAKWJA010000712.1:0-356906 GCA_027704765.1 Solanum habrochaites
ATCTAGCTGATTGATATTTTGTTTTTATCTCCTCAACTTCTATATTTGTATCATTAGTATGATCTGGAACGCTTTTATCATGTTCCTTTGCATAGTTACTTATAATGTATTTAACTACTTTAATATCTGAACAAAATCTCAACGTCTATAGGAAATTAATATTGGATAAAAAAAGGAATTATAGGATAACCCACGAATTATGAAGAAGTATATTTCTAATCTCTACATAGTTTCCTGTAGTGCGTCTTCTATAATCGGGATATGCAACTTTTTCCTTTTATCGTTTCATGAGCAACTAGCTCTTTTAGATACGATTGACAATTTCTTTTTCATACAAGGACTGTTTTGGATTTAGTTCCATCGCAAGGTCCATGAATCATGGTGTTGTGTAACGCGTAAATAAGTGAGGATTACATTAGATTTGATAATTCCTGCAGAAACAATCAATCATCGTCTTCATGTGTAAGTAATTTTGAATCTTTCATCAGTATAATAGAAAATGAGCATGAGGAAGTCTCGTTTCTGAATCTACTGTGTCCATATATCCACGACTTTACCGATATGTGTTTCTTTAACAAATCCTTTTTTATTTCCTTTAACTTTTCACAAATACTCAACAAATCAATCGGGTTCTATTTTATGCTTCATCACGTGCTAGAAATATTTTCTTGATCTCTGGCAAGAGGGTTACATGTGATGGTTTAAAAATATTCAGGTCCTGCAAACGCTAAACATGCAATTGAATCCCTGTACCGTCTACTCCTATCGCTTGCCCCTCCTTAAAGCTAAGTTGGAAAATTGTTTTTACCTACTTGTGAAGAATCTCTTCACCTCGTCAGAGAACATCTACCATCTGCCTAATACATCTATTCTATAAAAAATCCGATTGAAGAACCAAATCTAATTGTTGAGTTTCCATTTTTCATCCATTGTCATAGTGTATTGGTTGAAACAATCTTTGCGTGAATGTATATTTATTTTCACATCATCTCGCATTTGAGCTGCTACAATAATATTCACGACAGGAACACTATTTCTTTTAGACATTTTCCTTTTTGGCATAACTTCAGCTTCTTATTCAAAAGAAATAGAAATTTCCTCAATGTAAGTCATATTTTGTTATGCTTGCAATTGTTCCATTTTTCACATCTTTTTGTCTGTAAGAAGAAAGCACCAAAGATCACTTTCGATACCACAATCCCATCTATTTTGATCGTAGAAATAACAATGATATGTAATTGATCATAACACTTAATAATACTTTCAATACTCATTGTGCTCTTTGTATATACACGAATATTAGGGTTGTAGTGTATATTTGGATCACTTGCTCTAACCATGATTTCAGTACTTTTGATTTCAGTTGGTAAAGGTATACCTTTGATCTAAGCAGCAATCGGATTTTAGATCAATGTAGATTAGACAATGAGGAATATTAGTAGTGATTTTAGAATATGGAATATGGATTAGTATTTAATTTTTCCATCAGCTTTTGTACAGTACCTTCATTCCGTTTTTGCTTTTTTTTAACATTCCAATCGATTCCTCAATTTATTTTCACGATCAAGAAATATAATTTAAATTCGCTTCCTTTTTCATAGCTTGGTACTAAGTCATCTATAAGTAATACATTTTTTCTTGAACTCGAAATGTGGATATACTTTCTATTTTTTGCTAGTTCTTGTTTCATAACTAACTCCTAAGATGTGTGGCAAAATGTCATTGTAAGTTTTTATATAAGTTTCGAAACTGTTCAGATTCATTATATTTTCCTAAATATAGATTTCTTAAGTTGTTGGTGCTTGATGCGAAAGAAGCCTCACAACCCAATACCACAAAAAATGAGGGTGGATCATACTCAATTTGTTACCGTGCAGAATTTACATCGGGAAACACTGTTAGATAACATAATTTGTTATCAGTGGATGGTTTCCAGCATTAACTTCTCTTGACTACATCCTGCATAATGTAGTGTATGCTTAAAACTAATTTGAGTGGATAAAGATTATTTTAGATTATAGCCTATCTATTATCTTACTGTCATTAAGAGTTTTGCTCATGTTAGATAATGTGGGTCTGGAGCAGCACCGATGGGCATTATTATCGATGTCGGGAGTTTGCCCCGTCTGCGAGCTAGATAGGCATCTTTTTATTGATCTTCATTTATATAATTCCAACAATCCTCTAATTTTTTTTTATCAGCGTAACTTTTTCAGAATTCAGATTATTCTGTTATCTTTGTCGACATTTATTGACTCACTTATCTATCTGCAATATTGAGATATAAATTATATGTGTACTTTCTTTTCTCCTCAGCATCACACACTTGAAAATAATTATAACAAACCAAAGTATTCATTGCAAATTCAGTAAAAATGACGAAAATTATTCATCCCTCATGAAATTAGCTTATAGGCTAAAACCCTACTATACCCCCCAATCTAAAAGATTTTTTCGTTGTACGAAAGTGGTGACATTAACTTATAGAGTGTACACCACATGCCAGCTGAATGGCATAGCTATAACTATCAACTACTTATTTCATAACCTTAATAACATAAAAAAATTCTACGCACCGTATCGAGTTAGATTAACAAATGAATAACTATTAAACACTAAGAACACACACAATACAAAAATCCAATACTTCCTTACCATATTATCATGGTGCCAGTAGTAAAAGAAAGAAGACCCCGTTGGCTTCGGATCATTTGAGAGAGTTTCAGATTCGACTTATAAAATATAAAATTTTATGTATGACTCTATTCACATTCGACTATCCACGGAGGTAAAAATATTAGGTCTTGAAGCGAACTAGCTTTACAAATTTAAGATGTAACCTACACTAGCAAGCCTAGTGCGATAAACTCGCTCCAGAAGGTAAACCCTCTTGTTTTCATTGAAAATTATATTATTAGTATTAGTATTATTATTATTTATTTATTTGTAATAACTAGGGTAAGGTGGAGTGGGGGGGGGGGGGGGGGCATCCACAAAAATAGGGAATGCTTAACCCTATAAAGTCATATGTAGTTGATATATAAATGCAGTGATGGCGTGATAACTATTTCTTTTTCAAAATATAGGTAATAATTTACATGCAAGCGTTAAAAATTTTCAAGCTTGAGCAAAAATATAAAAATGACATTTTAAGTTTAAAAAAAAAATTCTATATTTGAAAATGAAAATAGAAATACTATAAATCAAAATATTAACAATTTCAGTCTTAAAAAACACTAATGAATAAAATTGTGGTAAGAAAATAAGCGATCTGACTCTCACAGTCAACTACGTCATATAATAATGGCCAAAAGAATCTAATAATTTTAAACACATTCTTTTATCACAAGTGTGAATGTTTTTTTAAAAAATATGAACAGATTGATCAATTATTAAATTGGTCTATCTATTTACTGAATAATTTTCAAATACATACTTAATCGAATCGAATCAATTCAAAGAGAATCAAAATTACAAAGCAATCTGGAAAGTCTAATTTTGATCTACAAAATAACTAACCTAGAAAGTTCACACCATGAAAACTTTACTAGAAATTGTATTAAAAAGGTTCAAGTTAAAAAAAAATATTTTGCTATAAATGATAAATATCTTTTTATATATATATTTATGTAAGTTTTCCTTTATAAAAACAATCAATTCCTACATTTAACGAAATTAACACCCTGTTAATAAGGAAAATTGAATAATGCACAAACAATAAACCTAAATAAATGGAGTAGCTAGATTTTGATTAATTGTGCTTCCATAGCACACGTGTACCAAAATTGTCATGCGCCTCTCTCCCCCAAACTATCCTCGCTCTCAGCCACTCTCCTCCAATCTCTCGCTCGCTTCCGTCAATTTTATACAACACAAGTTTATCTAAAATTGTTTCTAATTGTATAAAGCAGAGAAAAATTGTATAAATACATTATTTTGTTCCCTCTCTCCCCTCTCCAGATCTCGCTCCCAGCCCTCTCCCAAATCTCACTCGGCACCCTGAGCCTTTCTCACTTATACAACAGAAATGAATGTATAAATTGTGTTTTCATTTGTATAAAGCCGAGAAATTGTATATACACTGCGATTACATATATTTTCGTACGATACCCTATAATTTATACAATAAAAATACTCCGTCATCCCCAAAACACCCATTTCTTTTTATATATATAATATGTATATCCCTGTGTCTACTAAATATTCTGACCAAGTCCTCTCTCATTTTTTTACAACGTCCAACTTATATTTGTTGATTTTTGTCCATTGTATCTTTAATCAATGAAAGGGATGGTACCATCTTGGGTTTTTAATCAGTGTGGTACATTAATCTTCTATGTAGATACTTCATAATTGTTCTGCCTTTACTCTAACCACCAATGAAGGAACAATCATATTTTGGTACTATGGTTTTTCTCCTTGATGGGAAAGGTCATCCTAACGGGTATATTTTTCAATTTTATCTTACTTTGGGTTGTGTTTTTTTCATACCAGTTAATGATTGTCTGGAAAACTAGTAATAAAAGATGTACATTCAACTACCGTTGACGTTTCTCATGTGTTACAGGTGGTACTCAATGTAGGCCAACCCCCTAGACTATTTTCTTGACGTAGACACAGGGAGTGATCTCACTTGCTTCCAATGTGATATACCTGGAGCCAAAAATTCTTCCGGTGACGACTTCTTTTTTCAGTTTAAACCGAATATTATTAATATGAACTCAATCATACTAATATTATGACATTGGCATGCGCCTCACCATCCTTACAAACCGAATAACAAAATCTGTCAATCTAATGATCCGATATGCAATCCATTCAAGGAACCACCCTCCCTTGACACTCCTAACCGGATCAATGTGACTATGAATTGGTAGGCGATCTATTGTTCATCGCTATGGAGTTCTGGTGAGAGACGCATTCAAGTACAATACCTATGGTACCTCCATTGCCCTCATCTGGTGTTTGGGGTAGAAACTTGTTAGTACGAGCATTTTTAGTGTCTTTTGCAGTGTTTATTCATGAATTGATTTCCCTTAATGTCGTTGTTGGATCGATCAAAAGGTGTCACAATCTGGGCCTCCACCACCCTTATAACAGATGGAATCATCGGTCTAGTAAATGGAAAAGCACGCATACTATCACAGATGAGTAGCATGGGTTTAATCCGGAATGTAGTAGGTCTCATTGTTTAAGTGGCCCAAGGTGGAAGGTTTTCTATCCTTGAAATGACATTGTTCCGTCTTCTGGATGGTTTGTTCACCTATCGTACGTGCATCTACAGAGTCTGTAATTGGTGCTTTTGTGTACGAAATTCACTCTGTCTTTGCATGGAATAAAGCTTGATTACTATGAATCAGGAAAGAGTATGCTTGGGGCCAGCAATTTAACTTTTTCAATGGGCAGCAACTGGTAATAAGGATTACCGATAATCTAGACAGTGGACCTACCTTTACCTACTGCAATTCGAAGCTTCAAAGACTCCTCGCGCTTTGTAAGATCAGCCAAAAACCTCATACTATATGTTTATATCTTTTTTAGGCTATGGACTGATATTTTTACTTGATTTCAGATTAAGGAAAACATAGACACAAGCAACTGACTGATTGCAGAGGACGACAAAAGCTTCCCGTCTGCTGGAAAGGAATCAAAACCTTTTCCAAATCTCTTAAAGAGCTACGATCTACTTCAGCCTATTGACACTTAGTTCACAAAGATAATATATTCAGCTTCACCTAGAACACTAGGCTTATCTTATTCTTACTGTAAGTGCCTTTTGAATTACTCATGAAATCTTTTAGACACTATACTGATTTTGTAAAAAAAAAAAAAAACGACATCCTCTCGGATAGGGCAATGTCGGCTTAGGATATTGAATGGTTTTTGAGGGCTCGATTAGGAGATGTTAATATGATTGGGATGTATGACAGAACAAGCATCGTTTTGTTTTTTTTTGTTAATCTCGTCCGATATTTGAAAAATAATGTCTTCGGTTTTCTCTGGATTACTATGTCTATATTTCTATGTTAGACAAACTGGTGATTTACACAATGAGAAACAAGCAGATTGGATGGGCACCAGCACACTGCACACGCTTCCAGCGTTTGTCCGTAGGGTCGTCCAGACATGCTGTTTCATATCACCCGCTGCTACTACTGAGCTCACTACGTCCATAACAATTTTTGTTCTTGTATTGACATAATCTATCAATCATT
This sequence comes from Solanum habrochaites, assembly GCA_027704765.1. Classification (NCBI taxonomy): domain Eukaryota; kingdom Viridiplantae; phylum Streptophyta; class Magnoliopsida; order Solanales; family Solanaceae; genus Solanum; species Solanum habrochaites. The sequence continues at coordinate 6,216 of JAKWJA010000712.1, forward strand.
GAAGAAGCAGGCAGATAGTGTGTCATGTCATAAGCAGTACCATGTTTGTAATCAGAAAATTCACTGTAGTCACCAATAGAATTATAGATTTATATAATATCAGCCTTATTAAGTGATTACTATTTCTAAAAGCAGTAAGACTCAAAGTCAGTAAAGATTAGCAAAAAAAATGCGCTGTAATTAAGCACATGACAAAGGGTAAAAATCAACTGAACTCTTACTTCTAGCTTAGACCTGAAATATATCTGTATAAATTACCACTTTAAGTGTTCAAAATATTGAATTATGAATCCATGAACTCAAATATGAATTTGCAGTCAAATAGAATAGAATCTTCTATCCTAACTAGAAGCCTTATGAGTAGTGATTTGACCCCCAAAAAAATACTAATAAATAAAGAGCATTTACCCTTTAAATAGACCCGCCTTATGGCACCCAAAATCAAACCAGTCCGGCCATGACCGTATGTTACATAACTACCAAAAAAAAACTATAAAACTAAAATCAAGCTCACGCATTAATCATCATAACCAAGAAACACATAGGAGGGGTCACAAAAGTGATCAAACATAAGTATCTGCAGTTTTCCAGCATTTTTGGATATCAAAAGGAACTCTAATCCCCCCTTATGAGATAAATCTGTACATGAAAACCCCTCTATAGTTGATAATTTAAAGAGTCCGATAAAACCTATTCTCAGCTGTTGTTACTGAAATGATTTCACAATTAAACCCCTACTGTCGATGTGAATTTCCATAACATAACTCTCCTCTCCGAGCTGCATCATTTGGAGCTGATCTCATATCTACACAACGTTATTCCACATTTTGAGATAAGTAGTGTTGCAAAATCACCAGGTCTGGACGACTACAGGAGGATGCAGTGGAGAAAACATACCGACAGGCCTCGAACTGCACCATTGGCTTTCTCGCTCTAACCTCATCGAATAATTCTCCAGGTTATGTTCCTCAATAGAAATGATATTGAGAAAAAAGAGCACTCCCCGCCAGCTTTTCCACCTGCAAGAACCGTTGTCAAACATTCAGTTCAGCTAAAGTAAAGGGGTAGAGTGGGTATCATCTGAAATCAATGAACATTTCTATCCTCATAGAATGCGATGGGGACGATGATGAAGAGAGGAAGACTATTTGCAGTCATGAAAAGAAATACGGAAGGGGACTAAGGACTTATAAGGAAACTATATTACAAAACTTGCCAAGATTTATCAACGTTCAAAATAACTCAAGAGCCTCAGCCAATAGAAAAGAACAGAGAAACATCTTTAGTTTTTTTCCAAATGAGATTTTCAGGCATCCTCTTCGAATTGTGCATTGATGTATGCAACTTAAATAGCACTCATATTCCTGGTGGGAGTGCGTCCCCCTTAAAGGGGCCTACCCAGCATGAATCTTAATTAGCAAGCTTGGATCCCGGATACCAAATGGTTAAACATAAAAAAAATAAAAATAAATTGAGGCAAAGCAGCTCCATATACAATGCATATTTTCATGTCAATTGTCAACTTCCGAAAAGCTCAATTACTATTAACTAATTGATATAGATTTTGAATTTATGTTTCCAGGTTCCTTTCCTGCCCCATTACACCCACAAATAGCACTTCAGACAGAACTGTCAGAAAGATAGGAAAAGTTAAAAAAGATTCAGGGAGAAACTTCTCGAGGAATCTCAGGAAGTTGCTCAAAATTACCAAAAATATGCAACTAACTTCCGAACTTGTCTCTTGTCAATTAAATTTTTAAGTAGAAAGCACAAATCCAGCATCTATTGGAGATTACCAGAGCCAGTATGAGTAAATTACCTGTAGGTGTGAGAAACGTATGTTATTCATGGTGATAATTACTGTAGCTTCATATAAGGCATCTCCAAGTATCCGGATGGCAAAATACTCAAAAAAGGTCTGCACCATGCTCCTATCCCCTTCTTTATGTTCTGCTTCAAATTTTGGGAACCATAGAACACATTTAACTTTATCCCATGGAACTGAACTCCCTGCAGTTTTGGATAATATCGTGTTGTATGGATGTGAATGGCCCCAGAGAATTCTGACTCCAGTTGGTAACTGATCAAGTGTGGATTCATCTCGAAGGGATGTTGTGGAAATTATCGAAGACGGAGCATAAAAACGTGCAAGATGCGATGAAAAATATAAATCATTGTCATCCAGTATGAGGATGCACCCATGATAGGGTACAGGAAACCACTGCAGAAGTGACCACATATCAGCAGCAGCATTTTCCGGCAGGCATAGACTTGACAGAACACCAGAATAAGCAGATGGAACTGAATCGTGAGAAAACATACATGAATCTCCATTTCGACATCCCTATAGATGTGTAAATTTAGAATATGTCAGATAGGAGTATCAATACACTTGAAAAAATTTGGTATGAAGAAAATATAAAGAAGCCAAAGATATGCATTAGGGCCATCTAATATATGATAAATTTTTGGACAAGGTAAATAGCACCAAAAAAAAAATATTTTCCTCTTCTATCGATGCTTATTTTCAACTCCCCGAAGCATTTCATTGATTCTATAAAGATGGAACACAACTAAATGTTTATCTTCTCCATTCTTTCTCCTCCTCCCTTCAACTAATGCAAGCTCTTCTGCCTCCTCATTCTGTTATACACCTTCTCCTATCTCTTTCCAAATCCAAACCACCACTACTTCCCTCCTTCATCAAACTCACCCCCCCCCTCCCCCACGAGCAATTACATACAGAATGTGCATATACATGCACTTGCAGATCATGAAATGTTATTCTACACACAAATAATTAGATCACTTAGTCAAAATGGTAGTATGGCATATATTTCAAAAGCAGGTAAGCGATACATGTGAAGATTCCCAAGGTCAAATATGTAAGATATATCATAATTGCCATGATATTGTTCTGTCGCAGTGGGTGCTTTAGAAGTTCGGCCCGGTTTTTTGGGTGTCCTGGGGGAGTGTGATTGAACTTTCTAATCCAAGAAGGCCCTATCTAATGAGTAAGCTGGAGTCTCCAACCATGTGCAAGTTGCTCAACTGACTGATGCACCAAGGAAGAAATAAAGAAAGTTGACAAATTAGACTCTAATTTGATTAAAATCAGTTTACAGGATACGCAAACTGCGGTCACAAGCTTCCTGGATGAACACGTTAACTGATTTGCATTTTTAGAATAAAAAAAAGTTTATAAAGTAGACATTAGGACGAAAGCTGGAAATTTTCCAATATAAAAGATACAGGCTAGTGAAACACTGAGTATCCCTCTTTTGGTAAAAAAGCTAAGACTCAAGGTCAAGAATAAATTTGGTTTTTGGACAATATCTGAATTGCACTCAGAAAAAAGAGTATAAGCTTATGCAAGTAAGTACATTAAAAAGGAATTCAGAAGTCACTTAACCTCTCATCATCAGACTAGACATTCTCTTCCTCACCTTCCCTTTTTTTTTCAATACAAATCTTTCTTCCTTACCTCACTGTTCACATCATGAACTAAAATCAGGAAATATAGAATACTATAATTTTATGAGGATCACTACAGGTGCTCATAGAATTAAGGGAAAAGGGTCGAATATGCCCCTAAATTATTCGAAAAGGTCTAGATATACCAGTGATATGAAAGGCGGGCGCCTCATATCGACATAATACATAAATGTGCCCTTTAGCTTGGCTTCGAAACACATTTATGCCCTTCAACTTTAAGTTTGCACAAGTAGATACTTAAACCTATAAAAAGTTGAACAAATAGACACACATGTCCTACATGTCATCCTACATGTCATTTTTGTCTTACGTGGTGTTCTACATGTATTGTGTCACGTAGGACTCATGTGTTTATTTATTTAAAAGTTGGATAGTTAAAGTGCATGTTTGTGCATTATGAAAGTTGGAGGTCAAAGTTAAAATTTGAAGTCAAGTTTAGGGTCAAATATATGTATTATGCCAATTATATCCCATTTAGCCAGTGTGTTAAATTTGTATACAAAAAGATAAATTCACTCAACTTAAAAAAGGTAAGATTTAGCCTACTGGGCTAGCACAGACAGAAATTAAAGAGTGGCATCAAGAAAGACCATATCACAGCAAGTATGACAACATTTCGAGCCATATTTCAAGACATCTTTTTGAAAATATCATAAGTCAAAATAATCTCACTCAATATACTATGTGAGTTCAGGGATATCTTTATTACACCAAATGAAGCAAAAATAAACTATTTACCCTCCAGAATGCACTCTCAACCCCTTCAAATATTCTTCTATTCCTATAACTCCAGATCAACCCAAAAATACTAAGAGGAGCAACCTTCCTTAACTCCTTTTCCCTATCATTCATTTCCTCATTTTTCAATAGCCAATACTTTCTAATGCCATAAAATAGCAGCCTGCTCAAAAAATGGTTGTGGAGATTTGCTGAGGACAGAACAGCCTTGTGGAAGAACGTAATACAGCAGAAATATGGACAAAATGGTCAGTGGTGCACTGAAGAATCCACCGACACTTATGGAGCTGAACTATGGCTGGCCATCAGGTTCCTCTGGAATAACCTTGGGAAGGACATTACTTTCCCAATGGGCAATGGCAGAAAAATCTTTTTCTGGAAGAAGAACTGGGATGGTCAGGGCACTTTGCAAGAGGCTTTCCCCACCCTCCTTCAACATCAGCACCAACCAAAATAGCACAATAGCAGATACCTGGACAATTAGAGATGGAACCTAATTTTCAGGAGGTTTTTGAAATGATTGGGAGGTTGAGAGAGTGGCTGCTCTACTCGGTAGAATAGGAACTTTCACAGGTATCACCAACGACCTTGATATTATCAGATGGAGTCACAAGACAGATGCAAAATTTTCAGCCAGCGGAATTTACAGGAGGGCCCTTTCAGAGCTGACAGTAAGAGAAAGAGTTCCCTGGAAAGCTATTTGGAGAAGCATGACACCTGATAAGGTGAAATGTTTCTCCTGGTCGGTAGTAAGAGGGCATGTCTTACGCATGAAGCTTTACAGAAAAGGAATCTCACTTAGCTTCCATATGCCCTCTTTGTATGGAAGCTGTTGAAACAAACAAAGACACCTTTTGCTCCAATGCAAGGTAACCTCTCGGGTCTGGTCCTTATTCATCACCTTGGCTGGGGAAAGCTAGACATTGCCACAGCACACAGCTGATCTATTAAGTTGCTGGATCAGAAGGGGAGTGAGCAAAAGCCAACAGAGATGGACTTGCATATGGTGGACTACATGGAAGAAGAGCGAAAAAGAATCTTCAAAGGCAGACCAAACTCCATTCACAAGATCAAAGAAAATGCATTCCTACTTTATGTTTTTGGTGTAAAGAGCAATGTATAGTAGATGAAATACAGATGGTGGATAAAGAGAATCCTCAAAGGCAGATCAAACTCCATTTAGAATATCAAAGGAAAATGCATTTCTACGTTATGTTTTTGGTGTAAACTGTAAAGAGCAATGTATAGTAGATGAAATACAGATGGTGGATTTCCTAGACTTGTTGTAATTAGTTCTCTATGTAATCACACTTTTGGAGGTGGCCAGCATACCTTAATGTTGATGCATACATGTCACCAGTTTTTTTTTAAAAAAAACATTGTTATTAGCAAAAACTTGAATAAGCCAAAAAACAACTGATACCTGTAAAGAGAAGAAAAACCTGCACTCCGGCCTCTTCGCTGTTGAAGAATGAGAGAAGGAGCAGTGCGGACCCCTGTTGCACGTTCCTTTCAGAAAAAACTTGCATAAGGATGCCTCCCTTGTGGAATGCCAATTACCATCGACCATTAAATCATTCTTTCCAGCGACAGCCGAAGAGCACTGGCTCCTCATCTATTCAACATCGAAAAGGAAGATGATACCAAAATCTTGACATCAAATAAAATAGCAAAGGAAAAACAGAATACAGTACCTCTTTGACTACACTAGCCAAATTTTGAGCCACGTTATGTGCAAAAGATTCATTGTGCCCCAAAAATGGAACAGATATGCATTTCCTTGTTTCACTACCTTGTTCACGGAGCTTATAATTCATATCTAAGGCATCAGCATCTAAATACTGCTCACAGTCGAGATGGCACTTGTGCTGATATTCATTTGTATTATAACAAGATGGTATGCCACTTGATGTAGCAAGAAATTGGGGTCGATATCGATGCAAAGAGTCCAGAACTTCATCATCTGCAGCAGCACAGGGTTAGTACAAAAAACCAAAGGATCTAAACTGGTAAAATTCAGGATGACATACATGACTCAGCAACTTGGTTCAGTGACGATTGCAAGAGATTATGGAATAAGCACCACTCTTCTTCAATATTAGGAAGCACTATTTCTCTGTCTTTTCTATCATCCAACTTGAAGAGTTGTCTTAAATGTTCAAGGCGGTGTTTGTCCTTCATTTGGAGATATATGTAAGAAGAAACCTCACGTCCCAGCAAAATAAAGCAAACGAACCAGGGGAGAAGAGGGAGGGGAGTGGAGAGAATATCCTGTAGTCATGTGGTTTTACCTTGAAGGCACGCTGCCAGAACTGAAACGCACATGCATTTGCCATACAGATTACCTCTTTTCTACCCGATAAACCAGTGGTCCTAGAATCTCCACTGAGAAAGTCGTCAATGTACTTCATGAACTGGAAAATCAAATTTATTGATCAAAGGATCTTCAATTAATCTAAACACATCAATGAAATTGGCATTCTCAAATTCAAGCATATAGGGATAGTACCAAATTTTCTTGGCCAAAAGGACGAAGAATGGGCTGTGGCTCCATATCCATTAAAATACCAAGAACAATGCCTTCTCGTAACATTCCTATGGCTCCAAACTTGATTATTAATATAGAAGCATCAAATGAAAGAGAAAAACTGGCAAGCAATCTTCCATAAAAAGTAGGTTCATAACGGCTCCTTGGAGATACTTTTTGTAGTGCATGGTTGTCAACAAGCAAACTCAATGCATCCTCAACCACTTCAGGTTCTGGAGGGTCTAAAGCCTTCCGTAGCAGAACTAAACCAAAGATCCATAAGTCAAATTTTAATATCCCACATTATAAACAGCAATAGACCAAAAAAAGGATAAGAGAATTAGACAACAAACTTACACAACTTGATGATAATAACACTCAACTCAAGACCATGCTAATTTGGATGAATGGAATTAGTTCAGCCCATTTATAAATAGATTAGTCATGCTCTGTGCCTAAACTATAGTAACAACTAAGCAGTCGATTCGACTTCTCGGTCCAACCAGCTCACCCTGTAGAGGGTGCTGTGGATAAGATAATAGAGTAGATTGGACAAGTTTTTTTGTAATACTTGCAGCAAATTTATCTCATGCCATTATTCTCATTTTTTTGGTTGTAGGCATGGGAGGAAAGTCTTCACACTTTAGAAACAAATTATAAATACAAAAGACTCTACATGGATTCAGTCCTTACCATATTAGGCTTTTCAATTCTCAGTTGATAACATGTACTAACTTGTTAATGAATACTTTGGATTTTGCATTGTGACCTTGATAACCAACATATATCTTAGACCTTCAAGACTGCCAGTTCTCACAGAAAAGCAAATTACAGCTCAAGCAACACTACGATCTGAGCTCACACACTGAGAACCATAGAAGATTTTACAGGACCAACCAGAATCATTCTCCTAAGCTGATAGTGAATTGCAGTAGCTACAGTTAACAAGCATATGGAGATCAGCAAGCACTTTTTTGAAAATGCTAACCATCACTTTGGATATAAACTGTCATGGTGAAAGAATACATAACAACCAAGCAGTAATATGATGAAATAGCTAATTAGCTATCTGAAATTTCACTTCTAGAGTTATGTATGTTCTACAAAATGATGCACATATGTCCAATGTAACGGGTTGACATGTCCGGTTAGTTCGCTTCATGAAAGTTAGAACACATCCAATATCGGTCACATGCTCCTCCAAATTTGGGATGTGATATTTAAGTTTCGATATTTGTTGACAAACAATCTTGTTATCTCGTTATCTGGTCTTATCCAACCGTTACCTCATGAACTCGCTTTTGAGGTTCAGTTAAGCATAATATCCATTTTCTTCACATGTATTACTCCACAACCACTCTTAACACCCTGTTCTCAACAAAACCTCTTTAAGATGCATGTTTCAGAATGATAGAATCAGGAAGCATAGAGAAGTCGGCAAAACATTTTCCATAATAATTCTCATAGCACTCATAACAGTAAAGCAAATTCTTAGTAGCGCAAGACTAACGACATAGAAAGAAAATAGGAAGAGGAGAACAAATAAGACAATCATACATCTCTTCCATCCCTAAGCATGCTTTGTTCATTTCCTTGAATTACAGAGAAATTTCGCAACAAAACTCAAGTTCAAGCAGTAAGCAATTTCGTAAAGATAATCATGTAAAAGGAAAGGGAAAGAAAAGAAACTCTGATGCTCAGAATACAGAAAAAAGAGCACAGAATTTTAGCTGATTACCTTTGGGGTCATTGATGGCTTTAGATTTAGCACAGCAAAGGACAAGTACTTGCTGCCTTAATGATAATCTCAGTATTGCAGGAGGCTCATAATCCTTTAATTGACTGTAAAATGATCTTTTTACCAATCGATATACATGGCCGTCACAAGTCCGTCCAGTTCTCCCTCTCCTTTGATCTGCCTGCATCTCAAAATATTAGAATCAATAATCGCATGAAGAGAGATTGGGATTGGCAAACATGGGCTCACTTAGTACCTGAGATTTGGAAACCCACACAAGCTCTGCAGAATCTTTTTTCCTATTATTATCCCAGAAAACTTGTAAAGAACGGCAAGAATCAATGACATAGCCCACCATAGGTATCGTAACAGAAGATTCTGCAATATTTGTCGCCAAAATAACCTGGCGAAAAGTTTAAGTTTCAGATAGAGGCATCAGTATTTTTTAGGCATCAACATTGTAGGGACGAAATGAAGTAACCATATCTGTTTTACAGAATATTGACAGCATCTAGTTGCAGAAATAAAATTAGGAAACGGGGTACAGGGAAACGTTAAGAGATGTTATAAAATTGTTCTGTCCTGCAAGAACTCAGCAGGCCAGGGGCTGTGCAGCTGTGGGGGGTTATAAGTACTTTAGTTGTTCCCTTTTGTTGATGGTGGTGTATGGGCCACCTTGCATGCACCTCGACTAATTCTATCGGGTACATGCTACCTCCCAAGTCCCACTAACACAGGTACCGGGTAAATCTGTCCACCAAGGTTTGGGGTCTTGTGCAAATGAGAATCACCTAGTGGTTTTGACTCTACTCAGATTTTAATAACCCGAGACCTCATGGTTTTCCCTACTTTATTGATCAACTATGTCACTCCCTTGGGTGCAGTATTCTGCCTGCTTTAAGGACTATCTCCACAAACTTTTGAGATGCTGATTGATGTTGAAAAAAGAGAGTCAGGAAAGCATACCTTCCGATGCGACTTGCAGATTTTCATGGCATTGAGAGCTTGTTCAGTGTCGATACTACGATGTAGAATATGAACCTTAAATGTTTCATAGAAACGCTTCAATAAGCGCCACTGCTGCTCAAGTGCATAGTATGTTGGAAGGAAGACCAAAATTCCCTTTTCAATATCCATTTCGTTTTTATGAATGTATATAATTAAATTGAGTATGAGCTGATACATTTCAGGCTCGATATCAGCAGCAACTGCCCATGGACTTGGACCAGAACAGCATTTCAGAGCCGTCTCCTCTGATTCCATATTAAGGAGTTCAGCTACCTGTTAGGAAAATAATAACTACCTGTTAGGAAAATAATACTCACTGCAGATTCCGATTTATGTAAGATGGAATACATTAGTTATTATAGGAAGCAAATATTGCATATCCTCTAAATAAATCGCTTGCTGCTCTTTTTTAATGAAGTTAGGATGTTCATAATTATTCCCTTTCTGATAAATATAAAATATTCCGTTTGCAGACAAAGCAGAAATATTACCCTGTATAAAAAATTTTGCACCATCAAAACATATCATGCTGTGACCAGAAATTGCATAAACTCAATGAGTTTTCTCAGCAACATGCATCATAGTAGTCAAATAGCAAAAGGGAAATTGATTAAGTGAAAGACCACAGTAAATGTACGTCCTATTTTAGATGTTAAACAGTTTGTAAGGTGAATAAAGGGTTAGTTTTTTTATTACTGTGTTAGAAGTTCTGATGTTTAGTAGTTAGAAACTAGACTAGTTTGATAACATTAAGTTGAACTTGAAATAACTACCTTCTTCAAAATTTATTTGACCCACTTTCCTTTTTTATATGCTAAGAATTATTTGACCCCTTTCCCCAACCTGCAATCCATCCCATAAAAATTCAATGTAACTTACAATATTAGTGTTCTATGTTAATATCAAGTCTTCATGTGACATCCTCATAGCATAGAACTCATATTCACACATTTCATTTGTTATTTTAAACAAAGAGAAGGCATTTACTTGAGCGGAAAAGTTAGAAGTACCAAATCATGCTATCTTGGATCTATTCTCTCTAAATTAGGGTAATCTAACTATTTCAAACTTGTGCATTCTCCCCCCTTAAATAGACAATTTTGTTATTTTGATGTTAATACCATAGAGTGCAAATGATAGGTTATTTATGCATTCACAATTTCAGTAAATATTATATGATGGAACATATGTAAACCTAGCTTTAGAATGGAATGTGGTGCCACTTGCATTGATGTGTGTTGTCAGGAGTGAGGAGTAGAAGAGCTATTGAAGGTGTAGTACAGTCGAGTCCCCCCCCCCCCTCTCCGTTAAGGAGTAACCTTCGTTCCCTTATTTTCTTATGGTGCACAGGAAGTCCGTTGTTGTATAGACGAATGGTGGAGCTTGTAGAGAATCAGTTGATTTTTTAGATTTTTTTATTTTTTTTTTTGATGAAGTATCATTGATTGTTTAGATTCTTTACTTTTTAGTATACCACTTGTATACGTTCTTTTGATGACCTTCTTTAAGATATGAAATATGCTTTACTTGATCAACAATTTTAAAAAAATAGAAAAAAATAGTAATGCATCAAATAGTCAAAGAGAGCCATCTATTTTAAGATGAAGAAAACATAATCCGAATCATCCAGTCAATGGTGTCATTTAACAATATGGTGAATTGTCAAATTCAAAATATTCACTTCTAGTGAGCCATAGTTACCCACATGAAAACATCTACAATTTTTAGATGATAATGTATCTACCTATTTAAGGCCTAGATTGTGTAAATTATCCTAAGGATTTTAGATTTGTAATAAGAACACAGTCGTTATTTAAAAATCACTAGTATGTCGCATCTTTTATATCATTTTATTTAATGCTGACCAAGGGTGGAATAAAATGGAAGGATAGGGTTGATATAGTGTATTGCTGGGGTAAAGGCTTAGGCAGTTGTTATTGCACTTGCAATAAATCAGAACACAATAAATCAAGAATCTCAAAAAATAACCATTGAAAACGATGACCTTCCATCAAAATTTAATTTAGAAATGAAAGATTTTTATTCCCTATATTAGTCTACATGAAAGCAAAACAAGCAAAAGGTTATCGTGTTCCAGAATGACTTCCTTGGAGCAAACTTCAAGCTTATGTATAGAAGCACAACTCGGAAAAGCAATAACAATAGTGTAATTCAATGCAACTGCTTCATTTCTAGCAGACATAGTGGCAGCCAATTACAAAGCCCAATAAGGCAATAACTAAGAAAAAATAGGGGAGAATGGATAAAATAATAGAACACGAGAACTGAAAGTTGTAATTGAATGTTAACAGAAAATTTTCAACAAATAGAACTATATGAACAATAACAGATTCATGTATCCACCCAAGGAGTAGGACAAAGACAAGTCAGGTTGACTCAGCGCACTTCAAAACTACCATTATGACCAGAAAACCATGAATTTAAACATGAAAAAACAAACTTAATCTGGAGAGAGGAGAATGTCAAAATTACAGATTTTCCACTAACAGCGATTGATGGAGTATGCTTTAAAGATCATAGATGCATGACAACTTTTCAATATAAGGAACAAGTTGCTGAATGAATTTTCCTTTTTTTTGGACAAGTAAATGAAATAGATTATCTTCTCTGAAGTAGATGAATCATACCTGCTCAATATATGAAACTTTTCGCTGATATATGGTGTCTTGTCCAGAACTAGGGATTGCCAACAGCTCTACTCTTTCACCCCTAGCGAGATCCCTAAAGTATTCACGGTATCTTGCTATATCAGCAGTAGCAGACATTAAGACCACCCTGTAGAGTTGAACCAAATAGACAGCACACAATCAGTTTATCACCAATGAGATTATGATGCACGCACAATTATACATAAAATACAGAAGAAGAAGAAAAGAACAAGAAAGAATGTTACCTAAGATCAGTTTTTTTAAGCAAATACTGCTTGACACAAACAAGAAGGAGATCTGACTCTACAGATCTTTCATGCACTTCGTCAAGAATGATAACTTTGTATTTTAGTGCATTCAAGCCCTTCTCTAGCATTTCTTCCAGCATAACTCCAGCAGTTTTGAACACAATCTTAGATCTGTGACATAACGTTGACTTGATAAGTTAAAGTAATGAAGATACATCACAGTGAAAGAAACAATAATAAGTAGTTGAATAAAGTTGTTGGATGTGATTGGAATACAAACACTTCCATATATTCATTATAGACATTCATTAATACTGTTTCACAAAAGAGCGGGAACATTACCAAGGAAAAGGTAAAGATTGGTATATTTCCTTTTAACCACAACATCTCAGTTCAAACATCAGAATAACTCCATGTTGTTCCATGCAAACTGCATCTTGATAAATCAATGCTTAAGGTGCCAAAATGGCTTCCCGTATAACAGCCACTGATGAGAAGAGCGATTACTGAAAGTTTTTCTCCTATTCGGTTAAGATTTGTTTAAAATTAGTATTGAGTCTGGGATATCTAAGCTGGAAGTCTCATTATGAAGCTGCTCTTAGCTTCTTATATATATACATAGTAGAAATATGTTTTAAATTAGTTTACTGTATGTTATAAATTACTAATTCTGATTTTAGACGAATTTAATTTCCCGTTTCATCATTAGTTCCAAGTACAGATGTACTAATGTCAACATAGTGCTTCTATTTTAGTTGTTTCTAGAGCTTAGGTTCTTTAGATTCAACTATTTTGAAATTAAACTGTGGTTAAAGCTCTGGAATGGAGAAAGATAAGCATGCATCTCTAGTTTTCATTTTTGAGAATGGCTATACAGACTCACTAACAATATATCAATAGGAGGCTATGTTCTCTAACTTAAACTATATAAATGTGACAATTTAGTGCATCGAGATGCATAAATTTCACATGAAACTACATTAACACATAATAAGACAAGACAGGGAATCTTTCGGTAACTGTACTACTTGCCAGTCGCTGGAATGGGCTTTTAAATCTTTCAGTTAACTGTACTACTTGCCAGTTGCAGGGGATTCCTTTTATTAGTTGCTTAAGACATTCAGAGCTGGTACACTAATTGGAGATAAAGAATATTAAATGATGTCAAAGAAATAGGAAGATAGAAATAGCCTTATACTAGCAGTTATTTCAATTTCTCTAGAGGCCTCAGTAGCACTAATTTAAAGATACCCTCTAATTAATAGTTTAAATCATAGGGAACTGTGTTGGAGATTGATGATTAAATGATGTCGACTGAAATGAGCTTTACACTGGCGGTGTATTCCGATTTCTCTTGAAGGTCCACTGACAACCACAAAACACCATTTATTTTGGACATTTCATCAAATTGATGAATTTCAAAATATTGAGTTCAGAAATAACCTTATAATCTTTCTCTGTATCTTACACATTAGCTAAGAATTTAGAGAAAGAAAATTAAGGGAAACATTTGTCTTTCTACTTCTTATTCTATTACTTCAGAGGATAAAAAAAAAAAAAAAGACAAATAAAACAAAAAATAAAATAAATAAAATACCAGAAAGGGTAGTGACCATAATTAAGCATGAGCTAATGAGAAAGTCGTTCTTGTATTTTTTAAATTCACTAAAATTCATTTGACAAGGCCATATAGAAATCGTCAATGCATTAGATGATATCCAGCATCGGCAATTTTCTCCAGCCAAAATTGAGCATCTCTCAGTTTGTTTCAACATGTTTGGGAACTTTTTCTATCTATCAACATAACATAGTCAATGAATGCAAAAGATTCATTTAGGGGACATGACTCATGGGGCCTAAGGTGTAGGCATCATGTTATGCTTACCTAACAGCCAACGTTCTTAGGAGTCTTTTCTAGTCTATTTAGGGATATGCATGTCAGTAGTAAATTTAGAGAACTTCTAGTGTCGGTGAATCGCAGATTATTGGATTTCTTTATGAAGTACTAATTTTTTTACAATTGATTAGGGGGGTGGGGAAAGCCCCCATAAAAAAACAGTACATCAAATAGGGCAAAATTGTGAGATTTTATATATCGACCTCAAGCTTGAGATAATGAGTAGCTGTTGGAACACACCCTAAGACTTAACTTTAAAAAGTCTGAATCTGTGTTTAAACTAAAGGATCTTCGTCAAATAAAATGTTTCCTCATAAGTGAGCCCTTGGCAAGAGTAAAGACTATGTTACTCAACTATCCAAACATGCTGTCCATGCAGGTGCACCAAAAGGTAGGTTTTATATTGTGTAAAATTTTGCTTTTGCTGTCTGATATATAGCTTCTGTTATAGGATGTTACGCACTCAAACTTCAGATCCGGAGAAGAATAGCGACCAACTCAAACATTATGAGTGAAAATTTGAAACTCAAGCAAGGCATGGATGAAGAGTTCATCTCAGAGAAAACAAACAAAACCTACCTTTCTGAATAAACTCTTGAGTGTCCTATATGGTAACCAACTTCTCCACCAACTTCACATTTGCGAGCCTTCGCGACCATTCTAGTAACTGCAACCACCGCAAATCTCCTTGGCTGTGTACAAACTATGGGTTCCATGTTTTCTTCCAGTAGAAACTGAGGGACTTGCGAGCTTTTTCCTTAATTACCAAGCAACAAGTTACCAATAGAATGAGCATACTGATAAATTCTAAAACACTAACATTTTAACAAAAATTTACTAAGCTAGTATATACACCCAAGTTCAAATAATGGCATGGTAGAATTTACCATG
Organism: Solanum habrochaites; assembly: GCA_027704765.1. NCBI lineage: Eukaryota > Viridiplantae > Streptophyta > Magnoliopsida > Solanales > Solanaceae > Solanum > Solanum habrochaites. Next base: position 21,427 of record JAKWJA010000712.1, read on the forward strand.
GAAGAACCTAATAACCATTAATGACATCTGAATACTCATTTAAGTTAGTTCCCAACTAACTTGGTGCCCCAATGTTCAAAGCAGGACTTGGATTAGATACTTAGGTAACATATGTCTTAACAAGGATTAAAGACTAAAATATTGATATAACAAGCATGTATTGATAGATTATACAGAAAATTCCTTAAATAGAAAACTAGAAGGAGCGATCGATGAGAAAGATAAAGGTCATGAAAGAAACCAGTGATGAGGACATTGCAGGTCTCTTTCCTACGTAGGTCATGAATACTTCATCTAGTCTAGAGCACATAAAGAGAATACATAGTTAAGAAGGCACAAAATCCGGGAAATTTCAACGGAATGTACCATAGACATCAATGCAGTCAGCTAGATGAAAGTAAGTAGTATCACCTGAACTCACCAGCTTGACTGATTTGACGGTGTACCTAATATCTCCGACCAGTACAAATACCAAGTAACTTTTGTTGGAAATCTTTTTTCCAACAACTTTGACCACTAAGGCTTAGACATATCGAAAGAAATCATCTATTCTTTTTTACCCCACTGAGTTTTGAACTTGAAACCTCATAATTCTCGACCTACTTCATTGACCACTAAATCATACCTTGGTCTTGATCAGACAACTTAAAGGAAGAGTGACAAAGTCAAGCCCTTATGGTAATTCTGCAGGGATAAACACTTGCATTTCTAACAAGAATTTCGTGTTAGATGAATACATAATATAAAGCAATGACTTCACACTCAAGGGCTTGACCTAGTGTTCTACGAAGTGGACAAATCCTTAAAGGCTAAGTTTCAAACACCAAAAAAAAAACACTAGGTAAACTCTTCTCATCTATCTAGACTAGACTACTGGTGAGAGGTAGCACGTATCAAAACCTAGGTGTACACAAGCTGGCCCGATCACCAAGTTTATTAAAAAAAACTATAAAATACCAAGACTCATATACATGTCATTCTACTCCCATGACACTTAAAAATGCCTCTTTCTTTCTCTCTCTCTCCATACTCCAATGATTCAGTATACTTTTTAACGTATGCCATTAGATCATTGAAATTTGAAAAGTAACCACTAGGACTACAATTTCAAGTACTGTAAGTTCGTTCGTTCGAGAAATTGAAACATCTCTTATGACATATACTCCATTAAAATTTTTAAAAAAAAATCAAATCCCTGCAAAAACAAAACACTGAGTGATTTCTTCGTATCCACAGGTTGCTAGTGGGGTAGGTATTCCGTGAAATTAATACACGTGTGCATTTATCATAAAAAATCAAAACCTTCAATGTACATATATCCAGTCCGATTCCCATTCTCATAGATAAAGCAGCTCTAAATACATTCCATATATAATCAAAGTCCAAAAAAAGTATATACATGTGCAGCAACTACTAATATAGAGATTGAGCATGGGGAGAATTAGTACCGCAACCAGTTTCACCGATGATTAGAGTGACTCGATTTTCCTGAATTTTCTGGATGATTTTGCTCTTCAAAGCGGCAACTGGTAAAACAGGAAACTCCAAGGATGATGCTGAAGTCGGAGAAGACGGCGGTGATATCTCCGGCAGTGATGATGATGAAGACGGAAAAAACGCCATTGGCCGGAGAAATCAAAGCCCTAGAATAAGCTTAGAAAACGAGTTAAGCGACTAGAACAATGAAAAAAAATGTGAATTCTTCTGCTTTTGTTTTGCTTGATGAATGGGAACTGCTCCCGCCTATGGTATTTATAGTGTAGCGTGATCTCACGCTCTAGAGAATACGTGAATTGTGTGTGTGCGCTCACAGAATATTACAGTCAAATGGTCTTTTTAAAAATTCAAATTTATTTCAATAGTATTTGTTTCTTTTCCTAAATAGGATATTGCTTGTCCTAAATGCAAATCTGTCTTCTTCTTTTTTTTTTGTTAATTTTGGATCTAAATATCATGATAATAAAATAATGTCATTTAATTAAGAGAAAATTGTTATAAAAAATTTTAATGTATGAAAATTGAAAAAAAAATTATAATTGATAATCTAAAGTCTAAACTTAATGGCTTTTTCATACGGTACACTGTATTTTTCGTTATTTTGGACAATAAAATTATATAAAATTAATGATAGACTAAAATAAGCATTTAAAAGAAAAAAACAATAAATAACAATATATTATATATTATATACGAATTTCAAGCTAGTTAGACTATATTGTAATGAATGTTTTTCGCGTATATCATATTTTAAAAGAGGAATGATAAGGTAGTAAAGTGTGAATCCATCATATGCGAGTTTAATTATTTTTTATTCGCTTATTAACAAATAAATCATTAGTTTTAGAGAAAAGGGATATATTTATGGAGAATTTTTTCTACGGATCATCATATGAGACTTTAAATTGCATTCATGCAACTAATATTTCGTTTATTTCGCCACATCTCAATCAGCTCTATATCAATGATTCCAAAGGTTCATGCATGGTGTCGCTTATTCTAGTATCATAAAATGAAATGCATTTGTTGGCGATGCAGCTTGTCAAAGGTTTTAAGAAATGTGAGTTAACTTTTTTGTTGGCTCTAACTGAAATCATTAAAAATTCTGTTGAGATAATTTACTTTGCTTATCGGGATATTAACTGTCCTTTATCGATAATAATTCTTGTATAGAGAAAAATATTTTTTTAATCATATTAAATAGACAAGAATAACATAATTGATTAGCATTAGAAATCTATATTCTAATTAAATAAACTTAAATTATTCCAACACACATTAACATCCAATATAAACATCCACGTGAGTAAAAATCCGTTAATATGAAATAAATTATAAAATACAATATTTATAAAAGTAGATTATAATAATCAAAAAATCAGTTTGATGTTAACGAATATAAATATAATTAGCTGAAAAATAACATTTACGATAACCTAATAATAAGCAAATCAAAATCTTTATTTGCACTCCATACTAGGAAAATATGTTTAATATTTTTACATAAAGTTCACTAAATGTTACCACTTTTTAAATGAGTGTTTTTTTAAAAGTTTGTTACACTAATATGAATAAATTAATAAATAACTTATTATAAAAAGAAATTATATCAATGAAAAATATCAAAGTTGAAGTTAACAAATATGAATATAATTATGCTGAAAAATAATTACATACCTAAATTTTTTTGAAAAAACATTATAAGAATCAAAACAAAATCCTTATTAAACCCAAAAAAAATGAATCTACTGCCGTCAATCATAAAAGGAAAAATTTTAATGTTCGTAACATAATTTCCTAAAAAAATATATGACGCCAAATCAATCAAAATGCTTATTTGCACTTATACTAGGAAAATATTTTAATATTTTTACATAAGTTCACTAAAATTGTTACCAACTTTTTGTGTTTTTAGATGCGTGTTGTTTAAAGTTTTACACTAATATGAAAAAATTAATGAAATACTTTATTATAAAAGACAATTATATCAATGAAATACCAGTGAAGTTAACAAAGATTAATATAATTACTGAACATAAATTACATGCTAAATTTTTTTGAAAAAAAATTTATAAGAAGCAAAAAAAAACAAAATCTTTATTTAAACCCAAAAAAATAATCTTAATTCTTAACATAAACAGGAAAAATATTTAATGGTTCTTACATCCTTTCCTAAATAAAATATAGAATCAAATCCAATCTTTATTTTACTCCAACTAGGAAAATATTTATATTTTTACATAAGTTCACTAAAATTGTTACCACTTTTAGATGTTACACTAATATGAAAATTAATGAAATACTTTATTATAAAAGAAACATTATATCACTGAAAATATCGAAAATTATAATCAGGAAAATTAATTTGAATTAACAAATATGAATATAATTATAGTCGAAAACTCAAAGGTTAAAAAATATTTAACAAAATTCCAAAACGGTATAAAAATTTTATATTAACCAAACGTAATATAAGAAACATTATTTTATTTACCTATTAGTTGATCCGATGAGAACATTCAAACGGCTTAAATTTTTGCTAGACTCCCCATAATATTTCAGAATGTCTACCTAAGATTGTTGGGAGATTGGAACATTGAAAATAATATGAATATGAGGATAAGTCCAATTTATAGAACTGAAAGTATTATGTACTATTTTACATGTGAACTTCTTCAACTATTTACGAAAAACAAAACAATTTTACTATTGTCACGTGATCCCTCTTAACTTATATATATATATATATAATAATTATATTATTTATATATATATATATATATATATCATTTGTTTTTTAAAAAATTCAATTTTTTCTCCTTTAATTTTTAATTAAAAAATTAATTATTTGAATCAACTATTATTTAATTTAAATTCAGTTAATATTTCCTTTTGAGAAAGAACATATATTTTTACTTTACTTACTTTCCTCTTATTTTTTAATTTTTTTAAATAATGTATATTTTTCTTATAAGTTATATACATAAATTTTAAAAATTATTATCATTTTTTTATTATATAAATCGCTGTTTTAACATTTTTAAAAAAAATTTTTTTTTATTTAAAAATTGTTTATTGCAGCGATTTAATAAAAATAAATTTTTTTTTTAATATACATCGCTGCACTGGCAGTGATTTTAAAAAAAAATTCCTCGATAATCGTTGCCAGGGCATCTGATATACCTTATTAAAAAAAAAAAAAGAAATTAAAAATATATGAAACGCTTGCCATGGCAGCGATTTGTAAGAAGAAAAATTTTAAATCGCTCCGCCGCCCCTATTTTTTTTGCAAACCGGCTGTCCATCAGCAGCGATTTAACTTTTCCAGGTGAAGTAAATTGCTGCACCGGCAGCCTCTTTTTAATAACCGTTTTGGTTAAATATAAATTTTATATACCATTTTTTGGAATTTTTGTTAATATTTTGTCCCTTTGAGTTTCGGAACTCAATATATTAGCTGAAAAATTACTTACATACCTCATTTTTTTTTGAAAAAAAGATTTTATAAGAATCAAAACAAAATCTTTATTTAAACCCAAAAAAATAATCTAAATCTTTCCACTAACGGGAAAATTTTTAATTCTTACATAATTTCATAAAAACTTGTTACTTAGATTTAAATGATTGTTGTTTTAAGAGAGTAATCGATGGCAAAAAAATTAATGTCCTTAAATTGAATATTTCTTAGTGGGATTTCGAGTCAAATTGGTGATTTGAAAATTCAAGATAGAAGTTATCTGTAATCTTAAGATTGTATCACAAAAATTAGCGTTATATTCGTGAAGTTAAAAAAATATCATTATATTCTTATATCAATTACTATAGTAAAGCAGCATATTACAAAAGGTTACAGGATATCACTGTGACACAGCTTTATGCAAAAGAAAAAACACGTTATTATATATCATTATAATATATAATATATATATATATAATATAGATATATATATTATATAGTATATAAGCTAATAATAATGACGCAAAATAAAGTGACAATCTTTTACACTTGAGAAGTGTCCTCACAATTAATTGTTTTTTTTTTTCTCGTGCTAAATCCCACGATCAAAATCAACAATTTAAAATAAAATTCGTTAAGTTTCGTACATTTAAGTTACATTTTAAAGTTATTCCATTCACGCCTTCTCTCATTGGCTTAATATAAAAAAATATCTAATATTATTATTTTTTTATACTAAATTATTTTGGTATCCATTTTTAAAATTAAAAAAAGATCTTTTCAGAAAAATAATGTCTTTTAGTTATTCTTATTTTTTTATTTATAACTGGTTCTTTATCAAAAAAATTATGTACGTCAACCGAAGATAGTATTGAACACATCTTTATCATGGCATCTTATGTAACATGTATATGCATTGTATTCATGCATCAATGCACTATTATATAAAGGTATTTAACATATTTCGGAAACATATCCGTTAATGTATTGATGCACCCTATATCATCACATTTGGTTTTTCTTTTTAGCGCCTTAATTGAAGTCATTAGTATCTATGCCTATGTGTAACCTACGATTTTTATAATATCAATACTTTAATATAATTTTTTGATACATTAATATTAAGCTTTCTGACACACATCATACAAATCATCTTAAAGCCCGTAACTAATGAATAACTATATAGAGTGAGATATACAAGTTGCAACCAAATGGATTTAATCTCCTAAGCTTATAAGTAAATTTGTGTTTAAATTAGAGCTGATTTCTCAATACTTTTCCTTTTTCTCACGCGTAGAGTCTAGGACGCTATATTTGAACAATCGTAAATATCCTTCTTTCTAGCTAATCGTCGTGTTGTTGTTATTGCTTTCTCTTTCTTTTCTTTTGTGATATGTTTGTTGGCGAACAATGTTGGACCTCCCCTATATTCTAGCTTTCTAGTGGGGGTCGGGTTTAAGGGGGGCTTGATATTGATTGATTATTGCGCTTGTCTTTTTTTAAAAAGATTTGTAAAAAATTATGTCGAAAATTTTAAGTCTCCCTCGGTGAGAAAGTATTCATTAGTACAAGCTAAGCAGTAAATACAATCGCTTTAACACCCCATACTGCCACGAATGATTTTACCTAAACTATAGTTGCACATTATTGTACCAAGGCCTAAAATCGTGGCCATTTAATAGAAAGAAATATCTAATTAGGTGTATGAACAATCTTTTTTTAAATGTTGGTTGACACAACCTAACATGCGGCTCACACGTGGTTTGGATTGTATTAATCCTTTTACAGTGATATCAAAATAGTATCTCAATTCGCTGCTCAACCCGCAATTTCAAGACCAAATGTATTTGGACTGCACTATACCCAGCTTTCAGCTCCTCCATCAAGTGAAAATTAGTTATATGTATCTTTTTTAATATAATAATTTTGTAAAGTGTATAGCATTAGAGTTTTGGTTGTTTCAGACATATAACATTTAATATAGCAAGTTTTATAGCATATTATTAAATAATAAAGGTTGATTTTAAAAAATAAATTAAAACATTTATATTAAAAAAAATTTGAAGGAAAAAACGGATCAATTTTTGAATGAAAAATGACTCTTTTATTGTTTAAATTAACATATTTAATAAATGTGTTTAACTGTAGCACATATTAAAGAAATTTAACAAAAAGCAAATTAATTAATTTACCTTAAAACGCTCAATTAGTTAAAATTCAAATTATTTTGAACTTATCCTTAAAAATAAAGCTATAAACACATTGAAATCTAACGTAAAATTAATTTTTTTGTAGTAGTTGAAGATATTTTAAACCGTCGAAAAACGTATTTATTGTGACACCATTGTATCTATATTAATTAAACATGGTGGACGGATCAAATTCATACAGGTTTGAGTATTATATTATAGTTTGTGGTTTTTTGTTTTTTAGTTATTTTGAGAATCCAAATATAGATATGAGCGTTTTTGTATGAACAATGTTTTGGTATACAACCATATTTTAAACATCACATCACAGTATAGACCATTTGAGTTATTAAAATAAAATTGAAATTCGAGTAATACGTTATTTCTGAAAAATAAATTTATATTAATCGTTGGAAGTATTTATAATGATGTTGACGTTGAAATATGAAATTTGTCATTATCCGGGTTATGAAATTTATTGCTTCTATTTTTTATGATATTGTTTTATGAGCATGGCGTTTTTTTTTTTTGGATTATGGAATTATATTATTTTTAAGTATGAAATTATGTTGTGACTAAATTTATATATATAACATAATGTTAATTTTTTTTAGAATATTGTGTATCGAGTTTAATATTGTGAATAATGTATCATTTAGTATTGTAGTATATTGAATATAGTTTTCTGTTTGGCAAAGGAAGGTAAATGTTGATTAATGGTGTATGAAATGTGTATTCATTTTTTAGTTTTAGTATGTTATGAAAAGAAATGTAGTATTCCTTGTGATGATGAAGTATAATAATTGTGCGGTATGAAATGGGTATGCTTTTTTTGTGTTTGTAATGAATTATCTTTTATTTAAAGTTAATTTTGGTGGTGTTTAATAATTGCGGTTGACATGGTGTAATAAGTGTGTATAAATTAGTTTCAATTAGATGTATTATGTTTGTAATAATTGTTATTTTAATATTGTGAAACAGTACATATGTCAATTTTGCCAAATGGAGGACATCATATACTGATGTGTCTACTCTCTATAGTCGGTCTAGTTTAGTTGCGCTAATATCCGCAACTCATATAGCATGCTAATGTAGTGTTATTTGAGAAAAATTCATTGTTAGTGAATATGTGTCCAACCTATTAGTATTTTCACACTGATGTTTGGGCTAAGGACTTGTTCGCTAGTATCAAAGAAATGTGAATTAGATATCTTTACAAAATATTTAATTGTACGTCTTTTTGAAAGATTGTGAGATGTATAAATTAAGATCTGGAAGTTATTTACTTATAGAATTAGGGGTGTGCATCGGTGAGGTTCGGTTCGTTTTTAACATATAATCGTTCGGTTATCGTTTTTCGATTTTAAATATGTCTAACCCAATAACAACCACTAGAAATTCTTTATTATATTAATCGGTTTAAGCGGTTTTTGATCGATTTTTGATGTTCCATCGGTTCGGTTTCTCGGTAACCCAATAAGAAAATGTCGATCACAATAATATCATAATAGTACGTATGTTAAAACTTACATGTTACGCAACTTACCGCAAACAATAATAGAAAACTTTGAATGTTGATCAATTACAACATCCCAATCTTCAAAAGCTATCTCCTACAATTACGAACTCGAATTAAACTAAAATAAAATATTTCAATGAGACAATCTTTTAACAGTGTTTGCTTTGATCCACCAGATAATCAACAAAGTTCTCACCATTTCCTAACCAAAAATCACATAGCCTGAAAGTTAATATTTAATCTATTTATGTATTAAATATGTAATTTAATATGAAGAGGGTAAAATAGTAAATAATTATCGTCTTATATTGGGTTATAATCGGTTTACCCAATAACCCCATAGGAAAAACCAAACCGAACCCTCTAACCTCCCATCCATTTATTTTTCTAAACCCATTACAAACTCAATAACCCAAGTAAACCCCAATAACAACTAACCCAATAACATTTATCGTTCGGTTTATTGGTCGGTTCGGTTTTTGTCACACCTCTAGATAGATACATTATGAATTTGTTTAACACAAATTAAAAAGTTGATTTATACTCACAATTCTATCGATTTGCATCGGAGTAAATTTGGACGGAGATGTCGATGACATAATGAATGAGATAATGATTTATTAAGCAGCCCAGCATTCCAACCCTAATTTGTAGATGAGAATCATATTTATAATAATAGGAAAACCTTAAAGAGGTGATGATTGCATGTGGACTTGTCGAAAAATTGCAATTTTCGTGGTAGCACGTTGTAATGCATCTACGTAAGTCACACTTCCTTTTTTAGAGTTATGTTTTTTATTTGAATTTGTTTTGCTGTATAAAATTTAAATGGTAATTTTCCTATTTGTAAACATTTATCATTGCCTTGTCTTTCTAAGCTTGTTTTAGGATGATGAGAGCATCCAGTGGTTGAATAAAATCAAACTTATTCAAAGTTCGGAGTACAATGCCTAACACACTTGTTCTGTTGAGATATAGTGTCATGCAGACTCAGGGGGAATAACTGACGTTGTAGCTGTCTTCATAATAGGAGAATATATTGATCCATCAATCGGTATCAACCTCCAAAGGATAATAGCTGATGATATGTGAAAATTGCATCGTGTTTTTCGCTAACCATACATACAGCGTGGAGACTAAAAGAAACAGCAACAAAATGTTGCTGGAGAATTCCGACCGATTATATGCCAATTACCATGTAATTCGATTTGATGTTGAATTTAAAGTTTTTTTTAGTTGTAAAATGAAAAATACAACCCTTCAATTTATTTTTAAAATGAATTGAAATTTTCTTTCTGTTTATTAATCCTTATTATCAATTTTGTTAATCCTTTATGTGGTGTAATATAGTTAAATAGTTCATTAAAGTATGTATTCTTTTTTGTATCAATTAATGTGTGCTGTTTTATGTATCCATTCAATTATATATATAATGTTTTAAACTTTTGTATTATTAATTGTAAAAAAATTCAAGCTATCTATACATAATTTTGAGCAAACATATCGTGAATCGATTTTGAAAATAGAAATGATGGAATTATGTAAATCTTCTTGTACACATTTGTTGCATAGAAGGTTGTATACATGTGGGAGAATTTAAGGCCATTGTAGTTTATTTATGGGGCGGGATTAAATGTTCATATGTGGATACAATATGTGACTGCCAGCGACGATGGGTCCGGGAGTTTAATTTTTGATCCCCATTTATTTTTTACCTTATACAATATAATAACATATGATATAAAGTATGTTTTCTAATTGTGTGATATTTTTTTCTTAAAAAAAATTGGATCATACATATCCGTTGGTGGTATGCATACGTGAATTTCTAAACAATGTTTTTTGGACTGGTTGATTCTTTGAACAATTTAGAAGCGTATGGAGTTAGACAAACAATGTGTTTATGTGCAGATCAATATATGAGAGCATATTGAACTGGACTGCTCTGTATATCCTGAATCAGAACCTTTACCTGCATAATGGCATCCATATCATGCAATGTTGTTTGAAAATTTCTAATAGAAATACTGAGGAATTGAAGATTTTATTTTCTCATTAGCAAAGGCTTATGCAGAACACATAGTTTGAGACGATTATGAGAAGAATAGCCAGATAGATGCCTTGAAATACGACCATACTTATTTGATGTTGGTTATATCAAATGGTCCCAGACTTACTCGAAGTGGTAAGCAACACGTGATCGGACGTCAAATATCGTTCATGAGGAGAAAATCAGTATGGTCAGTAAATTAAGGTTAACAAGGGTTAGCAAGGAGGTTATCGATAATTCACTTCCCTTTGAATTTATAAGGATTAAAATTCAAAGATGAATTCACAAACCCATGAGGAGGTTGAATAAAACACATCTTAAGCTGACCAACAAAAAAATATGAATCTTTATCTACAGAAAAGTATTGCTTTACGTTGCAATTGCATGGTATTTTTACTCAATTGCAATAATATTAATTGTTTTTACTTCCCAATATTTAAGTGGCATGTATATTAACAGTTTCACATTGAAACTTTAATTAGGTGATACTTCAAACTGTGGATGACTTGATATGCATGTTGAGCTGAAGAAGCAAGAAATACATAGTAACTTGTAACAAAAAAAAAAGTGTATTGCGTAGATTTCAACATTATGGATACCATGATGGTCATGTAATTGCAGTTCTTCAACACCAAGTTGCAATGAACAGATTCTTTATGCTTCTTATAGCCTGAAGAATTTCAAAGATGCATATGTCATTCCCTGTTTGAACCTATCCCATCGAGAGTACTGGGCGATACCAAATTTATATTTCAGAGCCTAAATTGACTGTAACCCCGCTCCGAAAGATCAACGGAAAAATCAAAACTTGAACGTTGAATGAATTTGCTGCTATTGAAATTCGAGAGATCAAAAATTACGACAGTAATGCCGTCAATTTTGGACACAACCAAAGACATTGGTTCAAATTATATCCTATGGCAAAAAAAATGATTCTTAACGGTTACAACTATTTTTATGCTGTTGTTTGCGTTACAATCCACATAAAGTTTTTGTTAGATGGAGTGCATTTGCTATTATTGACATTGGATTAATTTAATTTCGTAAATTGTCCACTATAAATAACATGGAAACAATTGTACAAATGTGAACTACATTGTAACACCTTATTGTTCAAAAAATGATTTCATTCTAGTACCTATTGCATACGAAATTCATATGCGTTAAGCAATTAATCCCCATTGAGAAACAATGCATACAAAATTCTAGAAATTCATAAAGATTAAATATAGTAATCAATACATCCATTCATATCTCTTCCATATATTAAAGTAAAATATGAACAATAACGTAATTCATGCACAACGTTCTACTAAGAATATAATTATTTTTAACATTTTTGGTGTACACTAATATATGTTAAACCATTCATACAAGTTAAATATAATTTCATATAATATACATACATAGTTTGAACATATTTAACACAAAAGGTAATATTACATATGTAAATGCATACAAGGTTCATATATAAAGATAAATGAATTTAAACATATTTTGATATATTAATGTTTGGTAATATTAGTCATACACGTTAAAATAATTTCATACAATATGGCTATACTGTTGATACATCTTTTTTACACAAATTAATCTATGGCATAACTTAAAGTCGTAACAAGATTCATACATAAGATAAATTATTATTAACATAGTTTGGTAATTCATTTATTTGTTAAACTAGTTCATACAGAGTTAAATATATTTCATACGACACAAGAAATATTTATGTATATCAAAAAATAATGTGATATTTTTCTTACGTACTAGTTGTTGATAAGATAGCAATAGAGTTATGTTATTGTAACGACCACCGCTAGTCTTATTGGAGAACTAGGACTAATTTCGACTAATCCTTTTTTGAAAATTTAAAGGGTTTTTTAACCTATTCGAAGACTATGAGTATTTAGTTAATAAAAAATTTTTAGTCAAGAATTTAAATAAGTAATATAGTTAATAGTTAGTAGTGGTGTCATATCCTAATTCATTTAATACTCATAAAACCCCTTTAACTAGAAGGCAAAGTGGACTAACCTAATTGAATTTTTTTTTATGGGTCATACTAAAGAAAAAAAAGGGGAACGTTGTTATTCATAATGATGAAATGATAAGGCAATAGGCCTGAAAACCTATCGACACGCATTGACGCGCCAGCAAATCAGGTGAGAACCTTAAATCATCCCACATCCATGAGACGTACGTACTAATTTACTAGGTGTAGAAATATCGTATGCTGTGTCTCGTAGGAAGTGGTCCTTTTGTTATATATTGAGGTAGGGATCATAAAAATTGAATGTTCTATAATAATGCTACATGTGGACCCCTTCCTGATGTGATTATTTGATTAGGACTAATGAATAGACATCGGATTAAATAAAAATAGTACCCAATGAAAATTGGTTGCCAGATACAATGTTAACAGTTTTTTGGGATATAATACTAGGTTTTCTGGATGGATTGTTAGTAACTTGAAAATATATAGATCTAGGAATCATCTTGAGTTAATTAATTTAATATTATGGAATGTTTCAATAGTACAAAGGACTTGTAGATGCACTGGCCAATATCATTGTGATGGGTTGGAGTTTGCGGAAAATTTATTTTTTGGTTAGAATAACATTTTAATTATTGGCAAAAGGTAAGACTATTGCATAAAATGGGTTTTCTGTGTCCTTTTGTTTGTTACGGTTCGCAGGCTAATGGATTTTTGGTTTTAAGTTTGGGAATTTTTCCCAATGCTTATTACCTCTATAGTTTGAAGTGTTTAATCTATTGCAATAGGTTAATTAAATTATTAGACTGGTATTTGGATTCAGTACATTTATAATTGCTTTGGGAAATTAAGACTTAATCTAGTTTTGAAGCTTAGAATATGAGACTTTGGCATATTAGTGACAACCACAAGATTTAACAAACTTTGATATAGATTTGAGTGTAGGAAAATAAAACCATTCAGTAAAATACTGTTATGTACGATTTTGTTTTACTTATAAATCTTGCATAATTGATAGATTGAGAACGATTTCAGCTTACTAAAAGTAATTGTCAAAAAAATCTTGAAGATTCGTTGGCTACGTATCTCCGCATTCAAGGTAATGGTTCAAGACTTTTTTAAGACTTGTTTGAAGGACGTTTTTTGCCTATTTAAAGATTAAAAAATGAAAATAGAACAAGGGGTAAAGGGGGAACGATTTTGGTCTCGTATCAATTGTGTGACCGCATTGATACAAAGAATTACTATTATAGACTGTGGATTGAAAATTGACGATGGACCAAAGCATATGGGCATGAGCTTATATAATTCATAATGTCTGATTCCTCTTGTGATGTGTTTATTATTTTTCACCCACATAGTTTGATGAATTGACGTTGGTTATGTATTATGTTTCATATTGATTGTTGAGATGCTCATCATCCCATCTCTTGAAAAACTATTGGTGCACATGCGATAGACATGAGACTGAGTTAGTTTGTGGTAGCACGTGGAGATCGTCCGTGCTGGTGATGTGAGATTTAACATTGTTAATTTGGGCACGTGGATACTCGTCGTGCGAAAAATTGTTTGATATTATGATAGTGCGTTGAGATCTCCCGCACAGACACGTGGAGATTCGTCCGTATCGGTATATGGACCTCGCGAGTCCCCCATGGGTCTGAACTCTCGATGTATTGCGAGGCGTATCATGTATATACGGTTGAGTGTGTACTGGATTTCTGAGACAATTTCACTTACATGGTTTATATTGCATTGCTTTGCATCACATCATAATGATCATTTATCTATATAGTATAATATATATCTCTATATTATATATTATAATCTATCTATATATATATATATTAATATATATATATCTATATATACTATAATAATTTAAGAATTTTTTGTTGTATAAACCTCACTAACAACTCCCGTCACTACTGTCTTCGTTGTCGGTCAATGAGCCATACTGGGTCACGTGGTTCGTACTCATACTACGCTTGGTTTGCACTCTTTGGTGGTGCACAGTCCGATCCGATTAGGGAGCACATCTCGTGAGAAAATTGAGTCCGGCTTGAAGTCTGGAGTTTTGTGGTGATCTGCTTTGCTGTTCCGTGGCCCACACCCTCCCTCTATCTTTTACGTATTTTTTTATTCATGTTCCGACAGGATAAATCCCTTAAGTTAGATTTTTGGTCATTTTAGTTTCAGACTTTGTGCATCGTATTCTAGAACTCTTGTCCTTACGACACCTCATTCTTGGGGATGATATATTTTCGCTTCCTCCGATTTCGTACTTATAGGGACTCAAATGTTGGAGATTCTTGCTTAAGTGGTTACGTCTTTTTAACTCATTTTGTTTGGTTTTAGTTGGTTTATATATGTTGGGTTGGCTTACCTATGCGTTGGGAACATAGGTGCCAATCACGACTTGCCAAAATTGGGTCCGTGACAAATTTGTACAGAAGCGCTAGGTTCATCGTGTAAGAATAGTACAAGAGCAATGTCTAGTAGTCTTTCTGATCGATATGAAGACGTCCATACCGTATCTTCGAGAGCTATCGGACATTTAGGAAATATTCTTTCTTTTATTCATTATCGTGCACGACTTGACCCTTGTAAGAAATTCTAATCTTGAGATCTCAATTCTCTCTCATATGCGAGGAATCGGTACATCGGCAAGTGGTGGTCAGATCCTATTTTCCTGGCGCCTCTGCTCGGGACACTGTCCCTAGGTAGAGGTGGAGACGAGCTTCGAGTCGGGGTAGGGGGCCGTGTTGCCTTCAAGACACCTGCGGTTTCAAGTACCAGTAGTCTAATACACTCGTCTATCGAGACCCCAGGGTCGTGATAGGACCTACCTCCTGATGCGAGGGAATCATGGGGGAATTTGAAGATCGTGTCGAGGGGGTATGTGTCCAGCTCAGTCTCAACCATTACGTATTGTCCCTCTAGTGCTTCAAGATACCTTGGCTCCGTATGTTTGGAATCCTGAGGGGGAGGGCCCAGGCAGGAGCTTTGGCCTGTCACTTCTGTGGCTCACAGACCCTGGTTTTGGAGGTCCAACTCCATATCCGATAGTTTTGCTTCCAGATTCTCAGACTCCCAAGGACTCAGCCAGCTGCCGCTGTAGCTCCCGTTTGGATAGTATGGAGTTTCCAGATAGACACACATTTACAGTGACAATCCTATCTATGACTATTAGATTAGCAAAAAGATGTATTGGGAGGTTCAGACTAATGAATCCTCCTACTTATACTACGACTTAGCTGAGGATGCATATGATTTTATAGTTAGTTGTCATAAGAGTGTGACACCCCCTCGGGATCCACAGACTCAGGTATTGTCTCTGCCATGGGCAGACCATTCGCTCTTTTAATCCCCTCTTATATTGGCTCGCAGCCTCAAGGGAGAATCGAACGCCGTGACCTATGGCTCCTTACATCCTCCCCAGGAGATCGTCGTTCCATCTTACCATTGGCTGCTGGCAGAGAAAATACCTGAGTATGTGGATCCCAAGGGGGTTTGTCACAGAGAGGTTGCATAATCCTGGATTAGTGGATCCCTCATGGATGTTGACTAACAAGCGTTTCAAGATGACTGTGCGCTGCTAAAGGTGCAGTGGTGGAGGATTATATTAGTAGTATAGGCCAGCTGATCTCATCCACTATCCTGGACTGAGTTTTACTCAGGTAAATTTCTATCCAATTTGTTCCACTGCCAGTGAGAGGGAGCTCAAGAGGGTCCGAGTTGGGCATATTTGCAGCAAAATGGGTAAAATGTCATCTGCAGATTATGATGGTTAATTTCATGCCTTTGTCTAGCATGCTTCGATATACTTCCCACAGAGGCCTGAGAGAGTGAGAGGGGTTTGTTAAGGGGCTGATTATTCTGAATTTCGTCTAGTAGTTTCTCAGGTTGCTGCTTTCTTGGTGTTTCCTTCAGAAAGTGGTAAGATTGCTGTAAGGAGTTTGGCGATGATTCGACGTGGGGGGATTTTAGCAGCGAGAGGGCAGAAGGCACTCGTTATTACTGTGATTAATGCTAGTTTCTCCATCTAGGAGGCGGGGTTACTTTGGGCAGAAGGTTTATCACACCCTCAGTCCAGCAGACCCCTTCATCTGCTATACCAGTCGTCTAGACTTGTTTACGCTGGGCATAAACTCTTCGCGCTCGGTACATACTTCTCAGGGTCCTCTTCTAGACCTGTAGTTTCGTGGAGGGCATTCTGAGGCATTCAGGTTTCCTCTCATCAGCCCAGCCTCGTCTCTAGGGGTTGCTTTTTTGAGGTGTGTGATATGGGATAACTTTGTGAGAGACTGCCCTATGACCCAGACGGTGGCCTTACATCAGGTGCTCAGCTTTCGACTTCCAGGCTGCACACCTCCACTAGGGGTGGTGGCAGCAGAATGGTAGAGGTTGTTCTCATTCAAGGTATAGGTGGGTTCTCCTTCTGGTCGAGGTGGTGTTCGTCGATGTTCACAATCTGATGAGGTTCGTTCTCACTGTTTATGCGTTTCCCAGGTAGGCCAGAGGCTGAGTCTCAGATGCTGTTATCACGGTAATTATTCTGGTTTGTCATCGCCAGCTACTGATTATTTGATCCAGGCTCTACTTATTCTTATGTGTCCACATATTTTTGCCTCCTAGTCTGGATATATTGTTGTGAGTCCTTCTTGATTTGGCCGATACGTGTTGCTACTCCTGTCGGGGATTCCGGTAGTGTGTAGATCAAGTTATCGTTTATTACTGTTACTTTGATGGTGTATGACACGCAATGCATGATTTTAAAGGTCTAGATATGAAATAGATTTTTGATGTGATTCTTGGTATGGATTGATTAGTTCTTTTACCACGCACTTTTAAATTGTCCATTCCAAGACCTCACTTTAGCTATGCCTAGAATTTCCTATAGTAGAATGGAGAGAGTCCTCTTAGTTCTCAATCTATAGGGTTGTGATATCATTCCTTAAGGCTCGTCGTTTTGTACAGAGAGGATGTTTTGGCGTAACTTGGCCCACAAATTCATTCGAGATACTATTATGAGACTCCTATGCTTTAAGTCTATTTCCAGTAAGTTAGTGAATTTCAGAAGCTATTTTCCAATGATTTGCCAGGTCTTCCACCAGATCGTGAAATTGATTTTTGTAAATATGATATGGACCAGGCCCAGTCGGCCTATTTCCATTCCTCTTATCATATGGCAAACCCCACACCGGCTGAATTGAAAGAGTTGAAGGAGCGTTGCACGGATTTGTGGAGCCAATAGGTTTTATTAGTCAGTGGATCGCCGTGGAGGGCTCCAAGTGTTTATTTGTGTAAAAAGAAAGATGGATCTATGCGTATGTGTATTGACTATCGGCAGGTGAACAAGGTTAACCATCAGAAATAAGTATCCGATCCCTCGTATTGATGATTTATTTAAATCAGTTGCAGGGTGCTTCAAATGTTCCTTCCTTTTGCTTCTCCAAAATTGACTTGAGATCTGGCTATAAATCAGCTGAAGGTTAGGGCGAGGATATCCCAAGTACGCTTTCGAACACGTTATGGTCATTAACGAGTTTTTTTGGTGTATGTCTTTTGGACTGACTAATGCCCCAGCACTTTTATGGACTGTGATGAATAGAGTGTTTCAGACCAGTATTTAGATTCCTTTCCCTTTGTTATTGCTTCATAGAGATATTTGATATACTCACGCACTAAGGAGGAACATAGAGCATGCGTTTGACGATTGTTCTTGGGATTCTAACTGAGAAGAAGCTGTATCAAATTTTCAAAATGAGTTTTGTGCTTAGTTCGGTATTCAATTCTTACAGGACATGTAGTTCCAAGAGGGTATCATGTGGATCCTAATGAAGATTGAGGCGGTTATAGATTGTGGTAGACCTACTTCAGTTAACTGAGAATTCGGAGTTTTCTTGGGGCCTTGCAGGTTATTAAATCGACGGTTATTGTATAAGGGTTTCTCATCCATTGTCATCTCCATTACCTAATTGACACGAAGGAGGGTTTACTTTTTCAGTGGCTGACGAATATGTGAGTTAGTTTTTCCAAAGATAGACTTTCTTGACTACTGCTTCCGATTTTGACCCTACCCGTGAAGGAGAGGGTTTTTGTCGTATAATTGTGCTGCGTCTCGGATTGGTCTTGTTGTGTGTTGATACAGAATAGAAGGGTGATAGCTTATGCTTCGAGGCGCAGTTAAAGGTATCATAGAAAACTACCGCTATTGCATGATTTAGAGTTGGCGGCTGTGGTGTTTGCATTAAGATTTGGAAGGCATTATCTTTATGTCGTGCATTGCGAGGGTGTTTCCAAACGGCATCATCGTAGTCTCCAATATATAATTCAATCAGAGAAGGGATCTAAATTTTGAGCAGCGGAGATGGTTGGAGTTTGCCCAAATACTACGTTGACTATTCTTTATCACCCAGGGCCAAGCAAAATGTTGTGCAAGATGCCTTGAGTCGGAAGGCGGTGAGTTATGGTGTATTTTTAGCCATGTTACAGTTGGCGAGCGCTTCCTTTAGCTAAAGGATTTCCAATCCTTGGCCAATAGTTTTGTAGACTTGATAATTACAGAATCTGTAAGGTGTTGGATTATTGGAGGCTAAATCATCCTTGTTGGAGCAGATTCGGGCTCAACAGTTTTGATGATGCGTGATTTTATGTAAGATTAGGGACAAGGTGTTTTAAAGAGGAGAAGCCAAGACTGCAATTCTTGATAGTAAGGAGTTTGAGGATTAAATGTCGTATTTGTGTCCTCTACGTGATTTGACTAGTTGATCATGGATGAGGCTCTAGTTCGAGGTACTAAACTCTATTCATCCGGGTCTACTAAGATTGTATCGTTACTTGAAGCAACATTATTTTGTGTGTGTCCGTATGAAGAGGGACATAGTAGATTTTGGATCCCTGTCTGAATTGTTCCATCCCCCAGCAGTGAAGTATGAAAACCAAAGCCTGGAGTTGTGGCACAAAGGATGCCTATACCTGAGTGGAAGTGGGAGCGTAGTGCTATGGACTTTGTGGTAGGATTGCCACGCACCTTGGGTAAGTTTATGCTATAGGATGGATCATGTGGATCGACTGACTACGTCCCTGCACACTTTGTACCAGTTCAACTACCTATAACTCAGAAAGGTTGAGCCAAGATTTATATTCGGGAGATAGTTCGGTTGCATGTGGTTTCCGATATCTATTATTTCAGATCGTGTCAACCCATTTAACATCTCCTTTCTGGCGGCCATATGCAGAAAGAGTTGGGCCACTCGGGTGGATCTTAGTACAGCCTTTCACACTCAACTGATGGTCATCTGAGCGGACTATTCATGTTCTTAAGGATCATGTTGCGGGCGTGTGTGATTGACTTTTTGGTGGTCATTGGGTCGGTTCTTGCCTTAGCGGAGTTTGAATTACAATAATAGTTTATCATTCGAGCATTGGCATGGCACCCATTGAGGCCCTCTGTATGGTAAGGAGATGTCGATCTTCCAATGGGCTGGTTTGATGCATTTGAGGTTTATACGCATGGGGTACATATTGTTGTTGAGGGGTCTTTAACAAGGTCAAGTTGGTCCAAGATAGACTTCCTCATGGCTCAAAGCAGGCAAAAGAGTTACGCAGATAGGAAGGTTCTGAATTCAGAGTTTATGGTTGGAGAGAGGGTTTCTACTTAAGGTTTCACCCATGAAGGGTGTGAATAGAAATTTTGGAAAAAATGGCAAGTTGGAGTCCAAGGTACATTGGTCCCTTTCGAGATTGTGGAGCGTATGGTGAGGTGGCCGGATATATTTTTGGCTTTGCCACTGGGTTGTCAGGTGTTCCATCCTGTAATTTTCATATTTCAATGCTTAGGAATTACAATCATCAGGGTGGTGATCATGTGATTCAATGGGATTCAGTGTTACGCCGGTTATCAGAATTTCACTTTTGAGGAAGCGCCGATCACCATTTTGATAGGCAAATTCGGAGCTGAGGTCAAGGAGATTGCTTCGTAAAGGTTCACTGAAGCATCGTCTCAGTGGAGGCGGCTACAATGTGCTTGGCAGAGTTCCCAACAGCGGGAGTAAATTCCTCATCTTTTTTGAGCGTTCAGGTTTCGTGCCTTTTTCTTTCCCGTATCGAGGACGCACTTTTGTTTTAAGTGGTAGGTGATGTAACGACCAGCTATATCGTTTTGAGACTAGACTAGTTCGACTCTTTTGAAAAATTTAATAAAGGGATTTTTAAACATTCGAGACATAAGAGTATTTAGTGATAAAAATTTTAGTGAAGAATTTAAATACTAGTAATATGTTTATCGTTAGTGGGTCATATCCATAATCATTTAATACCCAATAACCACTTAACTATAGGGTCCAAAAGTGGACTAACTAATTGAATTTTTTTTATGGGTCATAAACAAAGAAAAAAAAAGGGGAACGTGTTATTCCATATTGGAATTGACATAAGAGCATAGGTATGCGGAAACCTATCTACGCATTGTGACGCAGCCGTGCAATCAGGTGAGAAACCTTTAGATTTCCCAAATCCATGGAGTACGTCACTATTTTACTAGGTGTCTAAATACAGTATGCATTGTTCTCGTAGGAAGTGGGTCTGTTGTTATATATTGGAGTGGGATAAAAATTTGATGTTTCATACTTAATAATGCCTACCTGATTTGAACCATTCTGATTGATTATTTGATTAGGACTTGAATAAGACGTCGGATTAAATAAAAGAAAGTAACCCATGAAAATTTGTTGCCAATGATACCATGTGTACGTTTGTGGATATTAGTACTAGGTTATTCTGGATTGATGTTAGTAAGCTTGAAAATATAATATAATAGAATCATACGGAGTTTAATAGATAGTTAATTGATGTGTCCAATAGTAAGGACTTGTATGACAACTGCCAATAATCATTGTGATGGGTTGGATGCGGAAAATTTTATTTTTTGGTTAAAATAGAAAATTTTTTATTGGCAAAAGGTAAGACTATTGCATAAATGGGTTTCTTTGTTTTTTGTTTGTTAAGGTTCCAGGCTATGGGATTTTGGTTTTAAGTTTGTGGAATTTTCCAATGCTTATTACCCTATATTTTGACGTTTTAATCTATTGCAATAGGTAATTAAATGATTAGATGTATTTGGATATCATTACATTTATAATGCTTTGGAATTACGAAACTTAATCTTAGTTTTCAAGCTTAGAATATGAGACTTGGCCATTTATTGACCCCAAGATTTACAATACTTTGATATAGAATTTGAGTGTAGGAAAAAAAAAACATATAGTAAAATAACGGTTATGTACGTGATTTTGTTTACTTATAATATGCCATAAGTGATAGATTGAGAACGATTTCAAGCTACTAAAAGGAATTGCAACCAAATTCCTTGAAGATTCGTGGCACTTATTCCGCATTCAGGTAGGTTAAGACTTTTTACATTGTTGAAGGACGTTTTCTAATTAAAGATTAAAAAAACATGCAAATAGACAAAGGGGTAAGGGGGGACGATGGTGGTCTCGTATCAATTTGGTGTTACGGCCTTGATAAAAGGAAACACTCAACTAATTATAGAATGTGGATTGAAAATTTGAGAATGCCAAAGCCTATGGGCATTGCTGATATATTATTGCTTGAATTCCTTGTGTGATTGTGTTTTATTATTTCACCCCATAGTTTGTGATATTGAGGTGGTTTATGTATTTTTCATATTGATTGATTGAGATGCATCACCATCCCCTCTATTGAAATAGATATTGTGGCACATGCGTAGACAGGAGAACTGAAGTATAAGTTGGGGGGCACGTGGCATCCGTCCGTGCTGGGGATGGTTGAGATGTTAACATTGGTAATTTTGGGCACGTGGAGACCGTCTGTGCGAAAATTTTTGTACTTATTGATAGTGCGTTGAGAATCGTCCGCCCAGACACGTGGAGATCGTCCGTATCGGTATATGGACCGATCGCGAGTCCCCCATGGTCATTGAACTCTCCGTAGTATTTCCGAGGAGTATCATGTATATACGGTTCATTGTGTAACTCTGGGTATTCTGAGACAATCTGACAGTGGTATATTGCATTGCATTTCATCAATCATTTTATTTTTGATGATTATGTGGTTTTTGTTTTGGGTGTTGGGAAAATACTTTGATGTTTGATTACCTTTATGATGAAAACTTAATAGTGAGTGTAATATATATATTAATATATATATATCTATCTATAATCTATATACATATATATATATATATATAGACACTTATAATAATTTAAGAAATTTTTTAATTTTGTTTTATAAACTCCCGGCACTACTCTTCGTTGTCCCGGTCAATGAGACCTACTGGGTACACGTGTTTCGTACCATACGGTGTATCGACTTTTGCACTCTTGTAGGTGCAGATTCGATTGCCGAGTAGGGAGCACATCTCCCTGGACAAATTGAGTCCGGCTTGAAGTTCTTGGAGTTGTGGTAGCTGCTACTGCTGTTCCTTGGCCCACACCTCCCTCTATCTTTACGTATCTCTGTTATTCAGGTGTTCGACAAGGAGGATCCCTTAAGTTAGATTTGTCGTTAAGTTTCAGAATTGCATCGTATTCTTAGAAGCTCTTGTACTTTAAGACACCAATTCTGGGGTTATATATTTAGTGCTTCCGGAAATTTTCGTACTTATAGGGGACTCAATTGTTGGAGAATTCTTGCTAGTGTTAGCTTTTTAACTGCATTTGTTGGTTTAGCTTAGGGTTAATATGTTGGGGTTGGCTTACCTATTGGTTTGGGAACATACGTGCCATCAGCTTGCAAAATTGGGTCGTTACGTTATGTTTATAACTATAGTAACAGTCGTCCAAATCAGTGTAACTTGATAAATTATATTAAAAAATTAAATATTTCATATTAAGAAGAAAAAACTGCAAAATAAACATAAATTAGTTTCATGTTAAAAAAAAAACTGTCGTTCAAATAATGATAAAGGGTGCACCAAACTTTTTGTCTACTTTCTATTTCGTGGTCTTTCGTAGGATAATGCGGTCGTGTCCATAACTTGTTTCTTTTAATGTGCGATCCACCATACTTTGCTAGCAATGTACCCGTATTTTCACACTGTAACTTATTGGCCCTCTCATTCTTTGATTTTGCAATATGTCAAAGTAATGTGACATACCTCTGGCGATGATATGTTGTTGATTCAATATCAATATCCAAACATATCCAAAAACACCCATTGCTGAATATTCGATAAAAAGGAGGTATCTGACCACAATACCTGTAATAATTTGAAATAGAAAATTTTTTGTATCCACTATATCATAGATGGTCATTTAGCTGAAATACATCCATTATCGTAACTACATACTTTGAACAGTCTTCTGTTGACAGGACATCTTCACATGCTTGACTTTTGGGGGGAGGTTCAGACTGAGACTTGTGTTGATATTCAGGGAGATTGTTCGCCACAGACCTCAAGCCTTTTGCCCATAAATCACGTGCTTGCCATAATAAATGATTATCTGGTTTTGTAAGTTTATTAACAACTTTTTTTCATTTTTTTGTTGTGAACAGATCCTCTCCATCCACGCATCTTATCGTAATACAATGTAGACATCTAGTTTGATTTGGAATAAACAACAAGCAACCTGGAATTTTCTCGCCGATATTGACAGGGATAATTACTTTGTCAATCCTATCCCAACCAATGTTGCAAGCAGCTTAATAGCTCTATATGCACTGTTCCACCATCGTGGTCGGGGCAATGCATCTCATTCGGCAATCTGATTGTCTCCACTGTTTCTCAATGGTTATCATCCACGTCATAACCAACAGTTCAACCAGTGTTGGTATGAAATTAATGGTGGGGAGTATTGTTGCCTTCTTTTCAAGATAATACATATTGTATTTAAATTGTTTACAGAGATAAAAAATAAAAACACAATCATACTTCTACCAAATTATATTCATCAAATTATATATACATGTTTCCTGATCAATTCAATATGCAAAATCATACGCATACAAATATTATTTCATACTATTTTCATACATATTCAATGCAACACACAATCATCTTATATTAATATTATGTGTATAAACCTTTTTATTAAAAATTATGTATATTAATAATTCATACATACATCAATGCATCCACAATCCTACTATATTATATTAAAACAATACATACCATCAATAACATAGATTCCAGACAAATACTACTTGCAGTATAAAAATTTATTCAAATTTAATGTCTTATCCCGTCCTCATGAAGGTATTTTTATAACCTCCTGGTATGCTTTTTCCCTGTGAAATATTTGCCAAAAAAAGATTGTAAAAAATTTGAGATTATAAAATTTTAAATAAAACAATTTAATTTATAAACACTTATAATTGTCCCGCCTGTTTGAAACATTTTTTTTGATAACCCAATTGGTTGAACTCCTCGATCATGTCCTCTTGAACACTCAACCCCTTATGACTTTTGATGGATGTTTGATTGGGAACGAAATCGTACTCTATTTGAACTACTGCTTTGGGCTCAGCCTTCGACAAGTTGAATATAAGTTTAAAGCGTATTTTGTGGGATTCCTAAGTTCTTTATTGCACTTTGGAGTTGTGGTAGCATTTAGAATTGGATCAAGTTGCAATGAATTTGTGGTCATAGTAAATCAAAATAATCTCCAACTACTTGAGGTTTTAAGTTGTTATTCAAGGTACGTTAGCGTTGAAAAAACCACCAAGCTGACTTTTGAGCTTTATCTACATAAATAAAAATCCGTTAGGTCAAAACAAATTTTTAAATGAAAATATATTCATAATAATTTTTATATCATACCATCGGTGTTGGAGAATGTGGACGTGTTCATCCATTAAAACAACGGACTTATCCGTTGGATCTTTAGTTAGCAGATTGGCAGTATTGTGAGTGGCGTCGTCCTGGTATTCAGTTTTCAGACAACGTCAATATATTCTGATTTTTTTGTATGAATTAAATTAAACGAAATTCTCACATATCTGACAATGTAGTGTCATACATTTCAATACAATTTTTATACATTATAATAATTCATGACATCATGTATAACACTATCATATACCAAATAAAACAGCTACATAATTAATACAACATTGTAAATAAATTAATTCAAAATATATATTGACTTTTTTTTTATTAATTCATTTTAAAATTCAATACAGCTGATCATAAATGTAAAACAAAAAACCCAAAATACTAATTCCATACTAGGATTCAACAACATTCATACGTAGAACACACTTAATTCATACCATGTTATTGTGGCATCCCTGTTGTTGGGTGACCTCTTAACTAATCTAATCTCTTCAATTATCTACTTAGTTGAAGTATTGACACGGCGGTCATTCTTGATTCAACTATGTGCCTTGTCAACCTTATCAATGTAATAAAAAATATATTAAAATCCTAAAATAAAACATAGAGTAATTATATTATTTAATTAAAATGTGAATTGGAATTAACATTAACTTTGAGTCTTTTTCACCCCCCGCCCGCCTTAACCTGTTTATTAAACAGAATAAAGTTTTTGGATAGGTATCAGATGTAGTATCTAAAAACTATTGTAATCGCAATTTTTTATTTATTACCTCTGCCATTTCAGCTTTCAAGCTCTACATAATTTTTTATCCAAATCAACGCCATACTTTTTTGAGGTTCCTTACGCTTCAGAATCATGGTGACTGGATATTGATTCAAACATGGTTTTCATCCATGACATTTAACTCTTCTTGAGTAAAATCATATTTTCTACATTTACTGCTGGGTCAAAAATAAATATAAGATGTTGTAATAAATTATAATTACTTTAAGAACATTCAATAAAAGTATTACCTGATTGTCATGTGTTTTGAATATCATTTTTTTTTTTCAAATCATCAAAAAAATACATGTCCTTTGTTGTCTTTAGTTCAGAAGACGCGTGTGCGATCTAAAGCATGGATAGCAATTCTGTTGTCAAATGGATGGCCACACTCATAAAACCATACTCAAGGCTATATGGAATGACGTGAAACCTTGAATGACGAAGGATATTTTTGGCGACTTACGACTGGCCCGCTTAAGTGTTAAATTTAAACAACTTCATTTCTTCCCCCATGAAAATATGATATACTTGCCGACTCAAGTAAATCAAAATAGAATTTGTGAATAATTGTTTTTGACGGTTCTGAGCAAATTCAGAAATGACGAAATGATACTAAATACTGATTTTTAAAAGGTTCGTCCTCTTTTCCAAGTTTTTTCCAATTTTAGACTTGTGGTAAAAATCTGACTTGGAACTTTGTTCATATCCAGGAATTTTTCTTGGATATTTTTAATTTTGGAATAGACGGATTCAGAAACAAAATTCAGAAATTGGTCGCTGGATTTCAAGATGACAAATTCTTTAATCAAAGTGTTAAACTCTCTTACCATTTCCGTTGGTCACGAACATTCGTCATCTCTGTCATTCTTCCAGTTTCACAAGAAGAAAATATGGCGCAAAAATGAACATTGAATTTTTATGTTATGTTAAATCATAAAAAACACAAATGTGTTTCCTTTTAGAAATTGGTTGTAACCTATCTTGACAAGAGGGAAGGTCAACAGATCAAGCGAACACATTTATTTTGTTCATAGACAAATGTGTTTTGTACCTTCTTTTCCTATAAAATGTGGTAAACTACATTAACACATTTAACAGAATAATTACTTTTCATAGTAACAGCCTTGAACACTACATATTAGTGGGACACCAACTCAAATTTAATACACACATCATACAACTAAATACATCAGTTCATAGATAATTTCAATATAAATATTCACATATTAGATTAAAAAAAACAACTCATCTATGACTTTTCAAAATGACAAAATAAAACTCATACAGACCCAATACATCAATTCATACATCCAATCAAACATAAAATATTAAAATGGTAATACATATTATATAGTCAAAATTATACGATATGAAACATGGAAATTCCAAAGTGTTCGCACACAAATTGAAATTTCCATACATAATTACTACATAACTCATACAATAGTCATACATAAAACTAATTTGTCCAACTAACTAAGAAGACACTCATATAACAATACTAAATATCAATTCATCCATCACTCATAACAATGTTTTTTTTCATATAGTAGGTACATTGCCAAATAAAAATAAAAAAATGTAAACTCACGTTACATAATAACATTTTAAACCAAAATTAATGAACGTTCTGTGTTCGACATTTCAACATACATTTTTGATTTGTTTTAATTTTTTTCAATTCGTCACAAAGTCAGAATCAGATTCTAACGAAGTTCGAATTTCTTTTTTCCCTTCCTCTTCTTCCCTCTTTCATTTTTGTCCTCTTTTTTTTTCAATCTTCGATTTAACGAGAACTAGCAGTCCTCTTTTCAGTTGATTTTGCGGTTTGAGTCTGAGTCAAAATATTGAATGAAGGAACATGAAAGTCTCAGATTATGACTCCTCACCCAATTCTCCCTACTTTTTTTTGCTGCATGTTCCCTAAACTTTTCGTCGAAATTCCGAAAATATGAACTTAACAAAGTAATTTATAATTTTCTAAAATGTATCGTTTAATTGAGTTTGGGGATGAAATCGAATCCGTGAGGCGGTGATTGGGGATAGGGATGAATCGGCGTGATAGGAAGAGATGATGGGACGATAATGGGGATCTGATGGTGAAGATGAGAGCGAGGACGATTTCTGGGGAAGATGGTGAATTTAGCTTAGGCTTGTTGGGGAAGTTTTGAATGTTGTTCCGTATTATAGGGTATGGTGGGGGTGGGTGTTATTTGGGCAACGGTAAGTAGAGATTTAATTAAAATCAGCGCCTACATACAATCCACATATTGATTTTGTTTTAAAAAGTAACACTATATAATGGAACTTTAATTATATATTTTTATTATTTATTTTGAAAAATGTAAAAGGTAATCTGTAATCCTGTACAATTTTTAAAAGTTTTTGGGTGTTAAAAAAGGTAATCGCAAAACTAAAATAATATTTTAAACATATTAATTAGTATTTAAATAATTTACGTATTACTTTTTTTAATTTAATATATTTTAATTGATCATGTTATAACTCGATATAATTGTTATAAGTAAATTTATTTCTATTAGAATATGTTTTACTTGATATATATCGTCTTAACATGTGTGAATAACTTGATATATATCGTGTCTTAAATGTGTAATAACTTGAATATATAAACGTCTGAATATGTATGAGGTGATATTTTTATCATCCATCAAATAATGACTCACCTATAAACCACATGGATTAGAATTAAGGTGGGTGACATCTAAATCTAAAACCTTCTGAACCACTTTTTTAAAAAGACTTTGATAAAGTTATTCTAGTGGAGATCATATTTGTACTCAAAAAGTGCAAACTATGTAACAAGTTCAAGGCCCTATTACTATTATCCTATTTTTTATAATCCTGCGCAAGATCTTCATCGTAGTGAATTTGTCTAGGGGGTTTCAAGAATCATTTAATGGAGAACCCCCACAATCCAACTTCCGGACTTCGATGCATTGTCTGCTCCCAATCGAATTTTAACCAAAACTCCATCAAGACTAAATTTCAAATCTTGGGTTTCAATTCGTACTATCCCTCCCCGTTATGTTCAATCTACAATGATTGTTTCATTCCTAATCGTTAACTACTATAATATCTTTGATCCTTACAATTTTAAATATATTTTTTATGGTCTCAACGAGAAAGGATGTGAGGTCAATGAAAGCTGTTAATTGAATAGTTGATACATCAAGACTGTATATACTATGGTGACATCAATGAAGAAAAAGAAAGCTTTACTTAAAATACTGCCCAATTACTCCTTATATATATACAAATATACACACACACAAAACAAATCCTTCCCCTTGGTTGTTTTATCTACAATAACTGTTTCATTTTTAGCAACAACACTATGGTACAACTCTTTTTGATACCATTAAAACTTATTACTCTAAAGATGTTAAGGAGGACGAAGCGTGATTCATGGAAAACTTGACTCATTACTCTTTAATATAATCGAATATATAAATGTCTCCTGGTATCAAGAGAAAGAATTGTGGATTCAATGAACAACTAGCAAATTGACATGTGATACCATCAAAAAAATATTTTTTTTCGCAGAATAATACCCTACTAATGGTTACTTTGATACATCAAGATTGTATATAGGCCACCGACTGTATTCAGGAGGAAAAGATAGCAATATTCATGGGGAAACTCACTCATTGATGATATTTGATACCATCAATATATATTATATATATATATATATATATATTATATATTATATATATATATATATATATATACTCTATAGAGAGATTGGGAAAGGACAAATTTTCACATGTCCTTGGTTTGCGACCTTTAAACGGGTTCCACAGCAGTGGCTAAACTGACTTTTTTTTTTTTTTCCGTTTTAAGTCTGACTATTTTCTGAATTGGGGCCCCCGACTTATTTCTAGAATTTTGAGTTCGAAAAAACCGCATGCCTACCACAATATTATATATTATATAATACTATGATGGTATCTGGAGTAATTGTATATTTTATGCATCAAAGGATATAAGCATAATTAGTTGGGGTCAATGAATCGATTTAAAGATAAAATAAATTTTGGTATTGAGTCCGATTTTGGACGATGTTTCATACTTATTGAGTCCGATTTGGACGAATAGTTTCATACTTTCATTAATTGGTTCAATTTGTGTAGTTTTCCCTTACATATGACCATAATAAAGAAAGAAGTAATTTTGCTAATTATTAGAATATTGTAAAAGAACAAAGGACAATTTAAAATTAGTAAAAATTGGGTTGGATTGGATCTTGACCAATTCTATAACAATTACACAATACGTAACCCATTTTGATCCAAATAAATTTGGGTTGAATTGGATCTTAACCTGTTTATTATTTTAATTCATTATTCCCACGAGTTAACAAATTCAACGATGTAAAAATTTGAACCATTAAGGCAATAAAAGAAGCCTTGCTCAATTAGTGATACATGAAGTATTCAAGAGTGTAACCTAGTGATTATTGAGGTGAGTTATGCATCATTATATCTCACGTTCATTTACCATCAAAGACAAAGTATAAAATAACTTAGGTGAGACAAAATCAAGTCCATTTACTAACACCGTGGGATCTCACTTCCTAGTGTGAAGTGATACATATCCCGTGAAATCAATATATGTTAGTATATTATAATACATGTTATTCGTGAGAGGCAATATATATCGTGTTAGATATAGCGTGAAATAAATCGAGAAAAAAAAGAAACCCAAATATAATATTTTTTCCCCAAATTAGTACACTCTTAGAAGGACGTGTCCAAATAGGATAGATGACAAGATATTTATACGCTTCATAGCATTCTCAACCCTTTGTTCTTTAAAACCCTAACCTTCGAAATTCTCCTTCTCTAAGCGCTCTGTGTTTTCATCCTTCATCAATCTTCTAGTAAAGGTACGTTTCTTCGGTCTTTGTTAATGGAGGTCCGTTTAATCGGCATATATCAAACGAAATAGCTAACAAGATCTGTTTTTTAATTTTAGTTTCTTCCGTTTTGCTCATTTTACCCAGCGAAAAATGTATTTCAATTCACTTAAAACGTTGTTCAGAGGCGGATCTAGCATAGAATCAGTCTACATACAGGAAAAATAGCAATAAAGTATAGATACATAATTTGTGTATGTAATTGTGTATCCATTATTAGTGTGTTCTGTATGCAGGAAAATGTTTTTTTTGTCTTGGAAAATAACCGGGTTTCTTACTTAGTTGTGTTCGGTAGGCAAGCGAAAAATATTAGTAAAAGTATTTGTAGGTAATCTAGATAAATACTCTTGAGTTGGGTGGTGGGGATGGTGGTGAAGATGAGGTTGGTTGGAGGGTGGGGAGAACACAATCAATGTGGAATTTTATTTGTTGAACCTGTTTTCACTACTTCCATTGAGGAAGGCAAATTTTTTTATTTTGAAGCAACTTAATTTCCTAGAGAAAATGTTTTCCATAAATTTGACCAACCATGAGAAAACTGGGAAACATTTTTCTGGAAAATGGTTTCATTCGTACCTAACACTCCCTATATGTATGTTTGTTACTTTGTTTATGTATTTGTGTGCGTGAATCAAGTTGATTGCTCAAGTTGTGTTTTTGTGACTTAAGTTCTTTATGGATTTTATCCATTTTTTGTTTCTCAGGTGAGTTTTAATTGTATTTTTTGGTTGAATTATTTTTAGGAACAATGAGTCGTTCAAGTAGGACGATTTATGTTGGTAATCTTCCTGGTGATATTCGTGAGAGAGAAGTGGAGGATCTGTTCTACAAGGTACTTGTATTACACTTAGCTTCATACTTTAGTTGGATGTCATTTACTATGCTCCTAAACTTAAATGTGTGTGGCGTATAATTGTAGTATGGCCCGATAGCACATATTGATCTGAAAATTCCACCAAGACCCCCAGGTTATGCTTTTGTTGAGGTAAGTTTTGACTGCACTGGCTAAAATGAATTTCATTGGATATTTCCTTTTCAATTGTTAAGCTATTTTGACATTTTGACATTGTTTTGTTGGAACTAAACACAGTTTGAAGAGGCACGCGATGCTGAGGATGCTATTCGTGGGCGCGATGGCTATGACTTTGATGGGCATCGTTTGAGGGTTAGTAAAATCTTAACAGCATATAGGATACACACACATGAATCAATTGTATCCTCTGTTTACTCTGTGAAGTATGATTGACTTGCATTTTTGAATCAGGGTTTCCAATTCTTGTATTAATTGCATTTCGTCGACCCTAGAATTTCACCTAAACCATTATGTTTCTTTATTAAATGCTTGTCCCAAATTAGTTGGGATCAGTTTATAAATTGTCTATAACCATCCTATTTCCATCCTATTTTATCCAGGCGTATTTCTCTTTTCAAGCTTAGTTTGTCTTTCAAGGCAAATTAACATGTCTAATACATATAAGACACCTAAGTGCTAAATAGTTTTCTTTTTGAGGTGCTTAAGAGTTAAGCCTACCGAAACTGTTACATGTATGCAGGTTGAGCTTGCACATGGTGGGCGTGGTAACTCATCGTCAGATCGTTATAATAGTGGCAATAATAGTGGCCATAATGGTGGTCGTAATAATCACAAATTTGGAGCGCCCAAACGTACCGAGTATCGAGGCACGTTTGTTATTAATGTGCACATAATTTTTTTTATTGCATTTCATGCCTTCTTGATCTAATTCACTTACTCATTTTCAGTTTTAGTCACCGGATTGCCCCATTCAGCATCCTGGCAGGATCTCAAGGTGAGTGGTGTCTATGTGGTAAATTATAGGGACCGTGGCTAAAAGTGATCTTCCTTTTCTGGTATCTTCTAGCTGCTGAATATTGGTATTCTATGTTTCTTATGTAGGATCATATGCGTCGAGCTGGGGATGTTTGTTTCTCACAAGTTTTCCGTGAGGGGAGTGGTAAGATAATTTGCAACAGATACTAGTTTTATGCTCCTCTTAATTGTCCCTTTGTTTTGTTTGTATAAGGGTTTGTTTTTACTATGCCAAAGGAACTTGCCTATATCAGGACCTATATTGGTAAATTAAGATTCAAGTCTCTATAACTACCCTTTCTCTTTTTTTCCTTTTCCGTCTTTCTTTTGGGTTTTCTTATTTGAGAAGTGGTTGGAGAAGGATGGATATTTGATCCTTTTCTTTGAGAATAGCAATATATTTTCTGTGGATAACTTGAATCTCAATTGTTTTGATGGCTCTTTAACTTACTGCCTTGAGCTGACTATCTTTCATAATGCAACTAGAAAGGCTTTCTCAAAGTAGAATCATTTCTTAAATCTTGTGTTGATTGTGATTGTGGTTCATCATTGTGTCTGCAAGTGTCTTTCCCCACCTTATAACAGATAATATTATCTTCTCAGACCCAATCAAAACCAAATCGTTTTCTATAGCCCGTGAATAGATGATATCGGAGAATGATGATTAAAAAGTTCTAGGCTATTGTTGAGAACAAAATTGCTGTATGCTGCAGTAACGTGCATTAGTTATATATTTGATGACTTCTGGCTTAGTTTATAGTTTATACTTTTTACTATAATGTTTAGCCAACTTGGCTGGATAAAGTGACTGCGTCCCTCAGTTTGGATGGGATAATGGGTGCTATTACCAATCCTTGGTAAAATGGTCAGGTTTTGATATATTATATATCCTTTGGCTGAAGTTTGTAGTTGTACATCATCATTCGAAACATAGTTCCATCCATTTTAGTCAGAAAACTATTTTTCTCTTTTGGTGCCATAGTAATATAATAGAACAAGAAAGAATTACAGAAAGTTAAAAAGTATAACATCAAGAAAAAGTAGATGAGAATTTTTTGGGGTAATGCATAAAGTAAAAAAAATAGCAGGGAAAAATAAAATGGAGCAGAAAAAGAGAAAGGAGGGAAGTCTAAAAGAAATCCTTGGTTTGGGGTTGAGGAAAGACAGTAATGTTTCAACCCAAGTGTTGTAGAAGAGTAGATTAATTATTTTTTGGGGCATTGTTGGAGAGGCAAGTGGGAGCTTTGTTTGACGATGAGGAGAAGATAGCATTAAATAGTTGGAGCTCATTTTTCATCTTCCATGTTGAAATAACAGCCGTGCTTACCTGTGTATTCCCACTCTTTGAATAAATTTTGGTGTCATGGTGTGTGCGGAGTAATGCCTGTATTATGTCCCCCCTTGGTGATAAGGGTCCTCCATAACAGATAACGCTATATGGCTATTGCATTTACCAACCTTGACATCCATGATAAAAAAGAGCTAATCTAATATGTGAGCTTAACAATGGATACACCAAGATAGGAGTGGGTCTGCTCTAAATCATACCATGTTTAAGTGAAAATTGTGCCTAAATCAACTCCAAAGTACCTTAAGTGCCGATCATGCAATAAGATCTCTTTTCCCTCTTTCCCTTCATGGTTTCATAATCAGCTACTCACTCCAAAGGTAGCTTAGTACGCAATCATGCATAAAATCTCTTTTTTTCCCTCTTTCCTTCCTTTAATTTTCGGTCATGCATAAAGAACTTCCTTCTTTCCTTTAATTGTTCAGTTAGCTTTGCTATAGGTTTTACATAGAAAATTTGGCATCATTTTTGTTCGGGATGAATAACTAGAGCCTTATAATTAAGACAGTTAAAGACAGATGGCAAACTTTGTTTCTGACTCGCAAATAGAATTAATAGTTGATTTTACCCCGATTTAAATGGAATTGAAAATATGATTGCCCTCAAATCTAGGGTCCAGCTGAGATTTATTGGATATTTCAATTTGGTGTTGTGACTAAAATGGCCCAAATGTATAGCTAAGCAAGTTTAAGGACCTGTGGAAATAGTTGCTTCGATTTTTTTGTTCGTAGCAAATATGGTCTGCCGTTTATCTTTGAACATACTTTCTTGCGCTTCTACTTGTTGTGGCAAATGGAGTAGCCCCTCATCTTGCTATGACTTGTGAATTTACTCTCTAATTGATTCTTTTTTTTTTTTGGTGGAATGGTGCTCTACAATCATTTTTGCTCTTCAGGACCACTGGGATTGTGGATTATACCAACTATAAACGACATGAAATAGCTGTAAGCTATCTCCTGTTTCTTATTCTGTATATTATCCTCAATTTTTCTTCAAGATTGTGAATATGTTGTTATGCTCGACTATGATGTATTAATTTTCTTGTATGTAGAGAAAAAGCTTGAGACTCGGAGTTTTCCCTCGGAATAGCTTTTTCTCTTCAACAATTCCGGGTATGATGTGATTATACTCAAATACTATGATTACAGCTGCTTAGTGGCTTTTCTTTGTTAGCCTTACCATTGTCTTATGCTTCATAAAACATTGCTTTGTCTTATGTAGGGAAAGAACATGATTCAGAACCGCAGCCGCAACAAGCCGTTTACTCGATGGAAAGAGTGGTACCGTTCCGCAGTCGAAGTTTACAGTCCGCAGCCGGAGCAAAAGGTATGTATTATGTAGTGTGCAACGTTTTTAATAGCTTTGTTACTTCAACCTTGACTGCACTATTAATCTCATTGCTCTCTTCCTAGCAAGCAATCTCCTAAAGCGAAATCGTCAACGCCGGTACGGAATATTCTCTTTCTAATCTGTCTCTTCGTCAGCCCCGTTCTGGTAAAAGGACGCTCTTTGTCAGGTAACTTTCTTACTGGTCATATCTACCCATTTTGTTGTTGGGGCAGTTATGTAAAAGTAGCATATATCTAACAGGGTTAATGTAGATTTATGTAAGTCCTTGTACTTGGTCTTTGTTGAGTCAAAAGTCCTTGTTCTATGCCATTTATCTATCATTTTAATCTTTTCTTGTGAAGCCACCTGGGAATTAAACTGTTGCATCTTGCACCCATTCATTTAGTGGGACAGCAGCCCGAGCACTTTGTTTCCAACCCTTACCTTGACTAGACTTTGTATTGTTTGTTGACATGAGATGGCTTGAAGATGAAGCAAAAGAAAAAAAGGTTTGTTTTTGCAGTGTGAACCAATTTAACATTTTCAACAAGAAGTTGCTTAGTAAATTTCACAAATTCAAATTGGCAAATCTCATCTGCAAAATGATTTCAATGTTCCCCCCTTTTTGATTTTTCAGAAGCATTTATATTGGTTTGTACATATTTATGATTGGATGTGGTAAGTCACGGCCTTCTTTTCCCAGGTATAGAGAAACAGATCATGTGTACTGCGTATGAACATAAGGTCTGATCCCCATTCAGTTTGGATCAATATCTCCTTGTCAAAATTGTAAGTGAACCTTTTTGGAAATTGTCAAGATTCTCGATCAAGTGCAATGGCTCTTGGGTAACTAAGAAGCTGTCATTAGCTAATATGGTTGCTCCTATTGTAGTTTTAAATAGGTCTTTATATTATGGTGAGGTACGATTCGGCATCTTTTTTTTTTTGGTGGCATAAAGATAGCCCTGTTACAATTTCATTTCTGCTTCCAGGGTGTCTCCGTCCAAAAAAACCCAGTCTGCTTCAAGGGTGACCGATCTTTTTGAACATAAGCATATCAAACCATTTGATAAACCAGACACGCTAGGGAACCTCATTAGTGCAGAGCCTTTACATCAGGATTGTTGTTCTTTCCTTAATTAGCTGTGTCTACTGTCATTGGGCTATTAAATTGTGGTGCAACTGGTCATTTCAGTTTAAACGATGGCTAGATACTGCATTTCAGAAGGATTAGAAACAAATAGTTGTTGGGTGTTGGATTAGAAGAATTGTTGTTCCTCTGCTTCTTGTGACGTTTGCATTTTGGAAACTGCGGGAAATATTCTGTGTTGTCAAGGTATCATTTCTTTATTCCCCTTTGTAAATAATGAGAAATCACATTGGTTGGTTTTTCTATGATGTTTGATTATACGAGACTGGAATGTCATATTAGGATCTTGAGTGGATATGGTTTCTTGCCTACAACAAATGTTTTTGTGTGAGGTATGCTGTTTTCTAGATGCCAGTCTTCGGAATCTTTTATGGTGTCTCCCTATAACTGAGCCTCATAAAATGTCCAGCGATGCTAAGATTGGGACAAGAAAATCATTGATTTTTGATGGTGTCAAGCTGAGTGGCATACTAAAACTAAACTCACTTGAATTTGGGATCCGCATCTGCCGCAATAAGACCCTAAATTGGTTCTTTTCACTCCTGTTATGGTCCTTTCAACACACAAACGTAAAATTATTGACTAGAACCTCTTCCTTAACAGTACCTTGCCATGGCTCATACTTGCTTGTTTTCTTCTTTGGGATGGTGACTGGTTACGGTTTCTGCAGATCACGTTGATAATGGCCACTCCGACGTGGAAGTGGCATCAAGGCAGTCGTATGAAAGTTTGTTAAGCGGAAAGGTTTGGGATATTAAATTGAGTGTGTTTTCTGGACATTTTGCATCATCCATCAAGATCCAATCCCCAGGACCATCTGTAGTTCAAATGAATCTTCTAAGATAACCTGAAAGATTGGAAATATTGTTCTGTGTGAAACTCTTTGTCTTTAATTTGTATTAAGTTATTTGATTACATCTTTTTGTACTTCGAATCCTCTCTTTGTTTGTTGGCATTATATTTGGCTGTATTGGTCTCACGCCCACGTTGAGCAAAAGCCCAAAACCTCGCGACTCCAGGAGAGCCAGAGCTTGATTAACAGCCCAAAACCCCTCGTGATTCCAGGAGAAGCCGAGTCCAAGCAAGATCCCCAAACTGCGTGATTCCAGAAAGCACGAGCATGATTAAAGCCCCCGAACCACGTCAATTCATGAGGAGCCCCCAGCAGATCAAAGCCCCAAACCACGCAATTCAAGAGAGCCCTAGCATGAGCCGCAGAGGTCCGTAGTCGTAGTGGGAGTTTGTCAAGGTCTTCTTTGGCTCATCTGGTTTTTGTAGATTAAGGAGCAGCTCAATCCATATTTTGCTTGAGGCTACAAGTCATTGCTATTTTGTTGACTATTGGATTACATTTTACCGGTGGAGCTATATTGTGGATTACTGTTGCTCCTGCAGGTGCGGAGATAGAGAGTGTGCTGCTGTTCCTGATAAGCAGCTGAAGCTTTGGTGTCATCTTTCCGAAACTAGTCAGATGAATGTCTTCCTGCATTTCTTGGTCCATGACCAAATAGAACTCAACTGTGAACCTTTCCTTCTCTAATAGCTTGGGGAAGAACTGCATTAATTCTAGTATTTTAAGCAACGTTGGCGCATGTTTGAATGGCAAAAATTGAAAATTCATGTCTTGAAACTTTGCAGATTTTGTTAGTTTGTTTCCTGCATGTGAATGCTACTTATGTTTACCGTGTCTGCACTCTTGTGACTTTGCAAGTCTTTCCTGATTTGTTGTCTGTTTTCCTGATGCCAACAATGTACCCGTGCAAAAATCTCACAACGAGGTCTAGGGGTTGGGTAGTATGCAACCTAACGCCCTGGTTTGACTTGCCCGCCCCATATGGCCTGTCACCTTTTATCTTTGTGATTGAAGGATCTGTTGATGGCAATCGAGTTATAACCATTTCTTATCCCACTTTGAGAATAGAATTATATAATCTATTCTTTTGCCTCTAGTAACAACTCAACGCAACATCTTGAACACTTAGAGGGCCTATGCTTTTCTATTAAGGATAAATAAGATCACAATCGAATTCAAGTGTCAGCTACTCCGATTAAAAAAACAGTTTTTCTGAAAGAAGTGGATTCCCAATGATAAGAACCTCACTAATTGTATAAAAAGTTTCTTCTATACTGCTTAATTAATTCGGTGGACAAGCCTGAATCTATTATATAGGATAACTAGTAGGACAGAATAGCTCAATACACTGGATTAGTCTTGTTTATTTTATACATAACATTGCTTCACGCTACACAGAACCCTAAAGTAATTTGTTTTAGGCACTTGTTACACACCACACCAAGCCCTTGTAATATATAATTACTGAGAGTGCAGAAATCAATAAATACCACAAACAAATGAGTTCCTTTTCTTTCCTTTCCACCGGGAGGTTAAGAACAGATCACATATTTGTAATCTTTATTCACTGGGATCTTATCACTGGGACAACACAACAAATCAAATGCCAAGCAGAAACTAATTTAAGCCTTAGTCTTTGGCTTCTTCACAATCATCACACTGCAGTGGGCATGATGAGCACAGTAGTCACTTACAACTACCCAAAAACAGTCCTGCACAATCATAATGTGTTTTACGCAACAAAAACAAGTTTCAAGTTCTAAAGCATTGAGGTTTAATAATTCATATATGCAATCAGAACCACCTATATTCAATACAACTATACAACATAAACCGAAGGAGATTCTCCACAGTCGGATTTTTAAGGAGGATGAAAAGAGGTCTAAAGAGTTAGAGTAACGTAAGCCCACTCGGTAACTCCGAACACTTCCCTTCATTTGGCTTCCGCGGGAGCAGCACAACACAATCCTGGAAGTCAGAGGGCCCATACTAACCTGGCCTAACCTTCCTCCGAGGGACTATAGATCGGAAAGCGCCGTCTAAACCACCCCATTCATCCAAGAAAGGGAAGGGGCCTAATATATATAGACGTTAACCCCCATTGCTTCAAGGTCTCGTATTGTTTTTTTGGGATACACCCTCTCTAAAAAGATCTTTCAGAAACAAGTTTGAAAAATATAAAGACAGAAGAGCATGGATGAAAATTCCAGGGAAGAAAAAATAGTAATACAAATATATTAGTATTAGCATGAGAAGGAGAAGAGGGCGCAAAATAGGTACTCCTTAGAGACCCACTCTTTCGAGAGAAATGCTCAAACTACCGACTACTTTCTACCCTAATTCACTCGGATCTTCATGCTCTTCTATCTAATCTAAGTCGCTCATCTATCGTCCATCGTCCAAAACCAACATATAATGTTCAATCCGACTAAATAATTGACACCAACATGTTTAGTAGAAAAGAGCAACAACACTAGAATTATCATTGAGAAGTTCTCGTTATAGAAATTATCAACAAACTAATATGAGCCGTATCGTATATAACTCAACTTACCTCTTTATAACTCCATAACCATGACAACCAACAACTAAAACAGAGGGCATGAAGTTTCTCTACAGCTTCACAAAGGACATGCCTAGCATCACTTCCACTATCTCAACTACCCATCATTCACCTACAAAATAGTACAAAAATATCAAATCACTGCCGTACAAATGATTTTTTAAACCTTGTTTTTTTAATTGGTTTTAATAATTATACTATCATAAATTAACAGCATTTTTCTTTGGGGGGGGCACATCTCCTAGCTTCTCCACAACCCTTGCAAGCAATTTTTCTTTAAATTTAGACTCTATGGTGCTAAAAACTTCCACCTACCTCTACACAATTCATTAAAAAAAGAACGTAAAATCAAAACTCATAATATATATCTATATCTATATAACTATAAATATAAGATATATCTATCTATAATAATACTAATTTGAAATTTGTTCGAGCTAGTTAAGTGTTTCACTTTGTGATAAAGAAACAGTAAACTTATTTATTCTCACTTTTTGTTACCTAGAGTGATTTGTTAATACAAGTTTGCTATATTGATAACTAAAAAATTTTAATTCTGTGACTTGTTCTCATATTAAACTATTAGTGGTACATGCTTTTATTATTTAATTGGTTTCTTTCTGGTTTCTTCACACCCCTCCTTTGTTACACATTTTATTTTTTCATAAAACCCAGCATATAGAATTCCCTTTTAATATTTTTATAAATAAGTATATTATTTCGTTTAACTTAATAATTTTACTCTCTACACATCTCATCTTTCATAATAATTTTATATAATATTTTTAGAATTAACACTTTCTACTTTATGTATCAATAAAGAAATAAACAAAAAACCCATCTTATTTTCTGAAAAAATCTTTCAAGAACACTTTCCACCATGCCAACTACAACAAATTATCATGACATTCGTTAAAGTATTTTGTCAATATGTATCATTAAAAATTTTCAAAAAACGCTCACTACTAACGTCATAGTCAAATATTGTCATATAGCAATAAAAACGAAAAAAATAGTAAGACATACCAGGACCAAACAACAGCAAGACCAATGATAGAAGCAGAGTCGGTTTAGCATGAAGAATAACAGTTTACAAGGAGAATTAGGGATATAATTTTTGTAAAAAAATGATCCAAAGTCCATTCTAATGCAATAAAAACATTTTGATATATCTTCGAATCCAACTACCATCACAGAGTTTTCCTCTCCCATTTTTTTGTCAAATCATAAATTTTGAATTCACTTTTTTTTTTTTTGTGTGAAATGAATAAAATATTTTGATGAAAAAAGCCAAGTTAGAAGTAGAGAATTTGAACCCGAAATTTAAAGGGATTATTATGGATTGTTGATTCTTATGTGAAGCATCCAATTTCAATGAGTTGGTTAGATAGAAATTAAATTCTCTAGAATGTGATTCTAGAAAAGACAAAAATAGATTCTAACCATCCTGAAGCTAAAATAATATAAAGAAGTAAAATACATTAAAAAGTTAAAAGTCGAATAATAGATATTATAACTTTTGAATTGTTAATCAGTACTACGAGGATAGATAAATTATTTTCTTCACTCCTGTTATATCCGTACCTCTACACACAATTGTCAATTTTTTTTTTTCCACCAGTCCATATTGCAAATTATTTTCAAAAGGAAGATTTATCTGAACCTCCTAAACTGAAGTTGGTTCGCTCTTCGTTTTTTTACATATTATTTTAACATAAGGTTGTTTAAAACATGTCCATTTTTGATTCTAATCAAAATTGAGATATATATTTAAACGTGTGATTATACGTGTATAGACACGCTATATACATTTTGAATTTGTTAAAATGAGAAAGAAACAGCCTAAAAGAGACTTAGACCAAGAGTATACACTGATCGAATTTGTATAAAACTAGAAATGAGAGAAATTAGAGACTATTTGAAT
The DNA here is from genome assembly GCA_027704765.1 of Solanum habrochaites. Lineage (NCBI taxonomy): Eukaryota > Viridiplantae > Streptophyta > Magnoliopsida > Solanales > Solanaceae > Solanum > Solanum habrochaites. The sequence continues at coordinate 63,661 of JAKWJA010000712.1, forward strand.
TTGTATATAAAACGCGAAAGAGAAAGGCAAAGAGACTACTGGGCAGGAGTATTTTTATTGTATAAATTTCAAGTGTATAGGACGAAAATATATTACTTGCACTTTATAATACAATTTTTTCACGCTTTAAATCAAACAAAAAAACGCAATTTATACATTTCGCTTCTGTTTGTATAAGTGAGAACGGCGCGGGGTTCCGAGCGAGATCGGGAAGAGGGAGAAAGGGAAACCAAAAATAGATTATTTATACAATTTTCTCTGCGTTATACAAATAAAAATAATGTTTATATCATTTGTGTTTGTATAAAAGTGAGGAAGCAGCGAGAGATTGGAGCTAGAATGGGAGAGTGGCGAGCGAACTATGAGAGAGAGGGCGACTGACAAAATTTTGACAAACGTTGCTATGGAGCACAATTAAATCAAACCCTAGCTCCTCCTTATTTTAGGTTGTAGTTTGGCATATTATATACAATTCCCCACAAATCCCTTTTTTAGTGGTCGCTTTTGAGGGCAGTGAACATTAAGTATTTATTTTAAAATTATTTTTCTGCTTCTTTTTTTTTTTAAAAAAAGTTAAAATCGATTTTTTTTATTTAATTTTTTTAAATCAATCCTGCCAAGGGCAGCGATTAAATCAATTTTTTAACGCTGTGATTTTAAAAATGAAATAACTAAATTTTAAAACTAAAACTCGCTGCCTTGAACACGATTGATTTAACAAATAAATATTTTTTTTTGATTAAACTTTTTTAAAAAAAAGGACGCAAAAAATATTTAAAAAAAAGAATATTTGAAAGTTAATTCGCTGGCCTCAGTAGCGACCTCATTAAAAAAATTATTTTGAAAATTCCGCTTCCTTTGGGAGCGCTTTTTGTTTAATGTTAGTTTTTTATAAAAATAATAATTAACAAATCGCTGCCATAGCAGTGATTGGCTTTTTCCCCGCGATAAAAGTGATCGATTTTAAATTAAAAACCGTTTTGATTAAAAGAAATTTTTCTATACCACGTTTTTTAAAATTTTTTTGATCATTAGACTCCGAACTCCTTTTTGTTTGATGATTGAGATATATCTCGACCTCATGGTTAAAAAATAAATTATTACTCCTTTTCACTTATTGATCCATTGTTGATATACGGATTAATTTAAAATGAATAATCTGATATGTAAGTCTTTTTTTTCCTTCAATAAGCTAGATGAGATTCCCTTTTTTTTTTCATTATTAAACATATAGGATGAGAATGACTGCCTAAATTCACAATAATGGTATCACACAAATAGAATCTTACTAACACATCGAAACAAATGAACCCTTTATGATTCGCGAAATTAAAATATACAGAAATTTCTTTTGGTTCCTTTTTATTCTGATGGTAAGACAATCATCATTCATGTTGAAGATGAGATTTGAATGCTTCTAAAGAATAATTATCGATTTCATTCTCGCTTTTAGTTAATATTTGAAACTAGCGATATGGTGAAGAAATCTATTTATTATGTCATTTCTTTCTTCGTGAGAAATTCATTTTATTTGAAAATCATCATGTGGTAATAAATTTTTAAATATAATATGTATATTTAAAATTTGAAAAAATACCACCACCCCGTAATTATCGATTATTAATTTTTCACTTTTATTTTCTTTTAAAAACAACCCCCATTAATGTATTTCATATATATATTTTTAAAAATACTTTAATTTTAATACTTGTTTACATGTATGAAAAAATACAATTGAAACATTAATTTAAATAAAATTGTTGCAGAACAATTTTTTATCAAACAGCGCATCTGGTGTCTGTGGTTATCATAGTCCCTCCCACGGACTGACCGGGTTCGATTCCCCTGATGCCGCATTTTTATTTCTAGTTTTATTTTACGGCGTTTTTTGGTATTGGAATAAGAAAATTTAAATTTTTTTTTTTGAAAAAAATAAAGTTCTTAAAAATGATAAAAATAACTTTTAAATTGAAGAAAAAATAAGTCACAAATAACAGTTTTTATATTTGATTGTATCCCCTCTCTGCTTTCATCTATCTTCGCCTCACCCCTTGAACCCTCCCAAATCAACATCAACCCCCCGCCCCTCCCCTCAATACATAGCATTACATATCTATGTATCTCGGAAATGAGGCTTATGTAAAGGATATATAATATAATAAATGGTACTCTTTCTCATTTACTTTTGATGAAATAGAAAAAATATGCAGCAAATCGTTTAATCTCACATTAGAAGTCAAAAGAGTAAATTGTACACAACTTTATTTCCTATCTTGACACGGTAGAGAAGTATTTTCAATTGGATTCCTTGTTATAGAGGTGATTTACTTTTGTATTCTGTCCCAATTTACGACTACTTAGTTATTGTACACAACCTCCCCTACATTATAAAATTTTGCGTATACTCTAAAATTAAAAACCTGGCTTTTGGACAAGCCAAAATAAGGTTTAATGAGTTACAAAGATGATATTGAACCACCTAAATGATAATAATTGTATAGTCATCATAAGAATTTAAATAAGAAAGAGAACGTCTTATGATATAACAATACGCTAAAAACAAAGATGGATAAGTAAAAGAGTGCCTCCAAAAAGCAAACAAATTTTAAAATAAGGTTACCATGGCCTATATTTTGGATTAAACCGCCTAGTAATACATAGACCATACTTTTGCTCCTCCGCCTACGATCTATTGTTTCTTAATCTTACTATTTTAGGTATAATCCCAACTTCAAGTTACTTCAGCCCAAGCTGCCTAGCCAAGAACTTAGGCACAACGCCAAGCACTACAGTGAGCCTCGCAATTGAACAAGCTCTTCACTTTTCGTCGCCCATCAGTAGTGCAGAAGCCGGGGCGTTGGTTTCAAATCCAGCTATGGTAAAACTATCACCACACCCAAATATTTCTAATCCTTGAGTCGTAGATCCATAAAACGTCAAGAAGTTTGCTAAGTTTTTTTGTGCTTCAATCTCCGCCACGATTGCATCATCAGTCACCATGATCCAACAATGGCTTGATGACCAATCCTCAAGCATAGTTTTTTGAAACAACAGGTTCAAATCTTTGGGCTTCACTTTCATCCATAAAATACATGATTGCCATATTTCTTTGGGTCATTTGGTAAGAGTGGGTTTCCCCTTGTCGCATATGTGTAGCATTTATTGTGTAATATCTCTTGACTCTGCATTCAACAACTAGGAGACAATTCACAAAAAATCACATCTATCAAAAACATCCTCTCTACCACTCGAAAGTAGAGAATACGTAGGTATACATACTACTTCCCAGATCACACTATGGATTTACTGGGGGAATATGTGACATATTATACAAGTTGTGCATTCATTCGAATTAGTATCTAATTTTACTTTAGATCTTGAAACCAAAGATAAATTGGAGTATTTTCTCCTTAAAGAGTCTACGTTAAAATTCCATGTAGTTTTGATAAACGGATTTTCTTGCGGTATAAATATATAATCTAGACCCATTTTGAAGGAACTATACTACTTACAAACACTTTAACATGATATTAGTTTGCACAATTTAACATTAGTCCGCTTTGTTTGAGAACAAACATAGTAAATAAACTTAATAGTTCAACTAAATAAAAGGTGATTGTCTAGTTATACATCTATGTGTTTCATTCGAACTAGTAACTTTGATTTAGATTTTTGGTTAAATCGAATACATTGTAGTATATAAAGACTCGATTTTATAAATTTTAAAAGCTGAGTATTTTAAACACGAGAAACATATATAGATACTTTTAACATCACAAATATTAGATTATGATGTGAGAAAAACAGTTTAAAACTTCCAAAATCTTTGAGATTCCATGCTCAAAAGCAGAACTTGACCAAATGGCTGAAGTACAATACAAAGACAATTATATATAAGTAGATTACCCTTCAATTTAAAATTTGATTATTAGCTCAAGAATAAGAATATCTGTACATTATGATTTCATTTAAATAAGAAAAAATCTTCGAAAACAACATCTCTGCCCCAAATTAAAGGTAATACCTTCAACCCCACACCTGAAATTACACTAAAAATATGTTTTGTTTATTGTTTATCTACATCCCAATCAATACGCAAAAAACTTTCCCCCCCCCCCCCCCAAAAACCCCAATTAATATAAAAAACGAATCCATCGGTTAACCAATTCATTTGAATCTAATTTTTCCGATACAGAGTATCAATGGTGTATAATTTTCTGAACGAGAGGAACTATTCATTACATCTATATACATAAATAAATCCGATCTATTTGAACAACAACTATTTTAGCCAAAAAACGAACGATGAAAAAAAGAATGTCCATGATACGGGTAAATATTTTACTATATATGTTTATTACGTTCGTATTCCTTACATTTAGGGAATGAATGGTTCCTCTTTTTGAATCACCATTTTGCAATTCAACATGAACAAGTTCAAAATCAAAGATTTTTTCTCGCTGAGTGTAGCGACAATCTCACAACAGCAGTTACAACATAGGGCCCATGAATTTTGTTGCCCTTATTGTGCTACTAAAAAAATTAAATTTGTATGACAAAAATGTGAAAATGATGGTTTAAAGCATGTGTTTTTTGGGTGTAGTGTATATATTATATATAAAACAATAACCATAATTAATGTTTTTGCACTTTATTTTTTAGGAGAAAGTCAAGAATAGTCTAATTATGAAAAGAGTACTACGTAATGTGTACCTACAGTTCACATAATGATTCATAACTATGTCCAATGTTATTATTACTATGTATTCTATTATTATTATTATAAATACTACTAATAATACTAATATAATATAAAGTTTGAATTAGGCCCCTACTTGCCCATCTCAAACCAAATTTCCTTCCTTTAAATTATTATTTCCAAACTATCCCCTCGCTCTTTTATGAAAAGTTGTGAATTTTATGAAAAATGTGTGAATTTTAAATGAAAGTTCACAATTTTTATGAAAAGTTTCCGACTTTACTGAAAAGTTGTACTTGATGAGATGTTTGTGACTTTTTTATGAAAGTTGCTACACAACATTTTCTAAAGGTTTTCAACTTTTCCAAATAGTTGTGATATTTCTATTTCTCTCATAAAGTACAATAAATATTTGTTCGCTCTATAGCTCATTTGTTGCCTATAATATAACGAATTTCGACTCATTTTACAGAAACAAAAAGACTTCTTCACTTCTTCTTCTTCTTCTTCCATCACATCAACATCACTCAATGTTCTTCTTCTAACTGCACACACAATTAAATTTTATTTACTTTGGTATGTTGAGTGGCACACTGGCATCATGGTTAATATTACAACAAGATCTGTATGTATTTTTACAATGATGATAAAAAATTCTAAACTTTTCTTCTCTTTACTAACTTTACTATACCATATATACTTGTGTTACTTTGCTCATGTTGAGCAGCTCATTGATACCATGATTTATGTTTTCAGATATTGGTATATATGTCTTACAATCTTTTGATATTGTTTATGTATTAAGGATAAAATGATCGATGTAATCCTTTGTATTTTCTTTTACATGATTATCTTTGATACTAGTTATCTTTTATGTAATAAATTAATTTTTTAATTTTAATTATGATATGTTTTAAGTATTTTACATAAATTCCTATGATATGAACTTTCTTTTCTTCTGTCTGCATGAGGAACCCAAGGTCCTCCGATCGTGGTGTCACCCCAAATCATTAATTCCCTATTCATTTTATTGATTTCCAACATTAGCCTCCTTTCCAATGAAAAATGTATTTAAAATTAAAAGTTTTGCGACACTTTAATGAATGTTGCGACTTTTTTAAAAAAGTCGTGACTTTTATGAAAGTTGCGACTTTAATGAAAAGTTGCGACTTTAATGACGAGTTTGCGCCTTTTAATGAAAGATTGGGACCTTCCAATGGGTTGCAAGCAATCTTTTCTTCTACAATAGTTGAACTTTTTCCTGATAAGGTACAATACAACATTTGTTCACACTACCTTTGTCGTCTATAAATAATAAATGAGCCTCTCATTTGAAATAACAAAATTAGGAACTAACTTTGTTTCTTCTTCCACAATTAATATATGGTGTCTTATGGGTCCATTGAGTGGTTCACTGAACATTATTTCTGATGTTACATATCGTGAGATTATTTTTATAGTCATTAATTTATGGCTTATGTCATTAAGGTATAACTGAAAAATGTTATAATTTTTCATTTTCTTTACATTAATTAAGTTTCTACTAACTACGTAATCTTGATTAGATAATGTTTATTTTAATTTATGACGGCTATGTATAAAGTATTTATTTTATAAAGTTCATGATATTAAATATCTGAGCGAAGCACGATAATTTAATTAATAATAAAGTTGAACTTAATTTTGTATCTTCAATGATTTTTTTGTATTTAGGCTTAAATTATTAAGAAGAAATTTGCCAATAATTTATCTCTCAGAATTTAGTGTAAGTATACTAATAAAAATAATTAAAAATTAAAATAATTTTAAGAAATTATATATAATTTTGTGCGGTCCAATAAAATTTGATTTTCACTCTCCAAATTTCATTTAAACACTACTACACACATTAAATATAGGAGGAAAGACCTTTTCAATAGTCAAAGATGCAGCTGATCAAATATATGTATTTGTGTAGATAAATATATTAAAAGTATTTAATTATTTAAACTATTAATAATTAGATTACTTTAAAGAATTATAGCAAAAAATTTGATTCATTTCTTAAATCTTATTTGTGCCATAAATTAGGGTGAAAAAATACATATCGATTTCTTTGCCTGGTTCGAATGATCAAGAATTTGAAAACCATCTTCTTCTCTCTTTTTTTTTAAAAAACAAATAACTTTAAAATCAGAAAAAGTCTTTCATATTAAACACAAAAGTCAATTCCACAAATTATATTCATTATTATACCATCTCCATTTTCAACACCTCCATTGGCGCCCAACCATCTCCGCTCTTGCACAATATAGCAATACATATTAGTATATTCCACAAATAGAGATAGATGACAAATATAGTGTGCGTAATTTTTTCTTCTTCTTAACTTTAGAAATAGTAAACACTATTTTGAATTGACCTTCACTAAAATAAAAATATTAATAACAATGCCAATTCGTACGCTCTTGTTGTATAAATCAATATATCACATTTTTTTTAAATCTTCTGTTAACAAAAAAGATACCTTTTTAATGATTTAACGTATAATGTAATTTTAAAATTGTTCACATTTAATATGATACAACAATTTATAATAAAAATACTTTAATTTATTTTAAAATCACACGAATTTTATAAATCTTTCTTTACTTCTTCTTAAATTTATCTTAAATCACATTACATAATATAAGCCAAAATCAAGAAAGTAACAAAGAAAGTTGAAAAAGTGAACGAAGCAAGCTTATTAACAAATTTCATGTCCACTTAGACGCAGTTTGTAGAAGTATTAATCACAACATCCATGGATTATATGTCCAACAAAAACATTGTTTTTGTTACTTTATTTAACCTACTTCATGATTCGTTAACCTCATACAAGGTCTTATTTATCCCTAGGAAGGGAGGGATAACTAATTCAAGGTTTAATCAATCCTTGGATACGCCCCCTTAAATGACAAATTCTTCCCAAATCTTGTTTTTTTATTTTTTTGTAATTTCATGTTCTTTTTTTCTTATATGAGAATATTTAGTAAATGTTCTGTTTTAAGATTCTCCAATTTATTCCATGAATTTGATGATTCACAAACTAATATTTTTTTTCTCCCTGTTTTGAGTTGTTTATATTGGGTTGATTTTTGTCTTTTTGTTTTTAATGTAGTTCGTCAATTGACCCACGTGAACTATTTTTTTATGTTTTAAAATAAGCCTTAAGCGTAATTTGAACCAATGAAGTAGCCTTAAAATCCATGTTAATTTCAAGGTATATTTGACCTAACAAAAAATTAGAATATACCATTGACATACCACACACCTCAAAATTATTAATATTATTAATTTTTTTTTAATATTTAACTTGACTAGTTAAATGAAACATATCTCACCATAACTAAAGGTATCTAGGAAATAACACTTTTTCAAATTTTTTAAAACCAAACACAATACTAGTAGGAAATAAAGAACCAAACCTTGCAAAACATAATCCATGCACCACTAAACTAAATGCATTACTAATTCTGTATTCCTAATCCCAATCCACTCCCTGCATTACTAATTCCTGCATTATGCATCTTTGTACGCAAATGAACCCCTAATTAATAGGGCCACCTCCTGTAAGTGGTTCTTTTGTTTAAGGTTCTTTATTTTGTCACCATTATAATTTTGAAATGAACATTAACATTCTAGAGTTAGTCAAAACATTAAAATTATCATTCAAACTATTAGTTTTACCGTGAAGCTTCAGACACAGAGTAAAAAATTAATTTTTCTTTTTTCCGATGACAACTAACTTAGTTTAGTAAATTTGTGGCTATAAAGTTGGTTAAGTAGCTCCAACAAGAACAAGTTCTACCATACCTTCAAAGTATTTTTTAAGATAAGTACAAAAAGATAGAGTACATATAAACTAGATTCAATGATGATAGTACAATTTTAAATGCATTCAACTTTGCTACAAAAATTGCAATTGGTGTTGTGCTGTCACACTATTTTAATTTTAAAAAATACATAAAATTTCTCTAAATTTATCCTCAATTCATTTTAGCATTTTAAATTTATCAGATATTATTTGCTTTTCTAACTATTTCAGTAAAAATAATAATCCCTTAACAGACGTGATAAAAAAGAAAAGCAAAAAATTGAAGGCATGTATTTTCGTTTTGCAAAAAAGTTCCACTATATTATAATGGAACAAAAAAAAAAAACCCACTACTACTCCAGTTCTCGTCGTCTTCAAATTTCCACCCTTTCTCAAAACCCCCACATCCCTGCTTGTTTCTTCTTCTTGAAACTCCCAAGTCCCACCGCATCCTATCCCAACATAGACCCATCCTCTTTCTCTTCATCAAAACTCTAACTTCCTATATATTTTTTGGCTATACAAAATTAGAAAATCACATTGACGATCCACATAATATTCTTTATCCTTTACTTTTAGATTTGGATTTTCTTAATAAAATAACTATGCACTAACTAGAATGTTACTTAATCTAATACCTGATGAATGCCAAAGGAGTGGAAATAACCAAAGCCACAACAAATTCAAAAAAACTTAATCATTCAATTTTTACATTAATTCAAAAATCGCCATTATTGAAATCTGAATTGATCTTTACTCGTTGGAAAAAAAAAAATATGGTGACTGATCTAAGTATTTGATGGAAGTATAGTAAATAATTACAAAGTATAAATAATAAAATGATCAATCATATTAAAATTTGAATCTTAAAAAGTTGTGACCCAAATAAATGAAGATGATAGGGTAAAGGAAAAACCCATAATTTTTTTTAAAATGTATGTGGAAAGTAAAAAAAATACTAAATAAAAAGGAATTATCTAACATGTCATCGATATGACACTGAGGTTTCACTTAGGTAGAGCACATGCACTTCATCCATATATGACAAACCTGATTATTATATATATAAGATGCTATTTAATGACACTTTAAAAAATAGGAGGTAAATAATTACGATAAAATTAAATAAAGTAAATCGAATTTTGCTGTCGGGATAAATTTTATGGTTTTAGGTCGGTCATAATTATAAAGTTTTTCACCAATATTTGAATTTGGACAAATGCGTGTTACTTTGACCATCCAACATTAAAATTGAGTAAAAAATTTCAAATGTGATTGATTGTTGTCAATTCCAGAATTTGTAATGTAAACCTTTTTTTATAACCATACAAGGCCCCACAAAACAAAAAGAAGTGAATGTAGGTTCAAAAGAGTACAAGTCGACAGGATTTATGCATACGCCGCAACAACAAAAATCAATAAAAGAGAACGTCTTACATACCATAAACACTTAAATCACAGACAGGATGAAGGATATGAAGGAAAAAAAGAGTACACCCACAAAGCAAAAAGTTACAAAAAGATGTTACTTTGGGCCTATATTTAATTAACCCTTACTAGTCTACATAGGCCTATTTGTCTCCTCAGTCTACGAGGTATTAACAGAGCCGTTTCCAACTGTTGTTCCCCCCCCCTCCTTTCATTCATCCACAAACGCTTTAACACTCAACACCATCGCCACTAAACTACTGTTTTTGACAACTCATCATTGTCTTAGACCAAGCTGGCCTAGCCACATATCACAACCCAAGCACTAACATGAGGCCTGCAAACGAACAAAGCTCTTCACTTGTACCCCTACCAATTATAGCAAATACGGGGCGTGGTGCAAATCATCTAGGGTGAAACTCCTCACCACCCCATTTTCGCTTCCTTGAGTCTAGATTCAATAACTATCAAGAAGTTCCCGATTTTCTCTTCGTTGCTCTGCCACGACTTCTGCATCATCAGTCACACCATGCCAACATTGTCTTAATGACAATCTCAAACCCTCAGTGTTTGAACCATGGGTCGAATTTCTTGTCTGCTTCTACTTCCATCCATACAGACATGACTGGCATTTTCTTTGGGTCATTGGGTTAATAGTTTTGGTTCCGCTTTTGTCTGCATTGTGTGGAGCTATTTAATTTTGTACATAGCTTCTTGACTCTGCATTTTCCAAAAATTTCCATATATCAAATATCATAAACCCAAAGAAATTAGTGTGGTTTTCAAGTAAATTTCAATATCGATTATGTGATGATTTTCATTGAATTGAAGCAGAATTCCATAGTACTTTACTAACACCCGAGCCTCTGACTCTGTCCAAACAACCCTATCTTTAGCTTTAGATAAAGAGAGTCAAGGTCTAAATAAGGTCAAGTTTGAATTTCAAAGCCTCAACCACTAAGTCAACGAGTCCAGATTCTCCAAACCCCCTTTGTCAGAAATCATATTATATATATAATTAAAATAATTTTTTTAGATATATTCTCATCACACCCAACCCCTGCCGCTTACTTTGTGGGTCCTATTTTTCAGATTTAATTCCCTTTTTTTATATTGCAATTCTTACTCTGCCACTAAAGTAACCACTACTTTTACATTTATACGAGGTTTCAAATAATATATATCTCTTCTATCTATATATATATATATTATAAATATATATATAGATATATATATATATATTATATATATATATATGACGATCTCTAACCATCATGATCCTAAGGGGGGAACGTTACCCAAAAAGCTTTAGATCATCCATCTTCAAAAAAGCGGCTGGAACTTGACCAATGGCTGCATAATCAAACAAAATTAATAAGTATCATACTCTTTTGTCTAAGTACTCGAAAGATTTTCCACTTACACTTCACATATCTGAAAACACATGAAAACAGAGCACAAACAGATAACAAAATGCAAAAGCAGCACTAACTCCATTACTGCTTGAACCACACGAATCTATTATACCCTAACTTCCTGCAAAAAAAGCAATTCTAACCACATTTTAAACCGAATCGATCCGAATCGAAGCCGTAACGTGAATACTTAGAATATTGACATACATTTAGAGAAATGAATGGTTCCTTTTTGTGATTCACCAGCTTTGGCAATATTAACAGACAAGTTCACAAAATCAACATCTTTCCTTTGAGTGCGCTAACGACTCTCATAACATCAAGGGGACGATCATAGGGCCCTGAACCTTGATCGCCATTTTTTGTTTCTCTAGAGAGAGAAAGTGAAGTCGAAAATGAATTTGTGTGTGAAGATGTGAGAAACCGTGGAATTAGAGTAGACAATATGTGGTGGAGTATGTTATATTAGTCCCAATAACTAGGGTCATTGTTCGTCCCCACAAATAATGAATATTATTAACATTTAATTTTAACTTTTTTTTTTTGCGTGTGTGTTTGCGTTTTAGAAATTATTTTTAAATTTGCAAACCGTATAGAACTTTTGAATTTAGGGTGTGAGCTTTCATTATCATCTCAATGATTTTATATACTTAGATGTTTTGATTCGAAACTCCGACTAGATAGAATAACTCTATTTGTTGCATCATAGATGTTTGGTGGTTAAAAAAAATTGATCTTATTTTATATGTAATTATTTAAAAATTAAAGTGGATGTGAACAAATTCCAGAAATCCGCTCCTTAGATTCGTTGACTAAACAAAATATATTGACATTATTTTTTCAAAATTTTTGCCTACTTCCTCTAGATGACCTAATGGAAGAAGTGGTAGGTTGGAACATGTAATTTATTGAGAGTGGTTTGTATTAATTTTTCTTAAAGAAATTTTTATATTTCGATTTCGATATTTTTTCAAGCTTCACTATTTTTAAATATATATAGTCTTATTCAGGAAAATGTTTCTACAAAAAAAATTTATATTCAAACTTTTTAATTAGAGAAGAGCAGCTCCAATCTATCAACTGATGCACAAGTTTATATATTTGAACTCTGAATTTAATTTTATTTTTGATAATAGAATTGAAGTCCGATAAAGTTATTTAATCTTTCGAATTAGATGAATTTTTATTTTATTTTATGTATAATCCTCCTAGTTAAGCCAGTGCAAATATAATAGTGAAAACTATTTTTTTTAAGAAAAAATGAAAAAAAAAGGTTGTGTTCAATTTTTTGCAAAGAGCTTTTAAATTCTTTCACACTTCCAATTGATTCAACTTGGTTAAATAAAGTCAATCTTTTGGCGTTCACATTAATTACTTTTAGGAGTAAGTGGTTCGATAGGGCCAGAAACTTTCCAGAATATAATACATATTATGTTATTAGTATACGTCCACGCAAAGATGTGATCCACTACGCCAAATATTAAACTAATAATATAATAATAATAATAATAATAATAATAATAATAATAATAGAAAAGTATAGTGTTTTGTCATAAAAAAACCACCTTAGATTCAATAAAAGATCGAATTTAAGTAAGGGGATCATGCTATTATTGGAATTTATGATCAGATAAGAATAAAAATGTTTGCATACTAAGCGATTTTTACTTTCATTTCAAATCATTTATTAGATAAGAAATAAAAAATATTCATGATCACATAAAAATTCTAATTTATCTTTATTGTAAATGACAAAATACATATATGATTTAATAAAGAAGTCACTGGAAGCAATACATAATAATAAAAAAAGTAAGAATGGGGGTTGGAACATGCGCAACGAATATATACAATATGTTCAATTTTTGATTTACTTTTGGTTTTCTCTTGAAGAATTCATATTTTAACAATTTTTTCTTTCTTTCTCTAAGCAATATCATAGTGATTAGTTGGAAAAAATAAAATAAAGAAAAGTAAAATTTATTTGAGGGTTTGAGTCATTTAAATAGAGAAAAACAAAGTTGAAAAGAATTTTGGAATTACTAATTTTTGGTTATCTTTTTTGCACAAGTTTGAAGGGTATACACTTCATTTGTAATGGTGGTTACTATTCTTCTATATGTATTAACTAATCTTACTGTATTGGCTTTATAGTATTGATTAAATTATGTTATTTTAGGTCCGTTTAAATTTTAATGTCAACAGTTTTAATCTAAAAGAAAATAAAGGTATATAGACTAGTAATAAAAAAGATGGATAAAAAAAAATAATTATTAAAAATAATAAGTAAAATCAAAATGAGGAGAAAAAATACTAATACTAAGTACACCAATCGATTCTACATAAATGTACCCAATTCTATAGCGATTTTCTAAAATGACAACTACTAACTACTCCGATCACTTTGACTTTTCCACTTAAACTTTGGCACACCCCCTCCATAGGAAGAGGATATTGGTCATTAGGCATGACAATGTGTTTATGGTCCAAAAATTTGTATAATCAGTCCACATAACATTTATATTTGGGCCTAGATCAGTAAGGGTCCTTAACTAAGAGGAAAACAGTGGGCCTATCCCATTTCACCTGAGGAAATGGACAGAGATATAACAATGATTGTTATTATTAGCAGTATAATCTTCAGTAATTCAGCATTTATATACCAATAAAAAAGAATAGCACAAAATGACCCAAATTAATTATTGACATTTTAATTAGTTTCTTTTGTTTTCCTTTTATGAAACTGATATCACTAACCACTAAAAATAACTGGAAAATACTAAATATCCTCCATACATCCGCCTAAAAGACATAAATTATATATTTGTTTCATATAGTTTTTTATTCGTTATTTGATAATAAAAAAATTTTTGTACACTTAATTAGTGATTAGGTAGAAAATGGTGTAATGCATTCACGTATTATAAGTAACCGTTTGCTATGTTATCGACTTATGTATTCTTCACCTATAATTGTATACATTGTCATTAAAAAAAATAATTTAACCATGAACCTCATGTATGCATATCCTGTATTCATTCTCTCAAAATTTGTACAATACATTCCAGATTTCTTTCTTCGAAAATGCGGATTGCACATAAAATTATAAAATGCTCAATAACAAATACACAAGTTGTGAATCGGTAACAATAATAAACTTAGATAGCTTAAAAATTTGGTTACGGATGGAGAATCCAAAAAATTGAATCATGAAGCTCCATTTTCCATGGATAATCTAGGATTACTTTCTTAAACATACATTGATACTCACAATTAAAACTTTACTAATTTTTTTTTTACCTAAATTAGATCTTATCTTCATTTCATTCAAAATTAAACGATCCAAACAATCAATACAACAAACAAGAGGGGATCACATAGGCTAACATTAGGGAAATTGACGAGTATATCAACTACCATCAAGCTTTATGATCTCTCTGAGATCACAAATTTCAGTCTCAACAATTCAAAGAAAATCTATAAATTGAATCGCAACTTTATTGATTCTAGAATTCTTCGATTACAACAAACCAAGCTAAGTAACTACTGAGCAGACCTTATTAAATTACAGTAAAGAAGAATAGTGCAATCGAGAAGAAGAGAAACATGAGATCGAGAAGATAACATAAGATCGAAGAAGAAAAAGCGAAGCCGAAACAAAAATGGAAGAAATTGCATTTTCCAAAAGTTAGTTCCTATCTATCCTCTAACTACCATTTTATAACAATCCTGAACCAACTCCACTTGTCATCATCCTGATCATAGATTCTCATCAACTTGCATTCAATACACCCTTCAAATATATCAATATTCTGATCTTTTTTTTTTTTGTTTTCCCCCCCACTAGATTCTTCGAGGATCAATTACCCCACTGAACCACTTTTATATTTTCAAATTAATAACATTTTCCTGTCCCATCAAACATCCTTGACCTCAATGAGGAGAATCAAAACCAAACCCACAAAACTTAGCGGCACAAAAAATCGAAATCTTTCACCTAGCATCCCTTCCTCCTGTGAAATTAGACCTCTTGAACCAAAAACTCCACCAGCAACTGCATTGTTTCCTGTTACATCTAACTCTGCAAATGGTCACCGCTTTAATAAAAAATTGTCGTTATCTTCGTTATAAGGTAATTCAGATCGAACTACCACACGATTGCCTACTTTCTTCTTCACAACGAAGCATGAAATACCGGATGAATCTTTGAAACTGATGGAATGCCTATTATACGCCAACTAACCCAATCCTTTTTGTTATCAAGTAATGACCATAATACTTAAGAAGTAAGCTTCAATTCTTTCTCAATGCTGTGAAATGTTTTGACGATATGGTTTCGTTTTAAAAGTATACCAATCCTATCTCCGACCTAAAACTCACTCTCAGTTCTGTTCCATCCAGCAAAAAAACTTTCATTCTAGCTTGGGCAATAGTTAATTGTCCTTCAGACAATTGAAGGAACTTGCTTGCCTGCCCTTGCATCACTACATCCTCTGCAGCTTTGTACCTACCCCTGTTTTCTAAAGAGGACGATGGACAGTTGAGGGGTAAGTATACCCTACATGCTTCGAATTGATTACACTGCAGACCTGTATGAAAATTTATATTATACCACCATTCCCGCAGCCGGAATAACCACTGTTTCCATTGCATAGGCCGACCCTGGCAGGAATACAATCGAAGATATGTTTCAAGGCACCTAGTGACTTTTTCCAGTTTGAACCACATTCTGAGGATGATAGGCCGAACTATAGGCCTTGATCCCCACAGTTGAACATCTCCTGCCAAAATCGACTTAAGAAGACCCTTATCTCGATCTGAAAAAACAATCGTCATGAGTACCATGTATAGGATAGATTCGTCTCCAATAACAATTTCAGGCCACTGTTACTGCAGTATATGGATGATCAAGGCTATACATGAGTGTCCTTCGTAATCATTGAACCACTACTGAAGATTAACTTCCTTATCTTTCGACGTTGGTGACCCCTCAATAAATCCCATACTTATATTACTCCAAGCTTGATTAGGAAAATCGACAATATTGGAGTAGACCCGATATGCTGCCATTATCGTCATTATTACGATGGCAAACCGCACATGAGCTACATATTCATGTCATCATAAGCTCTCATATTAGTAGGGGCCAATAAAATAATGAGGCCAACCTTTTGAAGGTGGCCCCAATTGACCTGAATGTCCTCCTAAAGGATTATCATGAAAAGTACATCATGATTTGTTTGTCGTAATGGTCCTGTAGTCCCCACATAAACCTTGCTTTTCTTCTTCGCACACCATTAACGTTAATGCATAAACTAGGAGGCCCATTGCCAATCTAGTATAACAGTGTACCAATCTCTTGAAACGTATGTATCCTCTTTATAACTGTTGCATAATCTCTGTGTATCCCACGGTAGTATGTGATCTACTTACAGCCATAAGCAAGGCCATGTGGAATGATTTTCATCGCTCTGTAGACCTTCTTGTCGTCTAGATTTGCATCCACACTCTATTCTATGTTCCCCTTTTTGTCTCGCACCTCCTAATTAAATCGAGTATTTGTTAACAACCCCTTGTAGTTGAATAGCCGAAGTGACCGTTGTTACCAACAAGTACGTTAAAACTGTTGGGATCATCTAACTCAATAGTTGGTTGACCTGCAAATAATGTCCACCCATTTATCTAAACATTGATAAAGCCTATAGTCCTTCGCGTAATCGACTTGCCCCGATGTTTAGTAGCCCAAAACTTTGGCTGGAAGAAAGCTATCACAGCCTTCCTAGCTGCAATAAGTAACACATGCTCCATCCCCCAGGATAGCATCATTTCATCACAAATTCCTGTGTATAATCAGGAAAGAGCCAATACTGCGTAGTCGTCAATAGCTCTTTAAGGTTTTCGAAAGCAGTTCTTCGGCATCCACACTCCATTTAAAAGCTCTTTTCTTTAAACCAAAGCTGTTGAGTGGCCTGCTTTAGTTCTCCATAATTTCTGTCACATACACGATAGTACACCGGTTAATCCCATCAAAGAATCCTCTTAAAGCTCATAAAAAGTAATGACTTAGTCTAGGCCAATCCACCATAGTTTTGTGATCTTGTTAGGATATGTAGACAACCCCTTCATCAGTAATAATATGACCTAATACTCCACGTGAAGCTTGAACAAAATAGATCAGCTAGCATTTAAGCAAAAAACCAAAAAAAAAGTACGGGGGGGGGAAAAACTCCTTCCGCCTTCCGTTCCTTTCCCGCCCCCACAAAAAGGCAAAAACAAAAAAAATACAAACAGATCAACTCGTACATTAGCTCTCAACAGTTCTCAAATACACTCATGTAAATGACCTCAAATGTCATCTCCTGCTTCTGCTACTTACAAATATATCCATCAAATAAGACTACAACAAATTTTCGGAGAACGATTGAAAAAACTGATCACTAATTCTTGAAACGTTGCTGGCGCATTAGTGAGTCCAGAGGGCATCACTCGAAAACTCGTAATGGTCCCCATGTGAGTCCAAAAAAACATTTTTATATGCACATCCTTCATCTCTCATTCTAATTTTATGATATCTATCCCGCAATTCCCTTCGACAAAGTGATTGCAGAGCACCTGTAATTCCTCCCACAAATCGTCCACTATAGGAATTGGATAATTTGTATTTGATGTCAAGTCGTTCAAGCCTCGATAGTCAACACAAATCTCCGTGTCCCATCTTTTTTCTTTACTAATAACGTAGGTGAGGAATAAGAAATTGACTCGCTTGATTATTCCCCACTAACTGCTTAACCTTCTCCTGTACCACTGGTTTCCAACTCGTTCTTTTTATGGAAATTGTACTGATAGGGGTCTAAGACTAATTGCATCTCTCTTGGTTTGAGAAGGTATCACATGGTCAAAGGCTCAGCTGCTGGGTACTGATTTTGGTTCTGCAAAAATAGCCTAAGACTTAACGAGCACCTCTTGAAACCCTTTATCTACCTCCTCTTCCTCATTTGATGTCACCAATATTCATCATAAAAGATGATCAACCATAATAACCTGACCCTTCTTCAGCTTTTCCTCATGGCTTCACTAGATACATGCTTAAACTTCCCTCCTCTGCAGTTCCCGGATCCACCAATTTATTAGTCTTTTCTCTGCCTATAGTACACACCTCCTTCGTGATCACACATAGTGGATTGTGTTTCTTCATCAATTATTTTCCTAACTCAATACACAACCACCAAAGGAATTATGAGCAAATCTTCTATGAAAAATTTTTCCTGCTGTCATTTTCCAACGAAAAATATTGATAGTGGAATACACTAACATAATTGTCCCCCCACCCCCCCCACCCCCCCCCCATCCGCTAACTGGTAACTCGTACTGGCGAGCAAGACGGTTTTGGAGGCCTGATGCAGTAATAGTTGCTTACGCTAAACTATGAGTGCTTCCTAAATTCAATAATAACGCTAAGTCCTTGTCTTCTTCCCGTCCCTCAACAAGGATAATGTTCTTTCCTTTATTATGTCCCGTTGTGCAATTTAGACATACAACTTGTTGGTACTTCTTGTTCTACTATTCCTTTGATTATTATCTCTTCATTTTTCCTCATTTACCAACACAGGTTAATTGTCATCTTCATTCTCAATGATGTTTGTTAGACAATTCAACTTTCCTCGTCTTACCTATATGTGCCCTGGGACAATATTTCTCCCCTCAAAGCGAAATAAAAATGATGTTGACTTCCAACTCGAAACCTCAGGATTAGCCGGTGAGGACGCATTTCCGTTCCCCGTCGCAGAAGAGACCCATTGGTTTACCGCATCCCTGCAGCACTTGAGTGACCATTCGGTCAACTCCTTTACTTCTCTTGCGTGCAGCTTTCAATAAAGACCATTTCCTTCATCGCGCCTTCTCTACTCTACAACGTCTTCAAACTTAGTCGGACTTTCAACATTTTAACCTAAATTTATCTCCTCCTTTAAGGCTTCGATAAACAGAGCGAAAGTGAGCGTCTTTCAAAGCAGGATCACGGATAAGCATTTTAATACTAGCCTTAAAGATCTTCAAATCTTCCTAAAAACTCATCCACAGTACCACTCGTTCTAGTTTCTTAAACTCATCTACCCAAGCATCACCTACTTCAATTTCCCCCCAAATCGATTTATTAGTTCCTCCTTACACCGATCCAATTCAAGAATTCTCCACTTATACCATTGGACTGATAACCAAACCTTCGGCAACATTATTCAATGAACCGTAACCAATCCACCATCTGTTTCATTCCCACCTATACTGTGTAAAGTGGCGTTCACGTGACTTTTGATCCACCCCGTCGGCTCTTGTTGACTCAGCAAAGCTTGGTAACACTCCCACCTAGTAATGCAACCGAACTGCGGTTAGCTCCGATCGTCGATGGACGGGATTCCAGATGGGCAGCAAACTTGCTCCCATATTTCGGAAATTTCCGGTGCTCGTTTCTGTCTAATACCCCCATCCTTAAACAAATTAAAATCCAATGCCCTTGAATTTTAGCTGTGACATGGCGTACCTCTTCCTGAAAATTTCAAGCATATCGGCTAGGCAGTTCATCATATCTAACTAGCTTAATGTTTCAGTTGATCGTCATTGGTGTTCTTCAGAGCCATTGCCCGTCCACTGCACAATTTCGAAGGCTCTGATACCATTGTGTTTATGATCTCCTGAGTATCACAAAATTTCATCTCAACACTTCAAAGAAAATCTATAAATCAAATCGCACTTTATTGATTCTAGAAGCTCGATTGCAAACAACAACCAAAGCTAAGTAAACTACTGAACCAGGAGATCAAAGATAGAGAAACAAACGGATTTAAGAAGAAGGAAGAAGAGAATTAGAAACAAAAAGGGGAAGAAATTGCATTTCCAAAAGCTAGCTCCTTATCTCATTCCTCTAACTCCAATTTTATAACACTTCCTAACCAACTCCACGTGCCTCGTTCCTGATTACAGGTTCTCATTAACTGCATTTAATCCCAGCCCTTCATATACATATCTGATCTTTTCACTTACTCGCCCACACGGATTATTTCCAATTCATAACACAAGCATTTACAAGCGAAAGATAAAAAAGACCTATGAAGAATGTTTTATATAATTCAATATGTAACAATAAAAAAAGAAGTAAATCAATGTTCAAGATAATGAAGAAGATAATCAATACATAAATCATGATTCAAAGACTGTATTGGACTGGAGAAAGGAGGGAAAAAACTCACTTCCCAGTAACAAAAAGGTCATCATGCTGCCAACCTCTCAAAATTATTAGAATTTTAAAAAAATAACTTCCGATATGGTGGGCCTACTAATGGCAAAATGTAATTTTAACCTGTTTTTGGTCACGAAAATAAAAGGTGTTTTATATGTTGTCAATATATAAAATGAGATGTCATGTTGTGCAATTTTTTTTCATTTCATCATGACAGCCTTTTGAATACCGCTATTTTTATTTTTATTTTTTTTTAATTTTGTTTTTCACAATTATTTAAGTTATTACATTTTTTGACAAATAAGAAGTTCATATCATTGGCAGTTCAATAGTTTTTACACGTAATACAGCGATAATAGTGTATTTATTCATATTTTTTTTTTCCTGTCGTATCCAAAGTGGTACATTACAAGCAGTTAAAAAAAATATGATAAACACCCATTGAAATAACCAGAAATTTTATAATTCTTATGTTTCTTTAGTTGATTTTTTTTTTGGTAATAAAGGTTAATCGATGGCCAGGAAGAGTTAGATATTAATATTATGCAAATAACAATCAAGGAAAAAATGCAAGGAACAAGAATAAGAAACTGGACATGGGAATTATGTAATGAGACAGAGTAGAAGTTTTTGACCTACTTATTTCGCTGGTCCAATATTAGTACCTTAATTCTTACTTATATACTTTATTTCTTTACTTGTCATGATGTTTTCTTTATTAGAGTCATTTTTTATCAATTCTAAGATAAGTTGAATTATAAGCACTATTTAATATTTAAAATTTAGATACTTCAAAAATTATAATACAAAATAGATTATAAGTTCTGTCTTCGAATTTCAATATGATTAAAAAATATCCATCCTTTAGATATTGATCAAAGTTATACAGTTTGACTCTGAAAATCAAAACTTGACAAATACTCTCTCCGTCCCTATATTATACGAGCATTTTTCTATTCTGCCCACGGTTATTAAGAATCATTAATAGATTATTACGTTACTATATTTTGTTCTTTGTTCATATTAATTAGCCTTTTGAAAAGAAATTTTTGAATCTTAAAAATTTGTTTTTTTTTTGTTTGTTGAAACTTTCAAAGGCATATTAATTGTAAAGGGTAAATGGAAAAAATTAATTTATTCTATCCTAATTATTAAGGATCAAGTTAATATGAGATAAATATTTGTTTAGTAAATGTCCATCTAACATGCGAATGAAGGTAGTAAACTGGAGTGGAGAGAGTGATCACTTCTTTTTTTGGGGTTACTTAAAGAGAGATTATTAACTCACTAAATCCAAAATCACACCAATAATTATGTCAATTTTTTTGATTAATTTAAATCAACTTTACCTGCCACATTCTAAACACAATGGATGCCATCTAGCACTAAACCTATATATTTTATAGCCTCCCTTGTTTTCTTGTAAAACAAAGTGAAGACAATTCCTGGCATACCATACTTTAAGAAAGTAGGTATCAACTATATTTTTGCAACTTAAATTAATTAGCAAGTACTTAGAAGAGGGAAGGGGGAGGGTCCATATAATCACTAATTGATGAAGCCATATATATATACACATATAACAAAGTCTAGAACACCATCTTTGCATCCTTGCAAAACATACTCATATAAGAAATATTACCGACTACTTGTGTAGCCATAAAACTCTGAGAATCTTCCGGTGTCCCGTTACGCCATTTCTTGCTTCTTGCAGTTCCTGAGTTTATACCTTTTTTTCTTGAATCTCATCGATCACAGCACTATCATAAAGTTTTTACTTTTGTACAACTCTGATATACATCACAGTTTTTTAAACTTTTGCACGACTCCAATATAATTATTAAGGAATCAATAATTTTAACTTATATATACCAAAACAATATAAATAGTACATCATTGCACATGTCAACATTGTAATACTTTACACTGTCACTATATAAAAATTGAAAACGATTTTGTTTAAACATAATAAAATTATGGATGTTGTGCTTATAAATAAACAAACCCTACACATAATGTGAGCAAAGTACT
This sequence comes from Solanum habrochaites, assembly GCA_027704765.1. Taxonomy (NCBI): domain Eukaryota; kingdom Viridiplantae; phylum Streptophyta; class Magnoliopsida; order Solanales; family Solanaceae; genus Solanum; species Solanum habrochaites. The sequence goes on from JAKWJA010000712.1 coordinate 86,301, forward strand.
TATAGTTTCTTCTTATAGACAAGTAAAAGAAACAAAATGGGTTGATAATGAATATTCAACATATTAAGGTACTAAATATGAAGAGAAAGCTCTAATTACAATTCCATTAGTGAAGATGATTGATTTATAAGGAGCAGATAGTTTTTGTTGCCAATAGCAATGTTGGGAGATTGTGAAGCAAATTCTTCCACCAAATGCTAAGATTGTCAAAAGAAGCCAAAGAGAACTATGCAAGAATGTGTAGTTGAGATTTAATTAGCTTGGGTGACTGGTGAAGCACTGATAAGTTGGTCCAATGAGAATAGACGACGATTTGCACTGGGCTGCTCGCTTTGTTGGGGCTTTTGGGCCGCGTTTTGCGTTTTTGCTTCGTCTGTTAAGCATCCCCACGTTGTCCTCGTTTCTTTTGCCCCGCCTCCGGCTCCGCGCGGTTCTCAAGGTGTTAAAGAGAATTAATCAAATTAAAGGTGTTGGAACTTGGAAATAATATTGAAGATCAAAGGTGAAAGATGTGATGATTACACACAGTGAATTTTATCTACATTCCATTCCCACTCGGACCACTCAGTGGGTCCTCCTCCTTTTTAACCCCCACCTTTTCTCCCTCCCCTTCCTTCTTTGTCCTGTCTGTCTTCTTCTCTATATCGGAAGCTTTGTTATTTTATTTCTTTTCTTTCCACGCGCTTCTCGGGCTCTTCTGGCCGTTTCCTATTTTTGCTCCGGGATGCGCCTGTACGTACCTGAAATTTTACTAGTACATGAGTCATTTTGATTTTGCTCCAGCGTGAAGATTCACTAAGTGGTCGCGCTATTTTACCCAAAATGTACGGAGTTTTCGAGGTCTATACTACTTTGTATCCTTAACACACCTGTTTGTTTCGTGTCTTATTCCTTTTTTTACTTATTCTTCTTCCTTTTTCTCTTAAGATATCTTTTCTGGTTCTTTTGTAGTTTTCCCCCTTCAGGTTGTTCTTCACCGTTCGTGCTTGTTATTGCCTGGGGGGACATGGGATTGAGGTTGCTCCTGTTTCCGTTGATTTTTCTAGTTCGGTGGTGACATGTCGGCGGTTGTGGGGTGTGTATCATGTAGGTCAATAGGGTTGAGAAATACGTATGCTCCTCTATGGTATTTTATTCGAAGTACAATTCCTAATCCATCATCTCGAGGACCAATATAGGGAGAATAGAGAGTATAGTGGTGAGCAGGGTGTTTGGGGTGTGGTGTTGTAGGATGGATGATGTGGTATGCGTTCCGCGTGAATGAGTCTGTTGGCCGTCGCTTCTGCGTTGTTTTTCGCTTGGCCCTGCGCCTCCCTCATCCCCTCTGCCCCTTTTCGTCTCCGTTCTTGTTTTGTTTTGCTGTCCTTCGCGTTTGTCCAGCGTTTGCCTTTCTTCCGTTTTACTAAGCCCTGCCTTTTTTTGTTCTTTTTCTCGTGTGTTCAATGTGTCTTTGTTTTTTATTGTTCTATTTCTATATATCCTTCATAAGCTGATAAAACTAGTTGGAACATATATTAAAAGGTGTGATTATCTATCATATTACTAAATGACTAAAATTTATGAGAACTTTAGGATTTCAAATTTTAGTCAAAGATCTTAAACGATGTTAAATCATATTCTTTCTTTTGCAATATGGGCCTATATTACAACATATCTAACTTTTCCTGAACTATTTCCCTAGTGTTGGGCTCTGTATTATTATCATGGACCTATTTCTCTATCCGATTCGCTGGTCCGCATTACCGCGGCGATTCGTCCCCGCTCTTTCGGTCTTCCTGCGTATCCGCCCTCCCGGCAGCGCCTGGCCGCTATTGTCCATCCCGTTCTGGTCCATGACCACCTCCCCTATCTCGCTCCTCATCGGGGGGCGTGGTGGTATTTGGTGGGCCTACCTCGGTGTGTTCCTTTCCTCGGCTGATTCCGTGATGAGGGTACGTTGCGGGGTAAAAGTTTCATTTTTGAACCCTCAACCGCAAAGGACCGCCCGCCCATAAATTTTTTATTAGTTCCTAAATATGCTTAGGGGGGGGGGGTGTTGTCATAATAAAGGTCGCCTTCATCAACGTTTGCTTTTCAAGAATTTACTATTAAATAAAAGAACAGTGGTTTTCACATCCCTCAACAATTGAGTGATTAGTTTTGTTCATTCTTTTTCTTATTATCTATCCTAAGTGAGTGTTTTCCACTACGCAACACCAGTCCCTCCTCTGCTTGCCCGGCGCCCCCGACCCCCTTCCACTGTCTCTCCTGTTGTGCTATTTCCCTCTTTTTCCCGTCCACGCCCCTTCCCGCTCACCTTCTGCTTGTATTTACCCTTCCTCCGACCTACCTCCTTTCCAGGACCATAAGCTTCCACCGCGGGTAACTTGTCCCAGCGGTATGAGTTTTTGGACGTCTAGTCGTGATTGGTGATAGTTTATGGGGGTGGTCGACCAATTGTAAGGATTCATCAATCTATAATTTTAAATTTTCAGACACACTTATATTATATTAAGGTATTATTAAATCTCTGAACGTATTTCCCTTGAAGATTTATAATTTTTTTTAATATAAAGACTGTGTGCACAATTAATATTAATACACCTTTGTGGCTTTGCATATTACAACAGGATTTGGTGAAATTCGACTCACAGGTCGTCTTTTAGATGAACTCAAAATTCCCAAGAAAAAAATCATTTGTTTTTTGTCCATAGAATATCTATTATCACATGTCATTTTTCAAAATATTTGGTCATTGGCGTTCGTCCATTAAATTTTAATCAAAATCAAACGAGTATTAAACACACATAAAAGAGTTAATACACATAAAATTGCACCAGATAATTATGAAATTCTGATTTATATGACACGTATTCCCACAATTCTCAAAAATCCCTTTTTTTTGAATCCATTAATCACCAACACCTATTGCATTATAACTTAACTCTATTTCATGCGTCCCTTATTTTTTGTTTTTTTTCGCTCGGGGGCCCTATCTCCTGGTTCGGTCCCTTATCCCTACCTCTTTCCTGTCCTCCTTCTCCTTCTTGTTTCTCGTATTCCTTTCTTCTCCTCTTTCTCCCCACTTCTGCTCCCTTCCCTGGTGGTGGGCAATTTCGAGTTGTTTATCAATTCGCAGGACTGTTTCGTCTGGTTGCCCCTCTTGCCTCCCTTTGTCTCCTCTCCTTTTTCTCTACCCTATGGTTTCCCCGTTCCGGCTTTTTCTTAATGTCTGTTTGTCTCCCTTTCGTTCTTTTCGCTTTTCTTCCCACCCTCGCCGTCCCTTCTCCCCTCATCCCTGGCGGATCATAGAAACTTGTTAAATTATAAAGACTTCATGCATGATACAACGAACATTTAAATTATAGCTATATCACTTAAATTACAAATTCACTCGCTCTACACTCATCCTTCCATTTTCTCTCAACTGGCCTCTTCTCCGCCCCCTCACCTCCATTCGTTCCCATCCCGCGCCTATGAGTAGTGTCTCACTTTGTTTCTCCTCTCTCTCCTTGGAGTCCTGTGTAAAGTCTTCCTAATTATTCCGGACCATTGTCCATGTCGATCAGTAAGCCCATAACACAGGGAGGAAAACTTTAAGACCTTTTCTATTGTGATTTTCGATTTTCCTTCCTTTTTTTTTGTAGTTTAGATCTCCTACTTTCCCGCCTCCCTTCCCCTGCTCTTTCTTCCCCTACCTCCCTTCCCCTCCCCCTCTCCCCCCCCCCCTCGCCCCTTCCCCTCTCCCGCGTCCCTCCCTCCTCCCCCCTCCCCTTCCTCTCCCCCCCTTATTGCCCCCGACGGCGAACCCTATACATGGATTTAGTGATTCATGTTGATTTCACTAATATATCATATATCTATATATAATATTATATATATATATATAGTATCTCATCAGTATATATAATATCATATACTATATATCATTCATAATGAGGTATATCTCATCATATATACATATTCATCTCTCCTGCTGACAATCTACCTGGCCGTTTGAGATACCGTGGCTTGTCGCCGCCGCTGCCCCTCTGCGTCCTTTTCCCCCGGCTCCATTTCCCCCTCCCATGGTCGCCTCCTTCTCTCCTCACCTTCTCCCCCTGCCCCTCTCGCCGCCTTCCTCTCTGTCTAACTTTTGTTATGAGCCCATAAGGATATTCTTTTGTAATTTTGTTTAAATGAAAGTTTTCTATTACTTAATTAACTCTTACAAACACTAACAAACGTGTTTCGATATATTTAGAAAGAAATTTCTGCACCTATTTAAATTAAACATAACATGAGTTTGAATAGTTAATTTTTTTTTTTAGAAATACTTTAAAGGAATATTGCGTGAAACATATTTTTAATATTATGTTATATAATCTGATCACTAATTCCTATTTTGCATTATTAAAACAGTCCTTAAAATGACGTTCAAATAGTTTTTTTCAAATTAATTATTGAAGAAATATCAAATTTTGTGACTAAAGAATGACATATTTTTGATTATCAAAAATAATAATTTTGACAATATATTCTTGAAAGATTAAAAAATATAAAATTTTCATTTTTATATTTTCTTAATATCAAATATGATTACCTATTTAACAAAGAAAATTTAACATTGAAATCCTAATGAATCTTGCATTCAAACTAAAGACAATGATTAATTGAAAATAAGAAAAAAAATTAATTGAAAAGATTTTGTTTTTAGTAAATATAGAAGAAGAACCCTAAAAAAAAAAATTTAAAACACATAATCTGAGGAAAAAAAGTATATTAGGTTTCTTTTTTGGGAGGGGGTGGGAGAAGCTTTAGATGGATTTTCTCTAAAGTAGACATGATTGAGTGTAGTATCAAAACACTTAGAATATAACATTAGGATCATTGTTATATATATAGAAATAAAGTTTCCTTTCAATGATTGTTTTTATTTTTCTGAGGCAAAAATTATTTTTTTGATAAATATATAACATTACGAATAATTGTTATTATATATAGAAATAAAGTTTCTTTCTTGATTGTTTGAATATTTGTTGTGAGTTAGAATCAATTTTAACTATTTCTATTTATCGAAGACATTAGTAAAATGTATCACAAATTCATCAACAAGTCAAATACAAACCATCCATACTTAAGCTGAAGCAATAGAATTCGAAAGCACTTAAATCGAATCTTTACAAATTGATGATCAATGATTAATATTTTATCATATGGAAAGCTTATGGTGCAACTACACAAAAACAAAAATAATAACATTTGAAAATAGATACCACTTCTGATATGAATTTGTAGCAGTCCTTGACCATTAGAATGTTTTAGCTCTTATTTTAAAAAAAACAATCCTCTATTTTTTGCTATACAAAAAAAAATTTATAATTAAACTTTCTCAAAGGTTGTAACGACCTTCTTACTGTGTATGATCATTTGAAATAAATTATAAGTAATAATATTGACATTTTTTACTAAAAAAAATAATAAAGTACAGATATCTCATTCTTTGAAGGCAATTAATATCATATTCGATAAATTTTCCATTCATTAAAAAAAAGGTTAAATTTTTCATGTCCTTTCGAATAATTATTTAATTTTCCAATACATTATAAATGAAAACATACTACAAGAATAAATATGTAATTTAGAGAAATAAATATTCGAGAGGATGAAATCAAAAAATACTAAGTCTTAACTTATATAATTTTCTATATATATATCTATATATAGATATATCTCTCTATAATATATATAATAATCTATGTTATCTCATCATCTCCTGCATCATACTATATCTCTATCTCTCTAGCATATATCTCTCTACTCCCTCCTCCCCCCTCTTGACTGCTCTGTTTTCTGCCCCCCCTCTCACCTTATCCTTGCCGGCCCGACCCACAGCAACTGTTTTTTTTACCAACATCCTCAAACTCCTCAATTTAATATCTCGCTTTGCATCATTTCCTCCTATTGTGTTTCTCACCATCCCACCTTTCACCCCCTCTTTTTTTTTTTATCCCCTTTCCCCATTCCTCGCTCCATCCTTTTCCTTCCACTTCTCCCTCCTCTCTTTCGTGCCCCCCTTACTCCGGTCTGTTTGGTCTGGTGCCCCATCTTTTTCCCCCGCTGTTTTCTCTTGCCCCTCCTTTTTCTCTCGCCCCTCGTCTTTCTCTCTTCCCCCTCCGTCCCTTATGGCTTCTTTTCTCCTTTTTGGCTTGGTGCGCCACCTCTTTTTTCGCATGCTTTTTCCTGTTTGCTTTCTGCTGCCCCCTCTTGTTTCGCGCTCTCTTTCTTTTTTTCGCGTCCCCCCCTCTTTCTGCCCTTCCCCATCCTTTTTCCCCCCTCCCCTTCTTCTCTTTTTGGCGGCGGTTCCTGGTGGTGGGGGTTGGGGTCGGGGTCGTCGGCGTGCCCCCCCCTCCCCCATTTCCCGTTTCTCGTCTTTTTCGCCCCCCCCTTCCTTTTTTTCTTCGCGCTTGCGGGTGGGGGGGCTGCTCGTAGGCTCGGACGCTTTCCCCCCTCCCCCTTTGCCGTCCCCCTCTTTGACTACCACAAAATAATTTTTTGGGAAGGGGTGTTAGATTGGAGGGCTGACTGGTGGGGTGGGGATCATGGATCACGGTGACAACTCCAATTTTAACACTAACATTTGTTTTAAAATTGCTGTTTTTTCTAAAAACAAATGTCATTTGAAATTGAAGGGATTTAGAAAATGTTTTCTTTAATTTTTGAAGGAAAAATTATTTTTCCTTACCAATTTTAAAATAAATACATTAATGTTACAAAATATTTTGAGGTTCAAACTTTTATTGCTAATTAAACAAAAAATTAAAAATATTTAAAATAATTTTTCTTCATATCAAAACACTCGCTAATTTTATTAAATTTCGGATAAACATATAAAATTTATACACTATGATTTGAAACCGCCATTAATTTATCGGCGCATGAAACAGACAAATGTAGAATGATCCAAAAATGTCTTGAAATGAGGACACAGATAATGTACAGCAAACATTAGTTACATCAACCAAATACCAACACCTTTTTCAAATACAAACAAAAGTCATTAAAACTAATATATTTATCCCATTGAATATAATAATGTTTCTAAAAATAATTGTTGATATAAATTTTGGAGCTTTAGCTATCTATCAAAGGGCCTCCTCTTTTAGCAAAAATAAAATAAAATCATACTCTTTGTTCTATTTGTTTTTAGAGTTCCATGGAAGGTGTATTGGTAGCTAATTTTTGGTAAAATCTCTTATTATTTATTCGTCCAGAATAATTGTCATATTTTATATTATCTCAAATTTAACTTGTTTAATATATTCTAAAAATTTTGTTTCATTTAATGTTTTTTTACATGACTTGCTTTTTAATATGCAGGAGTCTTCCAAATCAAGAAAAGGGATCATGACTAGTATTAATTAGCAAACTTAAAACAAAGTTCATTTAATTGATAATAGAGTTTCTAATTGGCCATCTCACAATTCCCCACAACCATAAACCATTTTCATCCTTCTTGGGTCCTCCAAGAATCTTCAAATATGGCCTTTTGAACTAAAGTCTATCTGATGATTGGAACTAATCCGAACAATTCGAGATCCGTCTATATGACACTGAAAAAATGGTACTACTCCCAAATCCCTTCTGGATGACTGCATACAATCTTAATATTGGGATCCTGTTTGGTATGATAGAAATCACCAAACCCTCTCACTAAAAATCCCCAACTATATACAACGCCAAAAGTCATGCTTCGATTTCACAAAGTCAGGATCCGACCGTAGTGAAGCTGATGCATTGTTAACGTCAGCATTCACATTGATGCATGCAAAATCACAATCTTGAAGCCCTTCTTGGTTCTTATAGAAACCACTCAACCCTTTCACTAAAAACCTCGCGAATAACGAACTGAAATCAAGTTATCACGTCTCAGTTTCAACCCAGTCTTAGTTACGATAGAAAATCACCAAACCCATCACTAAAAGCTTCAAACAACAAAATGGAATCAGAAATGTATTGGACGTGCTCTTATTGATCCTAAGTAGTAGGGAAAAGTTTCCATGTCCTATTTGGAGTTCAAGTTAAAGTAGAAATCCCTTGTTCAATAATGATTCTAGAATGCGGAGAATAAACTGCTGAAAAATAATGCTTTGAGATTTAGATGACTGGAGAGTTTCAGTAGGACTACACTTGTGTGATCACTCATGTGCCTAATCCAAGAACAATCTCATATATTTGATATTGCGTCATTGAGGGTGTTGTGGAGTTAGAAGTTGAGGGAGAATTCTTCTTGCAACGTTTATCATTAAAGGATCAAAGACCTCTAACATGTTAAGTGCATGTATGAGAAATGACTTCTTCTTTTTCTTGTTTGTATCGTTTATAATTTTTCTTGATCGTATTTTCTTGATCGGGATGTATTTAAAATAACTTCTTATCAAGTGAGTTGAAGGTCTCCTAGCTACATTCTATTTCAGTATTAAGAACTGAAATTTTTTTTCGACTATTGAATCAAAGAAAAATTGTATTAATAGAATATGAATTTTATCATTAATTTGTATATTGAACTAGCACACTTTAAAATTGCATAGTGGAACACAGAGTTTCACTCAAATAGGTGAAAGTTTTCTAATTTTCCTCTATTGAAAACTTACTAATCACGTAACAAAATGGTTTTATTAAAGCGGTAATTTACTTTTTAGTTGATTTTTAACTATGTATTTTAGCGATATTGTCATTCTTATAGTTGTTCTAAGTCCTCATCGATATTGATTCTAATGACACCCTTTACTTCTGTCGCTAAAGATTTTAAAGCACTTTTTTGTTTGTGTTAATATTTAATGCCGTTAACAAGTGATTTTTATTCTAGTGTATTATTTTTCTAAACCAAATTTAATAAAATAATGAGTAAAAATAATCACCCAAAGATTTTCTAACGATGACACCTTTTAAATGAAATCGACTATATACGTTTGATTTTTGGTGTTATTATTGGCACTTTTAAGAAGTGATTGAATGAAATCAAAATTTCCAATGTTTGTGAAATATTAATCATGCCTATGGTGGGACCAAAATGAAGGTTGATGCTGGCTCCGCATCAAATATACACGTTACTTGTTGGGGTGTTTCTTGACTTATTAGTCTTAGTGTATTATGACGTCGTCGTAATACATAAATAATATTTCTAATTTGGATCTTAATAAATAATTTCATGTTTAATTTGTCTTTAATATATCTTATTTTTAAATATTAATGTTACATGACTCTGAAGAACACTATGTAATGATTGGTTTGATAGATTCATTGATATATAAAAGACAAATCAAGTTTATCTAGATATTATATTAGAGTTTTACACTCGTTGGTCGAAATTAATTTAAATATGTATTTATGTATTATGTTTAAAATTATTTATAACCCCTAAACAAGACGAACCAATAACGGAACCCATCTTACTACTCTTAATATAGCTCCTCTTTTCTCTTTGCATCCAAAATTTTCTAACACTTTTACACACACACATCAAGTTCTCTATGACTGATTTTTTTATGAATCAAATTTGGGTATTTTCTTTTCTTCTTGAAATGCTAAAAGGGTTTGTTTTTAATCTTTAATTGTACTTCAATTTGCCTATTTAGACACCCCTTTTTTCTCAGATATTAATAAAACTATTTGTTTAATCAAAAATCATATCATTTTTTATTCAATTGCGTAAAGGGTCTTGAATTTGGATATCTTAGTTAAACAATTCTATTGCTCTAAATCTGTTTAATCAAAAATCATATCTTGCTATTAAGAGGTTCTTGATCTGCTATTCAATAACAATGATATGTGAATGTGTTTGCACATAATTGTACTTGTGATTCTCTTACAGTGCATGTTAAACGTCTCAAATACATGCTTTTCCTTTATTTTTCTCTTTAACGTTCAATTAAATTTTGATGCTTTTTGATCCCCTGTTTGATCTGTAGATATATTTGATACTGAGGGCTATTTCCTCGCAACTACAGCTTCAATATTTTCACATGATCACATACACATTTCTTAGGGCTTCTTGTTTTTACAAAAGCAACGCTGTTTCAATCCCCAATTAAGGTCTGAGAAAAGTGTTGTGCATGCAGTAAACATCAACCTACCCCCGAACCTTGTGATGTAGAGAGGTTATTTTCGATATAAAACCCCCTCAGCTCACTAGTGCAAATTAAATCCAGCACAACAAGAAATCCAATTAGTTAAAAAGTCCCATGTTTAAAATAATTGGTGAAAAGAATAATCACGAGATAACACATAATACGGTATAAATTTGAAGCAAAGGTAACATTCATAACAAAAATGGAACATGTTAGATATTTTTCATTATGTGTACTACTAGTACACTTACCCAGGAACTCATTTGGTGACAATTTCACAAAAAGAATTAAAATCGTTCATAATCACCACTTAGTTAAGACAGCTAAATTTCTGAAAAAAATTCCATTTGGCCATCAAATAGTAAGTTTTGATGTTAAAATTGCCTAAATAAAATTTTAATGGCCACAAAACTTTAACCCACATGATTTAAGCACAAGAAATATCATCAAAAATCGCCTTAAATAGTTTTATCAATGATCAAACAATGTAAACTTAGCTTAACGCCCCCAATAGCAGGCATAAATCCCTCTCTTTTGTTTGCAAAAAACAAACTTGATTCGCAACAGTGAACACTGGATAAAATTCAACCTTCGCGAACAAACCTTTGTTTTCGCTAAAGTGACCGCAGATTGAAGGTTCATGGGACCCGACCCCTTAGAACGCGGCGTGGCTTCGCTTAGTGAGTCATTGCTCGTTACACAATGTACACATAACTATAAATATAGTGTCATCGCCTTGTTCCTAATAGTGCATACATACAGCCACATAAAAATAGCCAACTACTCACTCATACGAAATACCTTTGAGATTCATATTCGGAATTTCCGTACACCAAATCTTATATGCTAATGACTAAACTCGATGTGCTGATTTCAAAGGTGAAACACAAATCAAAGGTCTTCCTGGACCTAAAATTTGTGAAACTCACAAAAATGAACATACTGCCGAAAAAAGTCCAATCAATCAAATGCCGTACAAACAATCATATATCCTAATGGAACTAAACTCAAAACTCACGTTCTAGACTGCAATGGCGAAACCCCAATTTGCAAGTCTTTTTGACCTAAAAGTTGTGAAACTCCCAAATGAACATCACGCCTAAAAGGCAAATCAAATTCGGAACCTATGCAAAATACAACCAAACCACCTTACGTAGACATAAATTGTTCCCTGAATTCAACGATACCCGAAATTGTGATCCGAGAATCATGAAACCCAATATGCCAAATATTGACAAGAGTCAATCCAAAGGTTAAAATCTCAAAAAAATTTTTTCAACTTAAGACTCAATTCTCAAAAAAGACTCCAAAGGAAAATCAAAAATTTACTTAGAACAATTCTCACGTTCCGCAAACTTGATGAGTCGATAGATTTCCTATTCCGACAGGTCAAAATTCAAGACCCCCAAAAACCATTTCTTAAGCAACTTTAGACTTTTCAAACTAAACTTACAAATTCACATTTTTTACTCAGATCTTCAAAACCACTTCAAAAGCTTGATCATAGTTGACTAGGATCAACATCGGGAGGGGGTAAAACTATAATTTATGTAAAATATCCAAAAATGAACAATCGTGTCTGTATGCATTGAAGTTTTTATTTATAAATTCATATGAAATTTGTGGGTTTAAATTTTAAATCATCATATGTTTACCAATTCAAAACACGGTTGATAAGTCGGATTAATATCTAATTTCCAAATTTATGACTTAAATCAAGTTCCAAATCACTTGGGTCAGTCCATTAAGTTGACAGGATAGCCAACTCTGATCTTCAAGGCCCAAGATAAAAAATGCTCAGACCAAAATACACCTAAAGCCCTATATTAAGCCTATATACAGGGGTCCTTCTTCTGACCAAAAGACACAAATTATACAACATCAAAAATACATAGTTGCGCTTCAGTGGTGACGTGCAAGTCTTTTGCATTAACGAGTCATCGCTCCAAGTGTTAGCCGCAAGTATTCCCCATCAAATCAAGATCATTATGTGAAGAGAAAATCAGAGGATTCCTCTTTATTAATGATTTCATAAAGATGTAAACCTTCGCATAATCCAAATCAAATATTATGGTTTGCTTGGCTATTTTTTCCTTCCTGTTTTCTGTTTTGTTCAGGAACTAAACTTTAACGCATACAATTGGTACTCCCTTGGCAATCTTTACCTCTCTCTTTTCTCGTTTCCAAACATAACAATTCATCTTTTTCTCTTTTAACTGAGTATTGCGAGAAGAGTGCACTTAAAAAGAAGGGAATAAAAAAGTTAGGATATCATCTCTTTTGTAAGACTAAGTATGTAGGGCAACTGACTATTGAAAGTTTTGAAAACAATACTCTGATAAAAAGATATTTTTGAAAAAAACCTAAATAACGTCAATTATTTTTATCGAGGGTACAAATATGTAAGCAAAAATTTAAATTGAATAACTGCTTTTTGGCATTAGGTTGCTAAGATTGAGGACACAATTTTTATAAAGTGAACATCTAAAACATGATCGTAATATATAGTACACTATTGATGATCTATAGGATATAATATCTCTCTAATTATGTGGAAAGTATGAGCAATTTTAATTTCAATTTTATATATGACAACTAACAAAAATCAAATTAAAATGTTTATAACTACACTTTACTTTTATTAGACCCTGTAGCAAACTTTTGCCAGTCACCTTCTCTCTCATTAAACTCTCGCTCGGCCCTCTCCCTCTCTCGCTCGCTCCTCTCTTTTATACAAATAACAAGTGTATAAATGTGTTTATGTTTGTATAACGCGAGAAAAAATTGCATATATACAATATATTTTCCTGTCCCTCACTCGCCACTCTCCAGATTCTCGCTCCCCACTCTCGCTGCTCTAATCCGCTTATACTACAGAAACGAAATTTAATATTGTGTTTCTCTTTTGTATAAAGTGAGATAAAATTATATATCTTCATCATTACACTATGATTAGTACAATCCAAATATTCTCCTCTCCTGTCATTTTCTTTTGTCTTTCTCTGTGGTTCGTCGTTTTTAATATTTACATACACAAATTATACCTTATTTTATAACAACTGCTTTTCTTTGTATATGTATAGTGAATTAACAATTGGTTTCTTTGTATAATGTATAAGCTAATTATACATATTTATGTTTGCTATGGAGCACAATTATGTAAAATTTTTCAAAAACCTTTAACTTATGCTATAGTTTTATCGTACCCCGTTTCGGCCTCGTGCACTAGTTTTGAAAAAAAAATAGTCAATCAGCGTTGGACCACAACAAGATAGTGCCACGTAGGTTGAAAGGGTAGAAAATTATTATAAAATAAGTTTAAGGAGGACTAAGACCTTAGTATAGTATCGAGTGTGTCCTTCTCTGGATTTTCGGCATTAGTGAAGGGGGTACTTGTGTCATTATCCCAAAAAATAACTCTGCCTTACACTTTAACAATCACATCAAACTCCGCCCATCTTATGGCATGTCTATTTTATCCATGTTATAAAAGATACGACCACACACAGTTATATATATATATCTATTCTTTTTGAATAGCTTTTAGTAGGTGACTTTATTCTTTCAAATATGTATACTAATACATATTTGAGAAAAGAACTAAAGTCACTACTAAGCTATTTTCGCAAGTTTTTAAAAAGATATTAACTTTGTCATCATGCTATTATCCCATAAAACAATTATAAACTGATATTATTATCTCATTTTTCGATCAACCCCAAATTTTAAGAAGTAGTATGTGTCACTAGTGCAAACACCAATCATTATGATACTCACCCCCCCCCCTTTTCACAAAACATGGTTTAGTTTTTTTGACTTAGCCGAGTTTAACAAATAAAGAAGACTTTTGATCAAGTGGTCATAAATCATAATTATGTTAATGTACAAAATTACCTTTTAATCTGTGGGTTAAACATTACGTGAAAAGTTTGTTAGCTCGAAAAAAAAGAAAGAGTTCATTCTTTTTTTAACCAAACTAAAAAGGCACGGCGCTTCTTCTTTTTTCCCCCCTCCCCCCGGCGGGCAGTCTCTCTCTGCCTCCCCCTCCTATCTCCTCCTCTCGCGTCGCCCCTCTTTTTTTTTTTCTTTTTTTCTTCTGTTGCCGTCCGCATCTCCCATTTTGCTCTTCCCCCCTCTTCTTCGCCCCCGTGCCCGATTTTCCCCGCCTCTGCCTCCTCTCTTCTTTTCCCCCTTCGCCTTTTGCCCCCTCCCTCCTCTTGCCGCTCCTTTTGGATCAAAGTATTGATACTAGTGCATTTTGGACCAAAACTACAGATGACAGACAGTTTTTGTTCCTTACACATAGTTTTAGAACATTTTTTTGACCATATTCCCGTCATATAATAATATTCTTATGATCGTTGAGTTGAAATCTAATATGCATTAAGCGCTGTATATCTAATGTTTTTTGTATAATTTTGTCTTTCTCCACTTTCATATTCATTCATTTCAATATTACTTTGATCTTCTTGATTGACATTTCTACTACTACTACTTTAATGTTATTTATATTACAGGTTATATAATAAAAAAAATATTAAAACATTTCTTTGATTTCATTAATTGGACTCGTAAATGAATTAAATAGATGTATTCTTCAAATTTACTAAATTAACAATTTTAATCTAAAAAGATATAATCTTTCAAAAAAAATTTACCTTAATTAAATAGTTATTTTTTTATTTTCTACATCAAAATTATATTCATACTTCTATTTTCATCGTTCTTTATATTTATTGAACTTTCAACTTTCAACACGAATTTCATTTCTTATTTATCTCCTTAAAACACATCTCGATTGTGAATTAGCATCTACACAATTGTTATTACTTAAAAATAATATTTGACTAACTCAATATGAAACGTATTTTAATATAAATCGAGTGTTGGGTTAGATGGGTACAAGGAAAATGAAAAATGAAATACAACTTTCAAATACTTTCCTATATCTAGCCTCCCACTTATCTTTAAACTTTTTCTTCTTCCTTTCCCTTCCTTTCCTCCTTATAAAATTATGTGGTAGAATAGAAGGTTGAATATTTTCTTTTCTAGTGGATCAATACTTTTTGCTCCCCTCTTCCAAATTATTTTTAAAAGAAAATTATTCGTATGATTCAAACTGAATTTAATATTTTATTTTTTTATAATTCATAATTTTAAAATAATATTTTAAAAAATATCGCAACAAATTAATGGATAAAATTTTAAACAATCGGCATCTAAAAATTTCCTATTCTAAATCACTGCGATAGACCCGCCCCTCCAGTGGTACCTCCCTCTCACTCCTATAAATTCCTCTGTTTTTCCCCTGTTTTTCTCTGTTTTTTTTTACTACAACAACAATAAACTTGGCACTATGTCTCAAAATCTGAGATGTGAATAGTTGGGCTTTATTATGCAACTCCTCAACAATCCTTCTACTTATCATCATCAAAATCGATTATAAAAAAGACGATCACGACGTCTACATTCATCACCTCTGAACTAAGCTATCTTCTCTCGTCCATGAGCACGAAACAAGCTTGGAGATGTTACGAAGAGCTTAGGAAACGAGACGGGTTGTATTTCACAACCGAAAGCATGGAGGGAAGGATTTGCTCCGTAGCGTTCAACGATCAAATGTAGAGAAGGCCAAGAAAGAAATTAAAAGAATCGATGAATTTCCTTCCCACCTCCGCTGACTTCAATCAGCGGAAGTGAGAGTGTTAGAATAAGATCCACCGTGAAGGTGGTCGTTTAGTGTTTAAGAGCTGTAAGCATAAAGTGCTTACCGTTCTTATTTCCAAGCTGAGCGTGCTAATGGCACGCTCACTCTTCGTGGTCGAATACTAAAGTTGCACAAATGTATGATGAGAGCAAATATTGTAAAAAATTACAATGTGAAAATTGGGATACCATAAGGTTTTTTGGGGGGGGTGGGTTGGTAAAGA
Source organism: Solanum habrochaites (assembly GCA_027704765.1). NCBI lineage: Eukaryota > Viridiplantae > Streptophyta > Magnoliopsida > Solanales > Solanaceae > Solanum > Solanum habrochaites. The sequence goes on from JAKWJA010000712.1 coordinate 102,319, forward strand.
AAAAAGTGGAAGTAGACTTAACGGGATTTTTCAAGTTGGGGCCATTTTGGGTGCCATTTTTCCTAAAATTAATACCTACATTACAATGTGGAGTTCCATTCTTTTGCTGTAATTATTTCTTGTTTATTATATTATCATAATGCTATTTCGATTCATCTTGCGTGTAATATTCTTTCTTTTTTTCAGATAGAAAGAATGTATCTCAACCTTTTCATTGGGAGGATTACATTTCTCGCAATATTCAATCGTTATTTTGAAACTCGGTTTAAGCTGAATTTACAACACCATCGCCATATCCTTGTTATATGATTAATTAAATTCTAAGAACCACTTGATTAATGAATACTGAGTTTGCTCGTAGTAAGAAAATTCAGAACTTAGATTTGGTGAAATTACATTGAGAAACTAGATAAACCTCCAAATGATATCTATTTTATTTTACATACTTTTTAACAAATATATACCAACTTGATCTAAATTATCATTAAACGTTAAATCTATGAATTCACCCTGTTTTTATTTTAACTATGTATAAAGGGTTTTGGTTTTAATTTTTTTTCTATTCGATTGTCCATATCTAAGATTTAATTAATCTGATTTCATCCACCCCAAAACTCATTTTTAAGGACGGCACTCCCAATTTTATTTTGGTGGAAAATTTTAGTTTATCTCATCAATTTTAAAGGGTCAAATTCATCTTATAATTGTTGCATGTGTTAATCATTTAAAAAGGAAAAGTTCTTGCCACAACAAGTGGCTACTTCCCTGTCAAAAATTCAATAATATCTTGCCTAGTTAATATTATCTGTCTTTTATAATTTATACATTTTTTTAAAAAAAGATATATTTTTTTACTTAATTAAATTTTACTAATTTATTTGCATGATCTATCAACTAGACTAGATAGTGCTAGTTGCTCCTTGAAGTATATGTTGCTCGAATTTTAAAAAATTTCAACGAATGCGTGTCAAATTCATCAAAAATAGTATATTTTTGAAGAATTAGAGACGGATGCGCCATCAAAAGTGAAGAGCCCGAGAAACTAAGAGTAAAGCATGCCAAATTCTAATTAAAAAATTAAAATTATTCAAAAATGTCAACCTTGAAATATAACTTCTTTTTTTAAAACTTGAAATATAACTATGTATTCTTTTCTTATGTTTTTACTATATTTTTAGATATAACTATTTGATTATGGAAATTCAATTAAATTTTATTGCCAGTATATTGTTAGTTCTTTACGATAGGGTAAAGTTTGTGTACAAATTACTTTCTTTAGATCTCATTTAATTGAATTTCATCGCATATATTGTTGTATGTCGCTAGACGCTAGTGGTGTATCATGTACAATAAAGAATTGACAGCTGAACATCTTTCATCGGATAATTATATTATGTATACAAAAAATTGTATCAAATATATAGATTTAAAAAATACTCCCTCCGTTTCAAAAAAGATGGCTTAGTTTGACTTGGAACAGAGTTTAAGAAAAGAAGAAGACTTTTTAATTTTGTGTTTCTAAATTAAAGTTATATCAAACGTACCAAAATGCCCTTTAATCTTGTGGTCTTATACAGCCCATAGGAAAGTTAAAGTTAAAGTGTTGCCAAAAAAATATTAGGGTGTCATTCATTCTGAAAAAGATTAAAAAAGAACATAGGATCATTCTTTTAAACGGAGCGGAGTAGATAGAAACAAAAACTATGTACTAATTATTAGATTTGTACAAAATATCCTTCGTTCACCAACAAGCATACATCTGACATTATGTTTTTGGCCTCTACTATAACATTATGATAGTGATAAAGAATACTGTTCGAACCCGCACAAAAAAAATATGACAAGTGGAAATTGACTCAAAATAAAGCTCGATAAATAATATTTTATGAAAGATACGAAATACACGAAAAGAAAGAGGCAGAGATAGAACAAAAAAGCTACCTAATATTGGTTGGGATTGGGGTTATTGCGTCCCAATCACATCAACTTGACAAGGTGTCCATAGACAACTTACCAACAGACAGAAAAGACATAGGAAACAAAATATCGTATATGGGGATAAGTTTATGGATGACTAGATTTTATTACGTTGTTAAAATTAGCCTAGGTCAAGAAAAGGACAAAGTAGAAAAAAAATAAGTAATATTTTCTTGGCTTAGATGGGTTGAACGAAAAAATAAATTAAAAGCTTGAAAGAAACGAAACGAACCATAAGAAAAGTTTGATTGGTTCCTCCTTAGTGTAATAGAGTTAATATCTCTCAAAAAGTTGATGAATGGAATCTTAATTTTATTTTTATCATTATAATCTTCTTGTCCATATATGATATAATACTAGTCAAATGATAAAAGTTTTGTGTCTGCATTATCCAAAATGGAAAGGAACCAATATAGTGTTTGGGCTAACTCAATTCAAGAATATGTTATATTATATTTAGCAAAAAAAAATTCCCAGCATTTATAAAGGAATTGATCACTTTGTAGGCGAAAACATAGATAAAATCTTCATTAGCCTAAATAATAAGTAATTGCTTTAATTTTAATATTTACATATTCTAGTAGCACGTTTAGATTAGATTCACAAAAATATAGTAAAAACGAAATGAAATATTGTGATTTTCATTGAGATCAAAGCTATCTAGATAGCACTATCAACGTTAGGAGTGCTACTTGCAAAATTAAACCAAATTTGGGTATTTCTTTATGTGTTATGACATATGAAATTAACGTTAGTAATGTATTTTAAAAATACGTGATAGAGAAGATTTACACACTTTAACTTTACTTAAACCCTGCTTAGAAACTTTATTTTCAGCTTAGAAATTCTATTTTCTTTTAGACTATACATATCAAATATACTAAATATGTTATGTATTTAACTAAATATTTTCGTATATATGCAATTTATATCTTAGAATCTTAAGTAGTAGTATTTATGACTTTCTATTTGATAATTAAATTTGTAGTGCTATAGTGCATATACTTTTGTTCTCTTTCTATTGAACATAAGTAACATATCGTGGAAATCCAAACAAGTTCTTGGGTACGCCCCTCGTGTTGGAATTCTGTAATTAACTAGAAAAAGCACCCTTATGCCTTGAAGGCATTTCTACCCCACAAGTGTAACTAAGATATAACATCATCATTTGATTCAAGGACTACAACATAAATATAACTAAACGCTAAAAATATTCGATTGTTAAAGGAGAGTAGAATTTAAAGCTTTAAAATTAGAGTTAAACCTTTAGGATTATTTAGTTATAAAATTAACAATGTAATTAAAATATAAATAATTAAGACATAAATATGGTAAATGGATCGAAATGTACAGTCACTTTAGTTCCGCCTTTTTAAATCGATAATAAATATATATTAACTTTGAAAACGCTTAGAAAATATCATAAAAAGTTTCAAATATATTGCATGGTGTGTGTGTCATCAGTATATATAATTTATCCCTTAGCTTATTTAGTTATTTGTAGTATTGAATCATGAACGTTTATATGGTGAGGTGTTTAAAGGGGACAAGAATACTAGAATGGGACATGAAGAAGATTTGCATTAGAGGAATTTCCCATTCCAATTTGGACCTTTTTGGTAAGTTGTGAGGCTGAGAAATTTTTCACTATATAGCAAAAAGTAAAATTAAAAAGAAAGCAAAAAACTTAATATAGTTGTTGTAAAGAAATGAGTAAGGGCCCATACATTTGTTGAATAATTAAACTACATTTTAGTGATTAATTTTAGCATAAAGATCGATTTTAATCTATACAAGTGATAGCCTAGTGTTTACATCACACTGAAGCCACAACAACAACATACCAGGTGATATTAAACTACAGAGTCACGAAACACAGTGGAGACGAGTTGAGGTGTTTAGATGTGCACCGTAGATATATTAAAAACAACAAAAAATACAAACTTGAAATACGTCACTGTATGAAACATAGGGAAGGAAATTGTATAGAGAAAAAGTTCATCTTTAAAACTATTACAAATATCCATCTAATCTAGTTATCAATATCCCAACGAGGAGAAAGAAGAAACCCAAAAAGGAAGAAGTATATAGGGGAAACAACCAAATTGTTGTCTTCCATCAACTTGTAAACCTGGGTACATTCTTTTTAAAATTTGATATAGGAAGATTACAACATGGCGTGCAGACTCCCCTGGTGCGATTATACTAGGGAGCAAATAACAGTTTTACTCAAATTCACCCATTTCTTCATTCATCATCATAGATGTCATCAAGGGATTTGAAATTCCATATAGATCCTTCACGTGCTCCGGATACATCATTTGGCCTCAGTATGTCCTCAGGTGAACATGAAATTCTCAATCCCATTCCTCTAAGTAAGCCTTCGTAGGAAGCAGAGAGATTTCTGAGGTCCAACGGATGGTACTCAACAAGTGGTCGAAGGCACTGGTTTCTCCCTATTCAAAGTTTGCATTTTCATTTGCGAGCCTGGATTTTCAGTAGGAAGTGCCTCCATTCTGAAGCCTCCGTAACAAATTTATAAGATAAACCGTAGGTTAGAGGCAGACATTTCTAGTAGTAAAAAGTTGTTTTATGGTTCAAGTAGTAAAACCAATATGGTTTGTGTCCACAGTTAAATAGGTACCTACCCCTATGATACTGTCAGTTGATAGAAAAGATATGTCAAGCAGTAAACAATATGTTAACGTGCTTCAAGTAGTAGTATATAGTTTGAGTGCCATGATTCAAGTATTGAACGATTTGAGTGTTCACACGGTTTCAAATAGTAATTCATTTGACGTCACATTTAAGCAGCATCCACTCTAGGTTATCTACCATGTGATACTGTCCGTTCATAAAAACCTTACTATATATTGTATGGCTGTCACATTCAAAGTAGTTAGACAATTGAGGTGCGGTTCAATAGTAACCAACTTGAGTGTTACGGTTCAAGTAGGGTAAACAATTTAACAATAACACTTCAAGGAGAACCAATTTGAGTGTCATGGTTCAAGTATTAGTAAACAAGTAAGAATCACACTTCAAAGTAGATAACCAATTTGAGTGTCATGGTTCAAGTAGTATCCCTTATATTATCTACCATATGATGCTTGTCGTTTATACAGCCAAATTAATTAATTCTTTACAGTTCAAGTAGGAAGGCAATTCTAGTGTAATGGTTCAAGTAGTGTAACAGTAGGACTGTAACACTCAAGTAGTATCACTCATGTGATATATATACTGTCAGTTTATATCTATTCACATTTCATTGCAGATCAAGTAGAAACAATTGAGCGAGGATTGTAAAGTATTAACACGTCGTCTTCTTATGGTGGTTTATCCCGTGTCAAAGCCATCACGAAGCTCTTCTATTCTCATCTCCAAAAAGAGCAGAACGTTCTGCATAAAGCGCAAGTCTGATCTCACTGATTTCAGTTCTCGAGCTAACGTGGCTGCTCTTTACGCCATGGAAATCGCAAGCTTCACAGAGATAATGTAAGTTAGTCGTGAACACAAATGCAAAGGTAAGTAAACACCCAAAAAAAAAAACTGGAGAGACGGGGGGGGTACCAACATTTTGTTTCTTGAACTTCCACTATGTTTCAGACCTGCCCACATTTTCTTTTTTGTGGATTGTATCATCATATGTTGTGCATCATCTGAAAATCGTCTCAATTTCTCTTCAATCACTTTATTTCCTTCTTCAGTCTCTTATTTTTTCTTCATCTCCGTCATGTTAACCTTCTTTGATTGGTTTTTCGAATTGCCTTCTCCATTGTGCCAGAAAGTTATCTGCATGTGGGTGGTTTTGTAGACCTGCTCCCTGTATGAAAATGAGGATGCATGATCAGTAACTCGATGGATGGCACTCGCAAACACTAGTTTCAACTGGTATGCTTTCCTTTTTAACTATATCATGCAGTGCATTTATACTCCCAAATACACTTCTTAACTTCAAAAAAATATAGTCGTTATGACTTATGTACGCCTCAAATGTTACATCCAGAAGTGTAAGAGTATCTATGAGCAAAATCTTCTTCTAACCTCATATAACAAGTATTAATGATTAGAAAGCATAACTGGTTAAAGGACCTCAAATACGAATCAAAAACTGCTTTGTGACTAATCTATCTTCCTTAAAACAAGAGCCATTGATAATTCACACCACTAATCTATATGTACTAATATATGATATACACTGATTTAAATCATAAATGACAAATAAAAACAAGATAAGGTGCGTTCTTTATTCCCATCTAGCAAATTATTTATGATTACAACCAACACCAACATACCCAGATAGTCCCGCAAAGGTGGGCTTGGGGAGGGTAGAGTGTACACGGACCTTAACTCTACCTTGGGGGTAGAGAGGTTGGTTCCAATAGACCATTGACTCAGAAAAACAGTCCAAAGCAAGTCAGAAAGGGAAGTAAAGTAAGAGAGTAGTAGTAAATGGAAGTGAAAGCTACAACATTCTAAAAACAGTAACTACAAAAAAAATAGTAATGCTACGACTACTAGAATTGATTGATAGTGAGACACCACACTATGCCATGATAAACCAAGTACAAGACAACAATCAAATGGTACGAAATCAAACTAAAGGAAAATTATATTGAGACCCAACCACACTATTACACTACTAATTTACTACCCTACTCCGTGCCCACCAGTAGATTAACAAACACAAATGCTCATCCAAATTAAGGTAAGAAAACTCAATTTTAACAAACCAAAATTCATCCCAAACATTGAAAAAATCAAAGATTTTTTTTATCTATTATGGCTTTTGTCAAAACATTTAAACACAAGGGATACTGAAGGGCATTTTTCCAGATTGTCAGGATAACAGTGAATAAAGAGAGGAAGAAAACTGAACAAATCCTCTTAGTAAAAGCATAGCATCCTCTCATTCCTCTTTCGATTCGATCATCTGCTCCTATGAGCTGCTACAAAACATTTTCAAACAACATACACAAAAATTGAGACCCAAAAAACAAATCTCACTACAACAACCAAAACCAGTTATTATCCAAACTAGTGGGGTTTGTGAAGTAGAAATGTAAGCACAAAGTTAAACCTACCTAGGAGGCAGAGAGATTGTTCGTTACACTCTCGGAATCGTGTTAAAACCATGAAACATAACCCAAGCAATAATCGTGGTACAAGGAACAAAAATATAGTAGCAACAAAAAGCAAACTACAATAAAGGCTACCAAAAAATCAAAAATCTTGATATAATTTAACCCAATTTTACCTTGTGAGCAGGTTGTATTTTTCGCGGTTTTTCAAGAAGAGTATCTACCCGAATGCGACGATACCTCCAAGAATCGTTTATCTGAGAATGGACTGTAAATTGGTGAAGAACCAGCAAAGGCTTGGTGAACCCTGAAAATGGTGGAAAAAATTCATTTTTTATAAAAAAAAACAATCTAAAGATGCAATCTTTATTGTTGGTTTTAATTAAACACAAACAATCATGAACAACAACATACACTAATCGAGGCTACAAGAATCACAGAACTTGTTTATAACCATAAAAACAATCCTAACAGCGGTCAATCTTTAAATAATTAACGTACCTGTTAAGGGAGCAGGGGTGAGATTCTACTGAGATTGTCATTTGGTTTTTCTGGGAGTATGGAGAGAGAGAGAGAGTTTTAGAGAGAGAAAATTGAATATGGAACGGATAGTTTTGAAGGAGCTGATGATGAGGTTTCTTTAAATAGGAGGAGTACACACATACTAACGTTTATAAAATGCACGAAGTTGTTCTTTTGCCTTTGCATTTATATGGGTGACTTGTTTTGTAAGGGGTTGTTTTGGGTGAGTACATGGTGGATTTTTTAAATATTGTAAAATATTTTTGTTGTCTTTGATATGAGTTTGATTATTGTATTGAATTGAATTCGATTAATTCAGATTCTGATTAGGGATTTTTCCATGCTAAAACATGAATTCGAGATTATGTTTAAAGAGAAGCCACCCAATTCATCCTACCACATCTTTGACGGTGGTAGGATATCTTATGATAAGTTTTTTGCATATTTGAATCATATATTATGTTATCAAATGAGTTGTGGTGCAGTCGTTAGGACTGGGCAACCTTAATTCACCTACAAAGCGCGATTCATTAGTCATGATCGATATATGTTTAAATCTCTCGATATAAATTTAATATTAATTTTAGTATTGAGATATTGATCTTACTCATTTAAACGTGAGATTATTTTATCCCAAATTATATGAGATAAATTACCACTTGATCTATATGTTTGTTTGTCATTCATCTTGACTTGATTTAAGGTTTGCAACATGTTTGACTCTCTTCAACTTAAATTATTTAAGGTCTTTCGCCTGATTAAACGGTGAGATTTATTTAATCCAGTTCTTATGTGAGATAAATGAGATTCTTGAATTCACTTGTTTGTCTCAATCAATTGGAATTAAAGTTCTGTGATTTGAAGGGTTTATTATGTAAATAAATTCAAACGCAATATATATAATGTAATGTCACAAGTAAAATTTGAGAATATGATATACACCAAAAACTTACCTTTATCTGGGGGGGTTAGAGATGCTATTTACGATAACTCATTTTGGAAAAAAGATAGAAAAGAATTTCAAGCATAATAGAAGAACAAGATAACAAGTACAAACAAATGTAGAAAGAAAATACAAAAGGAGTATAACATCCAAGAAAATATTGTGATGCGATTTAAAAAAAATATCTTTATATTGCACGTAAATAAATTAAAAACAAATTTAGTAACCTTGTTAAGCGTTACATAAGTGGAAACAAATCAATATAGTAGAACACCCCCCCCCCCGCCCAACTAACCCCTCACTCTTTGCCGCTTGTACTGTTAACTTCCTTATACAACATTGAGGGTCTCAAAAGAAGAAATTCCATAAGTTAGGGGTCTCAATTTTTCTCAAAAAAAACTCACCAAGATTCTTTTTTTCACTCAGCAAAAAGACAATCAGCAAACCCCAGACAAGAAGATGAAATTCCAATTAGAAGATGTAACAATCTATTTTCCAATATGATAACATATATCCAGAACAGTTATCAAACATGTTAGAACTCAAGAGCTTTAGATGCAAAAGGGCATTGTTCTTCTTGAAATGGCCTAATGGACTGGTTAAAACAATGCTTTACTTCTTAATACAAGTACAGACTTTCAAAACCATCAAAATCCAATAAGCTTCTTTATTGTACAAGAAACTGTACATGATGAAATGGAGAACAACATTAGAGAGCTCTGTAAATTGTTGGATAATTAATCAGTTACAGCATCTGGGCGGGGGCTCGAATGGCTGGCATTGGGTTGTAATTCAAGAAGAATTTGGTGTGTGAAACCCCAATCTGTGGTTTCTTGCCTGAGATAGGGATTCTGTGATGCTGGTTGTAGGAAAATTACTGCTAGATTGGGTTAGTGAGCAATGCGTTGAATGAAAATCCATATTCTACTTGTTCTATTATGAGGAATTATGATTACTGCTGGATAAGGCTGTGGTACTTCCACTTTGCCTGCTGGAAGTTTATACTTTGCAGCAGGTCATATTTCTTCACCCTTCAATCGATGCATGATTAATTATGCCTCGATCCCAACTTAGTTGGAGTTAGCAGTGAATGTGGTTTATTATTTCTATATGCTTTTAAATGGTTATGAGTAAGTGAAAGATAACTTTTTTGCTCGCTTGCTTCCTGTGGAAATAAAATTAGTTGTTCTTGACATGCTTGTGAGGGTTCATGGACATTCTATTATGTAAAACTAGGAAGAAATACATTAAACAAACTTAAAAGTGGCCCAACTAACAAGTACGGCAGCACCAACTTGATAGAGCATATTTGACATCTCAACTTGGTCTCAAATGCCGGTTACCTAAACATTTACTCCCTCCGTTTAAAAAAAGAATGACCATATTTCTTTTTGTCTGATTAAAAAAGAATGATCCCTTTTTTTTTTTGGTAACACTTAACTTTTAACTTTCCACGTGGTATGTTTAGACCAAAAGATATAAAGGACATTTTGGTATATTACATAACTGTGCAGTAGAACCACAAGATTAAAAGTTTCTTTCTTTTCTTAAATCCGTTCCAAGTCACCTGACCATGCCTTTTTTGAAACGGAGGGGATGGGAAACAAACTCGTCTATACTGTGTCTCGTGGACACATGATGTTGACGTTTTGGCACATAAATTTGGAGGTGTCTAGATGATCATTTTTGTTGATTGAGTGTTCAGACTGACACAGTGGAGGTGAGTTGAGGTGACAGATGTTGATATTCGAAGTTGGGTTGGAGTGCTTACTTAGTTTGAGTGTCCGTTTGTATTGTCTTATGCTATAATATAATTGGTGGATAAGGGAGTTATAGTGAAAACAAGTGATGTGCAGCTGGTGAAGAGTTTTTTCGCATTATATGTTGTAAAGTACTGTTTCGTCATTTAGAATAGTTACTGTCATGATTAAGGGCTGTTTCTGCATTTGGAGGAGATAGATTGTTATGGTAAGGAGAAAGCTTGTTGCCAATACGTTCTGGCGAGGCATATGGTGCAGAGGAAATGTTGTGGTTTACAGCTACAATACCGGCTTGATCCAAGGTTGTGGTATCATATAAAGGAGATGGCGAGAGAGTGTGTCGTAGTGTTGGATGAGGCCCATTAATATAGACAATGTATGTATTGAGGGCACTTAGTGTCAGTGTGAGAAGCAAAACACTTGAAGGGCAACAAGGAATCTCAGTAGGATGTCTAAGAAATTGAAACGGACATATCTTCGTGGACAATTACCTTCTTCTTTTCGATTGGCAATTCTTTAGAACCAAGCAAAAAAAACAATTACCTCTTCTTGTCACAATGACTCAAAAGAGTCGTTTTGAGTTTGTAAAATTCTCCAAATAATGAATATATATTAGTTTCAAGAATTCTGGTAAGAAATCAATTTTGTTAGAATTAAGAAATTAAAATCAGGATTAACCAAAAACTCTGTTAGAGAAGTTATCTCTGGCACTAATATTTAGTTTATAGTCTAGCTCGATATTCCTACGTTCCCTGCCCCGTGATCTTCTGATTCAACAGAAGTACCTTTCTACCTTGCTTTTTATTGTCTGTCTCATTTCTCCATAGTAGCACTCATGCATTAGCCTATTTACAAACCACAAAACATCAAACACTGCTCCAAGTTCAAATGGAGAATTAAGTGTCACTTCACTCAACTTAGAAGTATCACTGACGACTCCCTCTAATTCAAGGTTGACACGAGACTTATAAACAATAAGGAATAGTAAGAACATCAAAAACATTGTAAAACATTTTATATGGAATATTATAAAGCATTCATGCTTGAACATGGTTGCATATTTTAAACTTGGTAGCATAGAAGTTATAAATTTTCTAACTAGCATGTGAAATTCTGTTTTATGGCGGTAGTTTTCTGGGCTCAAAAATGATTTTGAAATACCTTGGAGATGTTCAATCTATTATATATATGGATATCTGTTATAAACCCTCTCTTTTTCGGACAAGCCCCTTGTATTGTAAAGGCAAAACGAAAGAAAAAAGAAGAGAAAAGTAAAGTAAAAGGATGGTGAGATACCCATGTTTGGCTAACATCTTGCATGGTAGGAAGGCTGAAGGCTACTGATGCTGGTCGATTGCGGGTTGAGTATAATCGTCTAGTTGAGGGTCTAGCTCAAAGACTGCCCGGTATGTTGATTAAAGTGTTCGTTCACGATGTACGTCTAATCTTTTGCTAGTGATAGTAAGCCAAGTTTCTTTCTCATCTATCTTCTTTGTACAGCTCAGGATGTATGGCTTGCTAATCCCGCCTTGCCTGATGACATCATGAAGGAGGCAGTGCCAGGAAATATAAGGAAAGCAGAGCACTTCTTGTCTGTTTTGCGAAGATTTGTCCAGTATCTTAATGGGCGTCTGGAGACTGATAATGTAGAAAAAGAAGGCCCTGTTGCCTTTGTTGCTTCTATTAATACACAAGTTGGAATTGATCAAAAGATGTTAAAATTTTGTTATGATAGGCTTCACTCCCTTATGTTAACCCTGGAGATTACGGATACAGATGAATTTCTGCATATACAAACTGTTTGTGACCTTGCCACGTTGGTAGGGACGTACGCTCGGGGCTTTTCCATTATAATTGAACCATATGACGAGAGGATGCCACATATTCCTGATCCTGTCCTGCAGGTGCGTGTTTGCTTCTTGGGACATATTTGTCTAGCTTTGTGATTTACTTGTCTTGAGTTAATTACTATATATTGAAAATTATTGTCATTAGTTTCTAAATATTTTACCATTCAGATGTTGGATTTTCGAGTGCACTGGCCTTTATTTGTTCTCAAGACACTTACTTGTCTAGCTTTGTCATTTACTTGTCTTGAGTTAAATACTATATATTGAAAATTATTGTAATTAGTTTCTAAATATTTTACCATTCAGATGTTGGATTTTCGAGTGCACTGGTCTTTTATTTGTTCTCAAGGTACTTACGATTGTGATGCCTCTTACCTGAGTGGGGAATCAATTTGTCTTTCTTTATATTGATCTTTTTGTAATGATTGCCTCTAATTAGTCTAATCATAGTCCATGTCTTCTGTAATGCACATCTGTCCATAAAAATATTGCTTTATTGTTTTGAAATGCATATTACTGGGAAGATATCTAAATTGCCATTGATAATTTTTTAAGTTGCTTTACGATTAGTGCTCAATTTTCTTACATCAGAAATATTTTGGCATGCCAGCTTACCTGTCACGATGCCTCTCTTGCCATAAAGCCTGTTTTTGAACGATTCCAATCTGTTGTGATTACCTCGGGGACCCTCAGTCCAATTGATCTCTATCCTCGTCTTCTCAATTTTAATCCGGTAGTAAGTCGAAGCTTCAAGATGTCACTGACAAGGGATTGCATATGCCCAATGGTCCTTACGCGGGGAAGGTAAACATTTGACTAGCTGTTGACCTCATGGCTATACCTATCTCAACTCCCAACCCACTCACAAGATGTGGATGAGAAGAAGAGCATATATCCTGTTTGAGTGTTTCTTAGCTTGATTATGTTGAAGAATTTGGTACATGTTATCTGTTTTGTGTTTCTCTTAAATTGCAGTGATCAGCTTCCTGTAAGCACTAAGTATGACCTGAGAAGCGATCCGGGCGTCGAGAAAAATTATGGGAAGCTTTTGCTAGAAATGGTTTCTGTTGTTCCAGATGGGGTTGTCTGTTTTTTTGTCAGTTACTCTTACATGGATGGAATTGTCAATAGTTGGCATGAATCAGGAATATTAAAGGTGCCACTACACCTTTATTTTGTTCTCTTCTCAACTTTCTGAACTATTGAGAATGTTTAAAGCTTAACAACAATGCCTTATCACACATGTGGCTACTTCTCTCTGTTGTTTTTTCTTATCATCATTATATGATGCAGGATATAATGCAACATAAACTTGTATTTATCGAGACCCAAGATGTTGTAGAGACTACATTGGCTTTGGATAATTATCGCAAGGCTTGTGATAGTGGGAGGGGGGCGGTTTTCTTCTCAGTTGCTAGGTGAATCTTTTTTTTTGAGTTTAGCATTTAACAATTTTTATTTCCATGCCTTGTTTCTTATGTGCCAAACACAAATTACCAGTCTTAAATTTCTATCAAATGTGCAAGTGAGTTGTTTCAGGTTGAACATGCACTAAATTCTTTGTTTTTGATATTCTCTTCTTTTTGAATATACTTGAAATAAGTGAGAAAGTTGTACTTCAATTTGCTTGATTGGTTTTGACTTGACCCAAAGTTTAAGAAAGTAAAGAAGACTTTGGAATCTTGTAGTTTTAGTTTAAAAATATTAGAATGTACCAAAATGCCTTTTGATCTTGTGGTTTTAAACATGCCATGTGGAAAGTTGAAATTAAGGAGTTTCCAAAAAAGGAAAGAGGCATTCTTTTTTGAAACGGACTAAAAAGGAATTAAGAAACAAATTGGAACAGAGGGAGTAATATTTTTTGTTCTAGACCTAATTCTTTGTTATTGCCTTTCTCAATGTTGGACTAGCTTCCAAAGCTAATTAGCTAGATTAATTCCCAAATGATGATACCGGATTTGTTCAAAGTTTCTCTTTAAATTGGAATACAATTTTCTTTTTCTCAAAAAAAGAAAAATAAAAAAATTGGAAGACAACTTTTAGGTTACCTTGGGTAAGTTTGCCATGTTGTAACAGATATAGGAATTACATTGGCTTAATTCATAGTTCCGAAACTCTTTTTGTAGTTTTTTATTTTTTCAATTTTAATTAATGTGGTAGACTTTTTTTGTTTGATATATTTCTGTGTTATGATTCTTTCTTTCTCCTAACTTTGACCATTCTATTCCTTCACCATCCTAAACTAGGGGTCAGCATTTCACTTGTTTCTGCCAGTTTCCATTACTTCTGTTCTGCAATTGAATCAACTCATACTTCTGAAAATGCGAAAATGATATTTGAACAAAAATGAGTTCAAAGCTATTCCAGTTTTGTTGTGTACCAGGTTTTCATTTTGCCTAATCTATTTTTGGGTTTTGCATCTTCTCTCTCTCTCTCTCTCTCTCTCTTTGCTTTGTTTTTGTTAAGCTGCTTCAATTAGACAATTACACTTTTGGCGTAAACTAAAGATGCATGAAACCTAAGGCAGCTCTCTGCTGCTTATCTGTATGTATCTGTTAGTGGTAAAAATAATTTCAAACTGAAACTGGACTGGAAGTTCAAGATTTTGTAAAGGTATTCAAAGCTGACCAAGTAAATAAAAAGTGGAACAGAAAGTTTGATTGGTAGTTTCAGTAAACTGTATAACGTGCACTTCTTGAGTAGAACTTCTCTTGCATAATTCTTCATAAAAGAAACTGATTACATAATTATTTCTAGCTCAAATGCTAAGGAAAATTCTACCATTGCACACTTAACTCTCGATCTTTCGCTTTCCCGTGTTACTGTAAGGGAGAACATGCCTATTGCTGATTGTGTTTTAGTTCCTTTCTTTTGATTTCCTCTCGCTCTAAGGGAAATTATGATAATGGTTGTCAAACCAATTTTATTCAAAAGCAAATAGCTCAAAAAAAAGATCTAAGGTCCTGTCATCCTTGGGGTTTTGAGGGCAACATCGCAAAATACAAACATGGCACTAACAATAAACAGCTCAAAGGAATTCTTGACGAACAATACGAATGAAAAAAAATTAGATATGGTTTCGTCCCCAAAATATAATAAATATAACCATGAATAAAACAAATATATGAACAAAGTTAAATATAAAAAAAATCACGATTAGTAAAAATTTCATTTGGTGGTATTGGCCTCTTTTCAATGAGTCTCATTGGCAATGAAAGACAGTATGCTTTAGAACCTTGATGATTGACAATGAAATTTGAAGTGTGCACATAAGTGGAGGCAAAAGCGCTCAAACCGTGTTTTGTAACCTCGGCTCAGGCTAACCGCACCTTTGACGCCCACTGTGGCCCATAATCTGGAAGGCGAAGTTGTTAAATTTGTTAGAGAGGGTTGTTATTTGAACCTAACTTTTGTAAGGTTCCCAATGAGGACCATTTAATCAGTGTTTGTATCAACTGCAAAAGTGCACAATATCATTTTGCCGCAATGATGACGTGAATCTAGTGCAAATTGATTTGGTCTATACCAATTGACATTGAAACTTTAACGATGTCCATGTGTAGGTTGCTGCAGGGGGACAAAAGGGGGCTGGCAGGTATAAGACTTTGATAGACCACTATGGGAGGCTTGTTTATCATGTTTGGCGTTACATTCCAATACACATTATAGCAGGGTAGAAACATTGGTTAGGTTTCACTTCCCTGTGATGTAATGATGAAGGGGACTTGAGAGGGGTGGTTATCTTTTGAATCAAAGATTTTCAATGGGCACATCCTTTTTGCTTGTTAATATTGACTTATTGTTTGCTTTCTTTTTATTCAGATAAATCCCATTCACAGATAGAGACACGTGAAAACTTTTTCTTTTAGGCTCTTTATATTGCACCTTGATCTGAGTATAAAACTTGCAGAATATTGCTTGCCCGCGATTGGAAATTCTGAGGGAGACCTTCAAAATAAAAGAGGGCGATTTTCTGACTTTGAGGCTGGTACTTCCGATCAGGTATAGTTCTATAAATTTGTATTTGTTTTTTCTACGTTATTTAATTATTACCAGAGTTTCCAGAGGCAAGCGCTTCAAGTGTGGGTCGAGGTTATTAGTGCAAAGGCAGATTATGGCAGGATGATTTTTGTGATAAAAGGTTTGGCTTCTCTGTCTTGTGTCAGTTAACATAATTGTGGAATAGAAAAATAACAGGAGTAAAAAAACAAAAATTTAGAAATGATTCACAAAGCAAACTGGTTGTGGTTTTAAACGACCGCTTATCTATTCTACTAACCTAATCCACTCTATATATCGACAACTTTACAATGTGCCAAGAAAAGTTATTGTCTTGAATGTGTTCAGTCCCTCCCCCTCAAAAACTACACACACACCAAAAAATATTGGATAAAGATGTTTATGATGCTTCCCTCTTGTATTTCTGTGATCAGATTATAGCCGTCATGATAAGCGCTCCAAGTTGCCCGGATGTGATACCTTCACATTTACGTTGATGCTCACCTGAACTTAAGTACAGAAACATGGTCCGTGTATATAGCAAAAGAGTGTGAAGAGTAGTATTAGTTTTATGTTTTGGCTTTTTTTAACTTTTCCCAGCCTGCCCATAACAGTTCAGATCCATCAGAGATACCATTCTGAGGATCATCAAATGTGCAGCATATTTCGGAGGATCATTCTTATTTATTCTGTTGTGATTTAAAAACAATAGTTCTGTTTCTAGTCCGTATCTTTGGTCGTTTACGGGAAAGCTGGCTGGGGTTTGGGATGTTACGGTTTGGACTTATTCTCGTGAAGATAGGCTAGGTTTTGATTTTGTACATTCTAGACAGAAGCCTCAAGCCGTGGAAAATATATATGAGACACATAATCCTCTAGTGCTAGTCCAAAGGTAGGGATACTTAAGGTCTGCGTACCCACTTGACCCCTCCCAGGACACCATTAGTGGATTACACTGGGTATGTTGTGTATAATAGTGCGGAATGATGTTTGTGAAACTTAAATTGATCGACATGAATCAATTGAGGGATTTATATAGCAAGCCGCTAGCTGGCTTGAATCGAGTAGTAGTGTTTTGAGGATTGACACTTTACCCTCCGCGGGACTCAATTTGATTGCATTTATTAGGATACTGGTACTTTAATTTTAAATCTTTACTACTCCCCTGGATGCAGTTTTTGAGGGAAAAAAAGGCTCACAACCATATGGTATAGAACGGTTGCTATGGGGCAAGAAAAACTCTCCTGTCACAAGAAAGACTTGGGAATTGATTGATCACCGGGCCCTGATGGGGAAATGTTGCTTTAAGTGCCGTAGTTAACTAGGTTGAGAAATCATTTTCGCTAATCTGTTTAACCCGGCACATTCTAAGTGTTTCTATATGTGGAAACAGAACGATTACACATCAGGTTAAAATTCAAGACGAAGGATTCCTGTTAAAAGATTTGTAGCAAAGCTTTACAGTTTTGGGCGTACTCGGCTACGTTTAGAGCTGACTTGCATTGGAATTTCATGAAAACTTGTACATTCCGGGATCTCTGAGGACTTTCTTGGTTTTTTAAAAGGTCGGAATAGGTTTTTAAAAAGGTTACATACATGGATGTCGTTGTATATGGCCGTTAGAAAGATGTATCTTATTTTCTACGGGAAGGGGATTGTCATAAAGTCTGTTCATGCAAAAATGTATCAGTGGTAAAATTATGGTTTGATTTCTCAGTTCGTAAGGAAATGAAAAGTTTGTTTATAAATTATTAATTTGCAGGTGATCTCAAGTGTATCAACGTGATGAATCCTTTTGAAAAGTGTTATGCATAGTTTCACAAATGGATGGAACAATAGACCTACCGCTACTGCTAATGATAATCTATTAGTGAATCTTTTTTGTTTTCTTTTAAGTCGAAGGTTAATCCGGAAATAGTTTTCCTATCCTGCAAAGTAGGGTAAAGGTCGGAGTAAACGTCGTATCCTTCCAAACGGGACTTCAATTAGGGATACTCTTATATTGTTTTAATTTTCCCTTTACTGCGTTTATGTTCAGTGATGTGGTTGGACTTTTTATATGTTGTTGTATAATATAACAATGTAATACAAAAAATATAGATTCTTGATAGGAGGATAACGGAGATCGATGATAAGGGTTTGTAGAAGACTTAACACAGTGTAGATTTTTTTTAATTAAATTTTATTATTATTATTTAATTGTTACTTTATTGTGTGGAAATTGTTCATGTGTTTGTTGTGTTGTTGCTTTTCGCAAGTATCTCAAAACATAAATTATTTATTATTGGATTAAAGTTTCTAGCTCGTGATTTAAAAAAACTCATTTGCTGAGTTCGAGGAGTATGATAAAAAATGAGTCTTCTAGTAGATATCTCAATTTCAAACTCTTTATGAAATTATATTGGATAATTTTATAGAAACTCTTGATGTAATTGGAAGAGTTCAAACAGCTAATATGAGTCTTAGATTATCAGGGCAAAAAAAAAATAGGAAGAAAAATAAATCCGTTTGAGCTTAAATTTGTGGGTGTTTCCATGATTATGAATGACCATTACGATAATATTATTTGTTTGGAAAAGAAGGGGAAATATTGCATGAAAAAAATGACGGGATATATGTTAAGGTTTTAAACTAATATTGGGGTGTACATAAAGGTTTTTTTTAAAAAAACAAAAATTGGTGCCCAAAAAGATGCTAAATTCGTATCATGGAGATTACACTGGAAAATGATTAAAAGTGGGGTAACTTAAGAAAGTTGGCTGTAAATTCTGGAAAAGCTGGCGAGGGACAACAGGTTGCCAATGCTTTACCCAATTCATACAGGGTCAATCAGAATTTTCTTAGAAAATTTCTTTGGTACCTTTAAGGGATAAAATCCTCTGTTGTAATATCACCAAAAATGGGGAAAAGTCTGATAAGGTATAATAGTTCGCTTCTAAAGTGACGTTGGAAAAGAAGATGAGATAGATGTATGATGTTTTCAACTCATTACAAAAATCTTTCAGACCAAACAATTTTTTTAAAAAAAATTCTAGGTGTCCAAAGGCGTGGGTATTCATGGCTTTAATACACACCAAAAAAAAAATAATGAAATATAGGTAAATTTAAAAAATTATCGTAGATACGAAAAACTGTGTGAAAAAAATTGGCTTGGACTGTGAATTGCGGCCCCACCCTCCCATTTACAAGAGGAATTGATATAGTTTTTTAGAAAAAACAATTTGTCCGTGCCCAAGGGCGGCAAAATTCCATAGTTAATACCCACACCAAAACCCTTGAAGGTTTTTCGAGTTAATTTCTTAAAGTTGGCTCATAAAAGACTGCGAAAGGTGCGTGAAAAAAAATCAGCGAGAAATATAAGTAAGCTTTCCCCAACTCATAAACAAAGGTGTCATTTAGTTTTTTTGTTTTTCTCAGGAAAAATTTTATCAGATGCCAAAGGCGCTAGATCACCTTAGCTTTCAATACATATGAAAATAAGATTGAAAGTCGACGTATTTCTTAAAAGTTAGAATCGTAAATGCGAAAATAGGCCGCATTAAAGAAAACAGAGGAAACTATATCATAAAGTTCTTTCTCAATGTATTAAAGAGGTCAAGCATAATTTTAAAAGAGAAAATTTGGGTGCCCCAAAGGAGCTATCCTGATGTAAGACACATGAAATAGTAAAAATCGGAGTTGGATTACCAATCCAAAAGATCAATGAAAAAAATGGTGGGGGGGGGACTAGACAGTTTTTCTTCCTCTATTTATATGAAGCTTTATTGGTTATAGTTTTTAGAAAAGAAAAAAAAAATTGAGGCCCTGCCACCATAATGGGCACAGATTTATTAGGGTTAATTTACACAACGAAAAGTGCGCTGAGTGAAAAGGTCTTGGGCGTTAAATCCTAAAAATAACTCATAAAAAGAGGCAAAACTATGAGTAATGCTTCCCCGAACTAATTTTGACGGTCCTTATTATAACACTTTTTTCAAAAAAATATGTGGGCTTGCCCCGAAGACACCTGAAACATGGTCTAATTACAAACAAAAAGGGATAACAAAAAATTGCTATTCCTATAAGTTAGCTCGTAATGCGTGAAAAAAAATGACAGATAAATGTAATGTTGCTCAAAACCTCATACAGGCTCTTATATTAATTTTTTAGGCAAATTTGCAAAGTGTCTAAAGGCGCCAGATCCCATTGAGCTAATATCCGATGAAAAAATGGTTTGTGAAAGTGCGGGTAATTTCTAAAAAGTGACTTGCTAAATGTGAAAATATGCGTGTTAAAAAACACAGTTGGAATCTACCAACATCGCCTTACCCCAACGTTCATAAAAGATAGATACTTCGTTAGTTTTTTCTAATAGTTTCGGGTGCCCTAAGGGACACCAAATCATTGACTGTACATACAAGAAAAATATGAGGAAAGCCAGACAATTCTCTAAAGTTGGCTTAATGTGTTGAAAAATATGTGTGAAAAAAAGGAAGGGGGGGCGGGGCGGGGGGGGGAACTATAACATAATAACTTCTCAACTCATTCATGGAGGTCATGCTATAAGTTTTTGAGAAAACAATTCTTGGATTCCCCAAAAGGCGTCAGGGCCACGGGTGAATACACACCAAAAAACAGAAGGAACGTCGGATAATTTCAAAAGTTGGACTCAAAATGCAAAAATATGCGATGAAGAAATTAAAAAACAGGGACGATACGTTTAATACTCACTAATTCATTCGGAGGTGTCTTTATAGATTTTTTGAAACAGTTTCTGGATGGCCGAAATAAAAGGTCATATCCATGGAACTTAATACACACGAAAAATAGTAAAAAGTTGGATAGTCCTAAAAGTTGGCTATAAATACATGAACAAAAAATGATGGACAGTATACGTTATTATGCTGTCCTAAATTCATTAGGAGGTTGATTTCTATACTTTTTTCACGAATATTTTTTTTGTGGCTTAAAAAGACGCCTGATTTATGGGCTAATAAAACACATTAAATACAAAATGGTAAAAAGGAAGTATTCTGAGTTATCTTGTAAATGCCGAAACAGGGCGTGAAAAAAATTGAACATTTATACATAATTCTTCCCTCTAAACTCATTCTGAGGTCGTTTCAAATAGTTTTTCAGGAAAAAGAAAGTCGTTTCAACTCTAAAGGCGTTAAAATTTCATCAGGCTAATTGCACATGAAAACCTGTTGAAAGCAAGATTAATTTTTAAAAAGGTTGGCTCGTAAATTTGTAAACATGCGTGACAAAATGGAAGGACTATACATTCAATGCTTCCCCGATATCTATCAAGAAGTTCCTCATATAAGTTTTTTTCTTAAAAAAAATGTGAGGTTCCCAAAGAGTTTCAAAATCCATGCAAGCTAATACCCCCCAAGAAAAAAACGATTAAAAAGATTTTTACTCGTTAAAATGGAAAATAGGCGTGAATAATGTAAACATATTTAATGTTTCATAACTCATTATGGAGGTTCTATATAGGTTTTTAATAAAAAATCCGGGTTCCCAAAGGTCAGCTACTGGTGGCTAATGCACACGAGAATGACAAAAATGTTTTTAATGTCTAAAAGTTCACTCAAAATATAAAATATGCGTGAATAAAATGACAGAACGCATAGGTGAATGCTTGCCCCACAATCATTAATGGAGGTCCTCATATAAATTTGTTACGAATAAAAAATTTCTAAACGGCCGTCAGATTCCTTAGGCTATAACACATGAAAAAGGTGAAGAATCGGAGTAATTATTAAAATTGGCTTCGTTAAATGCGAAAATATGCACTGAAAGGACATGGTGGTTATCTACATAATTGCTTCCCCTAATTGTACGGACCGGTTCTCATATATTTTTTTAAAACCAATAAGGGGTTGCCCTAAGCTTCAAATACATAGGTTGAGACAGACGAAAAATTGGTGTGAAAGTAGGATAATTTTCCTAAAAGTTGAAGCACAAATGTTAAAAATATGAGTGAAAAAATTGACGGGGGACTACTACTTAATGTTTCAACAACTCATTACAGAGGTTCTGATATAGTTTTTTTTAGAAAATTTTTTTTGGGCATTGTTCGAAAGGCACCAAGTCCATGGGCTTAACTACACAAGAAAATGGCGAAAGTCGATCAATTTTCTAAAAGTGGCTCGAAAATGGTGGAAAATGGAAAGGGGGGACGTATAAAGTTAGTCCGTCCAAACTTATTTAGAGGTCTTGTTATAGTGTTTTTTCAGAAATTTTTTTTTTGGTGCCCGTTAAGGCAATAGGGTGGTTTCTACCTATAATGCTCATAATCTCAAATATAATACGCGTGAAAATCAATGGCGAAAAATATAATAATGTTTCCCCAACTCCTCCACAGAAGTCCTCACCATCCTTGTATTTGTTGTTGTTTTAGAGCAACTTTTATAGAATAAACAAAAGTTCTGGGTAGCTCAAAGGCACGTGATTCATGGGCTAATACAATATGAAAAAAACAATTAAAGCGTGGATAATTTTAAAAGCGTGAACTTGTAAATGCGAAAATATGCATGAAAAAATGACGGGGGGGGACTATAACATAAGCCCCGTTGTTTTACCAACTCATTACGGAAGGTGCCTCGCATAGTTATTCCGGAAAAAAAATTCGCGTGGCCTAAGGCGCTAAATTTCATGGATTCATTCACACGAAAAAATGAACTAAAGTAAGGTAATTCGTAAAAGTATTTGCATTAATGCGAAAAATGTGTAACAATACGGATGGGATGCTTACCTAAGGAACGCTGTCCCCAAATTCACTACGATGGTTCCTATGTAGTTTTCAGAAAAAAAAATTCAAGGGTCTTAACGGACGCCATATCCATGGGCTTATAAACATAAAAATGGGGAATGTCGGATAATTCCTAAAAGTGGATCAAATAATATGCAAAAATATCTGTGAAAAAAGAGGAGAGGTGACTTTCCACATAATATTGTTCCCTAACTTAGTCTACCAGAGGTCCTTAATAGTTTTTTCAAAAAATATTTGGGAGTGACCCCAAAAAGGGCACCAATTTTCATGAGCTAACCATATTGAAAAATGAGAACGGAAGGGTAATTTCTAAAAAGTTAGCCCGTTAAATTACAAACATAGCGTGAAAAAAAATTATGGGATTGTACGTAATGCATTTCTCAATTCCATTAAGGAGGTCCTGGCCCCCCTATAGTTTTAAGAGAAAAAAATTTGTTGTGCCAAAGGTTTCAGGACCATTGGGTAATACCCATTTAAATGGTGTGAAAGTGGGTAAATTAAAAATCAAACTTACATAATGTTACAAACTCAATTACAAAGGGTCCTCCTATTGTTTTTTTTCAAAAATACAAAAATTCAGGTGAAATTTAAGGCAACCAAAATGTAGTGAGCTAATTACCAACACGAGAAAGGTGAAAGTTGGATTAATCATAAAAATGGCTCGGAATATGTAAAAAAGATGAATGACAAGAAGGCTACGACTATTGAATGTTCCCAAACACATTAGAGATGGTCATCATATGTCTTTTCAGAAAAAAAATTTCTTGGGTACCTCCAAAGGTGCTAGATTAATGGGGCCTAACACACACGGAAAAACAAAAAAGGAGAAAATCGGATAATTCTAAAGAGTTGGCTCGAAATGGCAAAAAAATATGCGTGAAAAAATACGAGGAATATATTGGAACTCCTATTGTAAGTCTTCCCAAACTCATGACAGAGGTTTCTTATAGATCTTTTCAAGAACAATCACTTCGTTGCTTGGGAGGACCACTAGTTACATTTGGGCTCTACGACCACACGAAAAAAAACCAGAAAGTTACCGGTAATTTCTAAAAGTTGTCGCGTAAATGCCACACAATTATTTGAAAAGTGGTGGGACTAGGCTTTAAGGTTTTCCCATTTATTATTGAAGGTCCCTCATATAATTTTTTTCAGGAAAAATATCTCTGGTGCCGCAAAAGGGTGCTAAAATCCATGGGATAATAAAACATGAGCTAAAAAGGGAAGGTCCAGTAATTTCTAAAAAGTTTAAACAAGATGCTTTTTGAAAAATAGGCGTGAAAAAAAAAATTAGGGGACAACCTAAGTTTCCCGACTCATGGTAAGGAGGCCTCATTGTAGTTTTTTTTCAAAAAGAAAATTGAATGTCAAAAAAAACGTAGATCCTGGGTAATATAACACAAACTGATTTAAAAGTCTTTTAATGTGTTAGAAAAAAAAAAATTGTGTGCCCAAAGTGTCAGACCATCAGGTAATAAACCACTTAAGTGGTTGAAAGTTGAATAATTACTAAAAAATTGGCTTGTAAAATGCGAAAAATTTGCGTGTGAAAAATGATGGATAGATATACTGCTTCCAATCATTGCGGAGGTTCTAAGTATAGTTTTATTTTCAAAAAAAAATCCAATTTTGCCAGAGGCGCAAGATCCAGGAACTATACCACACAAAAAATGGCGAAAGTCGAGTAAATTCCTATACATTGTCTTGTACATGTAAAAAAATGTTGTGGAAAATAATGGCATCTCCGTGTAATGCTTCCCCCCCCCCAACTCATACGGAGGGTCCTCATATAGTTTTCCTCAGAAAAAGGCCAGGAAATATTTTTTTGGGTGTTATATTTCCCCACAACAATAGGACTTACACCGATTATCTCGATCTCTCTCATTGCTAGTTCCTGGAAATTTTCTAGGGTATCCCCAAACAATACATGTGAACGAACTCAGGTTTGGGTTATTGTGGGTCCATTGATAGCGTTACACTATTAAATGTTACTCATTAAAATTTGAAAGGAGAAACCACATTTTTCATGAATCTTTTATGCTTTCACGACAGAGGATTTCTGGATTTATCTCAATCGTTTTCGTGTGTATTAGTTAATGATTTTCAAGAATATGTGTGGACCGAATCTATTTGATGGTACAAATTGTGTGAATCATGATTAAATGATCTATAAAATAATACATATTATTTTCGAAGAGGCAATAAGTGGGCTTTTTTTAGCCGCTCGAAGACATGAGTCTCGAAATATAAAATGTCATCCAAGTTATCCCCTCAATCTTTTTTTGTGCTTAATATATCAAATTAATTAGAGTGGCGTTCGGCTTTTCGTGTTCTAAAGCGCAAATGGGGTCCATTTGCTAGGGTCTATTAAGTAAGACTTATTGTTTATGAAAGTTGAACACGAATTTTGAAGTTTTACTGTAATAAGCATACGCGGAAAATTCAAGATTATCTTTTTTACGTGTTTATATCAATGAATTTCAGATAAGGTGTTAGTGATTGTGTTTGACCTTAAATTTTGTGTTTTCCCTTAGAAGAAACAACCTTATTAAATTGCATATTTGATTATTTTTGAAAGCCCAAAGTAGTTTTAGGAGGTTTGCGTCGACGACAGTAGGAAATCAGAACCTATTTCATTTTTCATGTGTATTAGCATGATTTTTTGAACATGTGTGTGACTCTATTTTAGCTCAATATTTGTGAATTCCATTAGCGACGAACCGATTAAATTGGATATTTTAATATTCTCAAAAGGTTGGACTTTTGGAGTTTATGTGTAACAAAACAAGAATTCGACGTTATTTAAGTTCAGTTTATTATCGTTTATTAGTTTCAGTATCCGTGGACCCACTCTGTTTGAGCTCAAACATTGTAAATCCCGGGGTTACACCTAATAATATATTTATTGTTCTAGAACGTACAAAAAAAACTCACTTATTTTTCGAAGTTATGTTCTCACAAAACGAAATATGGAATTTAAATTTTGCAAACTTTTGAATGTTATTTAGTCAGTCATATTTGGAAAATCTGTTAGATGTTGATCTCGAAAAGACAACCCGTATGAGATGGATGAATCATCTTATTTTCAAAAGCAGACATTCACTTGTTTCTCAAACTTGTTGGAAGGTCGTCTAGTATTTAATAGTTTTTATAAAAAATGATACGAACTACTCTATTGAAGCTCCAAAATTTTGCCTCCATTGAAGAATGCATATCTATTGTTTTTTAAAAGGACACAAACCCATTTTTCTGTTGTGAGCTTATGTTTCATAAAACCAAAAATAAGGCAGGTATCTCAATTTTGTGATTATTAATCGATTGAATGTAATCATAAACTCACATGTTGCGAGTTTTTAGTGAAAACTCTATTAAATAACCACATTATTTCTCGAAAGGCAAAAGGTTCTTTTTTGGAGTATATTGCCAGGGGAAACAACCCTTGCTCATGATTGACGTTTTATAGTCTTTCGTATTTTTTTTTTGTTGTTTTTTGCTATATGGGACAAAGAAAGCTAAAGAGGATTCTAAAAAACATTTCAAGTGATGGTCGTCAAATCAAAACTCAAAACTGATCTAGAGAAGGGTTGCTAAACTTCTATATCTGTCCTCAACATTTACCCAAAATAAAGAAAAAATTTTTTTGTAAAAAGCTTACGATTACTTCTTAAAAGACTAGTTTACATTAACCAGTCCCATCCTTGAGAGACTATCTAGCAAAGTTCCAAGCCCCTCAAATCATTTCAGGCAAGCAGTTTTTAACCATAGCACCAACACACTAAGCTTCCAAAGCGGCGAGGGGCTAATACTTTTCTTTCATCGGCCACCGTTTCAATTCCCCTGCATGCAGCCTTCCAAAATTGCAGATCCACCTCAAGAAGCCAGCTTGGTGTTGCATCCTACTACCAAGCTTACGAATCCGGACACATATTGCCTTCTCCATGTGCCTTGTTACCACACCAAGTGTAATTTTTGCCATCTAAGGCCACTCGCAAGATAATTCCAAGTGTGCTCCGAGAATACTTCGGTCGCCATTGGACTGTGGGGTGAGGATTGAATTCCCACCCACCAACAAAATGTTCAAACAGCAATGCTAAGTTATTGCAAGGATAACCTAGGGCTTGCAAACCATTTCCTTCTGAGGGACACCCACCGTAGGGCTCTGACCATGCTGCGAATAACAAGATGGGCAATGTTTTTTCAGGCAAAGGATTGGACTAGATTAAAAAACCACCCCACGTATATGTGGTTGCGCAAACTAAATGAAGCACCCCAAGTTGAAAGTTGGCTTTAAGGCGTTGTGTGGACAACGGACCATTGCGGTGTGCAGCAAGAGAGACGTGACAAGGATTGAGGGAATCAATATGATGTTTGATGAAGAGAGAGACCTTATATCACCTCATATTTTTTTAGTTTCCCAAACAATGCCTTAGCAGGGAATCCCACTATCCGCTCAACATCTCTGAACAAAAGGCATCAAAAGGAGAGGGACATCTCGTTCTGACATAAAACATGGACATTTCTGAACAGGCTTCTATGAAACACGCAAAGTAGAGCTCTATACCAGGGGCAACAGCAGATAAATGCCCACCAGAAAAATGCGAACAAATGCCCAATGACCAAGAAGTGAACCGGACCCCACCGTGCTTCTATTAGAAGACTACCTTAAAACCTAGTGTACGCTGTAAAGCCAGACACGAAGAAAGTGCACCACTATCCATGCTGTGGTGGAAAAACAGTACGGGACGCAGAGAAAAACAAGAAAAGCACTCCACCGCTTTTCTAACCTTTGACACCGAAATAGGCAGCATAACACGGCATACATGGCCAAGGACCACTTGTATGCAGGGTTACTCACTGCCTGCACCCATCAGTTAGAACAGCGGGTCAGTCACTCATATCACAGTTTATATGTATGTGGGGCTCACGAAAGGACTGCCAGGGGCACAAGGGAAGAATAGGCTGGAGAGACATTCCACCTACAATAACCATAGATAGCTAAACATCGAGGATTATAATGAAACCCAACAACCAAACAAAAACCCCCACCACATTCAACAGTTGAATTCCCTGCACCTCTTCTTCTAAACACAGATGTATATATTTAGATAGATATGGTTAGTCCAATCTATAGCATAGCAAGCCAGGACGGGTTTTTTTAAACTGATGCACAATGTTGAAATCGACGACAACCTGTCAGCTATTGAGCACAGGGCAATATACTTTCAAATGTCAAAACAGGAGATCTAGAGATCTAATCCCCCAAAACCAAAACTTCTATGCCATGACAACAAGGGAACGGAAAAAGGAACGGGTGTGGGAGAGTAGGTTTTGGTTCAGTCTACTACAGTCTGAGTCCTCCACCACACAACCACAACACCCAAGTGAGGAGATTTTTAAGGGGTGATTCAACTTGTCACTGTGGTAGCTTAGGCCCCATAGGTTAGAAGAAAAGAGGAGGGAAGGATTGTCTCTTATGTCATAGTTCCTGTTTAAAAGAATCAGGTGATCACAATTAAAATCAGATAAAACGTGCACACCTCAGAGAGACTGGGGGGAAACATCAACACCAGTGTCAGCTACGGATTTTTCTAACTTGTTGTTCCACTGTTTGCTAAATTTGCCAGCAGGACTTGGCCATCAGTTCCATTCATAGAAAGCTAGGGGCTTCCAAATACCGTGTCACTTAACTGAAAAAGTAAACTTGTAATTGTTGCCAAAGGATGCAGGAGGAAGCAAGTCAGTTAGAGCTTAAGACCGAGATGGAGAAAGGTGCAAGCATTCAATATACTAACTCATAGAAAACTCATTGAAAAAAAAATTAAAATAATACAAACATCAGCTATGAAATAACGTTTCAAGTGTGTTTCATGTGAACTTTTCTTACTCTTTCATTCTTTCTTTACACTGTGTTGCAGTGTGTTCGAATGTGGAATAGATAAGGGTCTACCAAGTGCGTGGTAATGTGAAGAAAGGGGATTAATTAGATCTTCCACATCAAAACTCTCTCTCCATTAAAAGGAAGTTTAAAAGGACTGGACTCTTTTCTTTTTTGTTTGCTCTTTTATGTAGGGGTGGGTGTAGCATCAGGCATTGTTACCAATTGTGGGCCTTGTAGGCTGTAGCTTCTGAATTAAGGGTTCCATTGGTGGGGTGTTCTAAGTATATACCATTCTTAGATGTGCTACTATCAAGGCCAAAACGGGATGTTCTTGAAGTCTAATGTAGACATTATGTCAAATGACTAACCTGTGGCTAGTTCACGAGGTGGAACCAAGGCTCCCATGAGCCAAAAAAACATGCCGTGAGAGCAGCGTTAAAGCACAAAAGGAACAGATTCCAAATATCCCAAGCAGGAAGCTTAAGGATGAGGAGAATATCTCTCATTTCCCGGGACCCAGATGAGTTACTACCCTTGAGTTGGAGGTATAGGATGCCCAGCACTATTATTTTCAGGAACATTGAAGTTCAAGCAGTGCTTCAACTATCTGATGAACAGGAGGTCCAGGACGAGGACCTGAGAGAGGTGATGAAACATGCTTGATGTTGACGGTACCAACCATTTAGTTAGGAAAGAATCCAAAAATATGGGTTTCTCGAGGTAACTGACTGAGAACTCTAGACAATTGTTGCTTTTGCTTTGAGTTCAGCAAATCCCTCAGAGAATGCCAAAACTGGGAGTTGCGAACCAGCAATAAATATTCAGGCGTTAGATTGGGATCCCAACAGGAACATCTCTTGTGACAATTTGCTTCAAGCGGGTGGCTGATCAAAACCTCCCCCCACATGTCAATAGAATGTTGAATTTGCATTCGAGGGAAAACGGCATGTGAAGTAAATTTCTTCCGGGACATTAGAGTCCAAGACACATTGGGTGGACAAGACAACGAAGGCTTTCACAAATTGGCATCAAATTGCACCAACAAGGCTGTGGAACCTCGAAAGAAATTCAGTACACAACATCAGCCACCCTGTTGGTTTCTCCATCTGTATCTTAAGCCCGTTGCCTAACTCAGTGGTACTTTTTGGCAAAACCCTTGTCAACAGAATTTAGTTCTTCAATCATTGTTCAGTTATAAGTGCCTATAGAAATAGGCAAAAGTACATTCAAAAGAGGAAACCATTCAAAATGTGGACAGGAAGAACTCGTAACCAACCATTTTCTGGCCCAGAATCAACAAGATATCTGGAACATTGCCAGCCCAATATACATGTCCCAGGGCCCCCGGCTTCAGTGTTGCTGTAGTTTTCAAAACAATGTTTGTATAGGTCATCCTACACAGGATGTTCAACATGTAGGAACAGGAAAGTTGAACCTAATGGGCTGTTTCAATTTCATTAAGTTAAACAACAATAAACGTTGAAAATGTTGCACAGGACTAATCCATTAGTGAAACCAACCATATAAATGTTTGAAATGGTGCACAGAGGGACAATAAATGCTTCTTGCCAATCTGTCAAGCGGAGGATTAAGTAGTGAAACTTATGGCCAGGTATCTGATTGTGCCAAAGTGATTTTCACGAACACTTAACATAATGAATGGCAGGAAAAAACATAATTCAGAACAAGAAAAGTTACAGGGGCTGAAGACTTACCGTACCAATCCATGCAACGTAAAGATCTGGATACAAGTCGACAGTAGGATATACCCAACAATAAAAACATTTCAGAAAATGGAGCATCGCAAATCAAATGCATCAATTCAGAATAATCAGAAAGGAAAACTATGGTAGATAGCAGCCTAGTGATAAAATAGAACAGATTTCCTGCAAGCAATGTAGAGAAAAAAAAAAAAATCCAGTGAAAATGGGTTGTGAAGACAAGAATGGAACATCATGTTTGAACTTGAGAATGACTTTAGGGACACCATTTTCTGAAACAGGTGGTACTTCATCTAATTATTTGCCAAAGACAACCAAATATTACTTAAAAGATTATGAAAAATGATCCTATCCCTCAAGAGGTATATGGGTTAGTTTTAGATCCAAAATCCCAAAAAAAATTTCAGCAGGTCCTGATTGCAGTGAGAGACTTCTAAAAAAGTTAAACTATTTTTTTGAGAAAAAGCAAAAGGAAAACTATTTTTTCTCAACATCTAAAAGGAGGGTTTTCCTTAGAAACAGAGAGCCACTTCGATCTCAATAGAAAAATTGTGCTATTATTCTCTTCTTAGTATCTCATCATCTACCTTCACTTCAAAACCGCAAAAACACTTAATCACAGATTACCCCTCTTCTATATATCTCTATTAAAAAATCTGGAGCCACTGAGCAGTGTTTTTTTCCTCTAAAGGCCACTTTAAAAAACCCTTAAGCAAGGACTCAAAAGGAGGTTGAGCGACTATACCTTGCTTAATGTGCGCTTCAATATCATAATCAAGGCTTAAGACTACTAGTCCATGGTATATCTATATATATATATATATATATATATATATATAGATAGATAATATATATATATATATAATATTTATATGTATTTGTACATAGATATCATAATATGTATGTTACATATATATATAATATGGATAATATATTATATGTACATATATATATATATAGTTGTATGTTTTCTCCTTTGTGTCTTCTTCAATAAGCCCACCCAGTTTCATTTGTTGCTTAAAAGCCCCAACAAAACCTTAGAGCTTTTCCGCACCTTCTCATTTTTTCTTTTGGGGACAATGGTAAGTGCGATTATAAACGCACTCCGAAGATGCAAATAATACAAGATATGGATTTGAGCTACAAAAAAAGGGAACTTGGTTTGCACTTCTCATTTTAATAACACTGCTTGTGAGCCACAGAAGTGAGCAGCCTGCTTTATCTAATTCAATCTTGTACGAGAATACAAGATATACACTTCCGAGTTCACACAAACACCCTACCCACCAGAGACGATATGGAGATCAATACCTTAATTCAGCATTCATATGGTATTTAACAAAGATTAGTGAGGTTGGCAGGTGAGGTTTTTCTGTTTTCCACTATGTTAACTTTCCTAATTTAACCTTATCGGGGGGTTGTGGATCCAACACATTTGGCAATGCATGCAGGGCTTTCTTAATGCCTTGTTTTAATACCATTACATATTCCATTACCTATAGGGGCTTTTTTCTTGTTTAGTCATTTTAATCAAGTTTGTTTTCAACTGTGCAATTAATCATTTTTTGTGGAGGACATTGTGCTAAGGTCATGAATCTTTCCTCTGTCAGGGTGTTATTGAAAAGGGGTTAGAAAAAAAAAACAGGAAAACAAAGAAAACAGGTTTACTTAGAAACAAAAAGAGCAAAAAAATGCAGGCTCACAAAGGGAGGTTTCCTGGAGCTGAAAGATAGTTTAAGGGTTTACGCCTACTATAGTACAAAATACTCAGTTCAATATCAGGGAGATCACAAGTATCACCGATATCTCCAACCACGATGCACAAGAGAAGCCCACAGCGAATAGTAGCGGCAGAAATCTTGTCTCAGGCTGGACCATTGACAGCAATCTCATATATTGCTCTTAGTTCTGCTTAAGCTTCAATCAAATCATGAGTTACAAATTCAGTTGTCATCACAATATATATTTCAAGAAAGAAAAAGATTTTCAACTGAAAAACCCAGGCTGTAGATAAGAGAAAACAAGGGAAAATAATTCTACTTAATGATATGATGCAATTCCGAATATGGTAACGACCACACCCAACACTCCCCTCCCCAATACCATACCCGACTAAGCAACCCTTCATAAGATTGAATTAAAACAGAAATCCAACTGGGTTGATCTACTCCTTAAATCTCTCGGAAAGCCCGAAGATGCATTCAAGATCAATATACCCCAGGAATATTGATGTTAAAGGTCAGTCTCTTTCAATGGACGTGCACTCAAATGTGATAGACTAATACTTACCATCTGCAGATGTTTTGTTTTCTAAGTATAAACCCATTAGTTTCTATTTATAAAACTGTTTTTAATTTTATAACACATTCTTAACTATGAATATGTGTGAAGAACTCAAAATACGACCTTAAAAGAAACCACAAAACAGTGTGGGATATTAATTAATGCTAAATCTATGACCTTCTTTTTAAGCATCCACGCTATTTTCCAGTAAAAACAGATTTATATTCATTAACTCTGATATGTAGGAAAAACTCCTAACTTGAAATAAAAACCTTCCCACTGGGGAAACAACCAAACTACTGCATGGACCATCTAACCTTGGGCAGAATGATGCGGATGAAAGTGATCAAACAGAAATAAAAAAAAAAATTATAGTCAATCTAACCTTGAGGGGTGTTGAAAACTAATACATGCCCATTGGGAGAGGAGGGAGGACCCATTCATCAATGATGGACCAGCTAGGCGATGGGGCTGAATGTTACGAGGCACCTTGCTTGCCATTGACCTTTACAGATCCCGGGCCATAAATAGCAGAAGTATCCAAAATGTTTCTTAGCAATGCAAAGCCTCAACAAGTAAGGGTGCCACAAGCTCCCAGCTCAGAAAAAAATTACAGATGATTAGCATACACTATCCAGTATAACATACTATGCATGTAAGAGTTAAATAAACCAGATGCATTAGATTGGGTTAGGAGGATTCTCCAACATATAGTCTAAAAATCCCCCAATCTGCCCAAAAAAGTAAAAAAAAAAAATATTTAAAAGTTAAAAACAAAGGGAGGGTGAAGGAACGGAGGAAAACTGAGGGATACGGTAAAATATTCTCGAAAGGTTACCAACCTACATGGATGGGGGTTGTGGGAATAAAGAGGAAGCAAATTCAGAACTAGGTAAAATTGAAAAGGATACAATGATGGAAACCATGGCAGCGAGTGACACAAGGCGACACAACACAAGCCTATCTTAAATCTACTGGACTCACCACAATTTAACAGGCAGGTAATTCAATCTCAACACATCAAAATTACTCAATTCCCCAACTTATGCCCGTGAGGAGGAAACACATATTGCTTTTCAAAGCAGCTTGGTTTGCCAAAGGGGAATGCAGGCAGTGGTGGGCGTCAACAAGCCTTCAAATCATGCATACATTGCTGTAAGCTTTATGAAACCAAGGGCCCTGACGATTGTTTTCTGTGACTCTGTTCTTTGATCACTAGTTGCTGCTTAATTTCCTCTTCTTGTAATACATGTTGTAATGGCTAGCGGTGTAATGAGACAACAATAAAGCATAAGCAACGTATCAAGAGACAGGGTAACTGGTCCCTCACTGGGATCCCTCCTAAATTGACCCAAAAAACAGTAATGTTGCGATATTTTCAACATCGAAATGAAAGGCTAACATTAACATTTGACCAGCTCAATTAACGAACTGTTAGGTTTCAATCTGATAACGTAGTTTCATTTACCTTCTACACAAAGGAATGAAAATTCTAGGGTACGAAGGAAAACATATAGTAATGCTTAACTAATAAATGATGTGGTTTACAGAACTTGGAACTTGCACGCAATTATGAGCAAAAATTACATTACAAAAGAAGAACCTAGAGCTGAAGAGGGTAAAATGGCGGGATGGACCGGAAGATAGTTTTCTGCCCATCTAGTCAACATGGATAAAGGATGATGAAAGAACGGATTATATTCATTGATCTTACTCTTTAACAAGCTTAGGGCTGAAATCCACAACAACAAAAATGGTGTTCTTCCACGACGTACAGTTAACTGGCCCGCAGGCCTTCCACCAGACCTGCACAATAAACTCCAGTTTAGCAAAACAGAACAGCGTATGATTAAATATTGAATTAGACCATTGAATACAGTATTACCAGAAGGGTTTCAGCAGCACTTGTAGCTGCCACTTCTTGATCCATCCCATAGTATCTTCAAGGAAGAGATCAATCGGGGTAGCCAGAGAACTGATGTAATAGCATTCATTCACACCGACTAGCAGAAACTGCAAATGATCCAGAAGCCATTAACAGCATAGAAGAAATTTCCGTGAGCTTGTTTTTGCATTTCTCGGGAGAGGACTCCACGGGTTTTTGGATATCAACAGCACCAAAGCCCTCCGCGAGAAAGTTTCTTAGAGTTTTGAAAGGCTGCCGGCGTTTGACACAGAAGGTGAAAGGGCTGCATGAAAGAATCCCAATTGGTGGGCCTAAAGAGCAAGAAAAAAAATAAAGGCATGTTTAGTATCAATTAATATCTTTAGGCTCGCCTTACTGAGCATTTTGTTAAGCGCACTTCTCTCTAGCTCAAGAGAACTGTGAGAAAACCCCCCAATTGTGCATAGAATACGGACTATGCTGATATTTGATACAGCACACAACTTATTGAAGAAGAAACAAGCTGTTCAGATTCTCATCTTACCAGTTCCTACATGGCCAAGGAAAGAATCATGGATGTAAGTTTGTCTCCAAAAAGTTCGCCAATTATTTCAATAGCCTGTACAGTGTTCATTCTACATAATCCTTCACGATGTTCAACTCTTTTTCCAGCAAATCCATCACGTTGCTGATTTCCATTTTCGTGAAGTTTGCAACTGGCCACCTAGACTTCTTTTTCGGCAGTCAGTTCAGCCGCCCCTCATCATAGTGAGGCATCAAGTAACTGACATACAACTGCAAAAACATAATTCAATCACATGCATTCCACTTTCAGATCCTGGAGTTCAAATATCGGGGAAAGAATGAAGATATCATTTATCGATCCATAATCCCTGCAATAACCCTCCAGACAGGTTAATTTCTTCTACTGAATTCATCCACAAAAACTAACCTAGCTCAAACCAAAATTAATTATGAATGGATCAGTCAATGAAATATTAGTATTGGTTTTCATCCACATGGATATCTGTTTAATCTCCCAGGAATAATAGAGGACAAAACATTCACCGGATCTCCAATGAAAAATTAATCTCCAAGCAAATTTCACGTTCAGATAGCATTTGCACAACAGAATTGAGGCATAAATTTACAGGATCTCACTTCCGATGAAAAATAGAAGATATAAACCAAAAGAAACGAATTCCATTGACAAAAAGAGATGTGTAAAAAGAGTTTTTCCAATTAATTACTTCCCCAGCAAAAAAGGTGATACTACTCTGGGACACATATAGAACTATTTGTAACAGTTTGTACGATTCACTGAGTATCCAAGGAAATTATTAAAACCAGTGAAGGACATGAGCCACGTCCAGATTAATTCAAACTGTTATGACACGTTAGCAGAAGAGGTTCCATGTTACTACCGCATTCAAGGCTTTGACCGGCGCTACGTGGGAGAATCCCAGCCAGCCCTTGACAGAATCACAGAAAATCGGGCAAAAATTTCCCTTTTGTTTTTTTGGGCCTATTCAATTTTTCCATCTTACACTAACCACACCACCAAAGTAGTACAACAATATCCATAACAATCTATTAAGCCACACTAATAATTACTATCCCTCCTTCCAATACGGAGAAATTTAATATCAGTCATGTTTCTATAAAAATAAACTAATACATGACTCACAGTTAAGATGTCGCGACTCAAGAGTTCAAAGAAAAATCCATAACAAATACCATTATTTTGTTGCTACCCGAACAAGTGGTGGGGCTCACCATGAATTTGTTGACTTGCTAGCTTAGTTAATGAAAATCCTCGTCAACATTTCCCCGTGTTCTTTGTAAAAATATTATGGGGGGCTGAGACCGCTAGCACCGTGAGTACTAAATTCAAACACAACCCTCTTACTGAGGGACATCCAAAAAGATATGCGGGTGTGATTAATCAAAAATCATGAAATAAATGCCTTTTCAGAACACTGTCACGATAACCATCTGCTGTGTCATGTAAGAAACGTTTCAATTTAACCATTTATAAATAACTCAGTATGACTTCAATACCAATCTTTATATTTGGGAAGGTGTTCAAGTAATGAAAATCCTTGACTTTCTTTTGATTATACCCGAGTACTTAATCAGTGTGTCTTTTCTTCTTTAAGAGTACCAATAACAGAGAACTCTTCATAAAGGATCAAATCTTCATATCAGTAATCCCTAGTTAGACCCTCATTTTGATGGTTTGAACGGCTTGGGATTTACATGATGAACCCTAGACAAGTCCCAAACACTTTATGGCAAGGTTAACCTCAAGCTAAGGCCATGTAAGGCAAGCACTGGCTAAGGCAGGTAAGGCACAAACCCGTGCTACGGCATGACAAGGTTGGGCATAAGTCAAGGCTGTATCAATGGCTAAACAAGTTTGACGGCTAAGTGTTGGGCAAGGGGCAATGATCAGGAAACTGTACAACAATGGCAAGCTGGATGAGGCAGGAGTCTGCACACAGGGCAGGCACATGGCCAGGTGTGAGATGGGCAGCCAGAAAGAATTGGCGCAAGATTTGAAGTTGCCCATGTCCCGTCTCACACATGTATGGGCAGTTTTTCTTGCCGTTGGGCCTTTGTAGATTTAACTTGTTTAATTGAACTTTGAATTGGCTATCAATTGGGGATGTCAACTGAATTAATTAGACATGTGACTGGGTGTTGTGACATAACACAACAAGATTGTTATTTTTTACAGTTTGCTGAGAAGGCACCCAGTCGCACTCAGGCAGCCAGTTATGTGTTTTCCAGGAGAACGAAATTTTAAGGCTTAGCATAAGAATTACGCAATCTCCAACAGTGATCCTCGTTTGCACTGCCTGGATACGGAGTGCGTGAAGAGTGAGGTAGGATTTGGGAAGAAGCCATATACCAGCTTAAATATGAAAGTAGCAGCAGAAATATAGTCTGTTGACTTTTTCTTTCGTTCTCCATCGATTCTAATTTACTTTGTTATCCAGTTGAAGTACTGAAAATCCAATCCATTAGTTCATTTCCGTTTTAACTGTGTTAGTTGGAATAGTAAAAACATTACACAACTACATTTTTTTATTTTTGGGACATTAACAAACAAAAACAATTTTATAGCACTTGAAGTAGGACCAAAGATGAACCATGAAGTCTCAGTACCAACGAAGGCTTTTTACAGAACAGAAACCATCATCCTAGAAATAAATAATATAGTCTACAATCCACCTAATTAACATGGGGGGAAAGTTCTTATGAATCAAACTAAAGAGAATACAAGAAAATGGACTTGAAATAGGAGAACGGAACAATGCTTTGATAATTTGTACCAGGTAGTTAGGAATGGTCATAAAAAGCACATGACACAAACTATCAGTTTCCCTAAATTTGTGTTCCCTTATCCCCCTTCTTTTATTGTTCCATTCCACTGATTTTTCTATATTTGGTAATCTAGTTTGAAAAGTGTATATCCAATCTCTCAGTTCATTTCCATTCTGTGGTTTGAGTTGAAACAGTAAACATAACACAAACTATATCTTTTAGTTTTTTGGCCCATTATATAGCACTTGAATAGTGGACTGATATGATCATGAAGCCTCAAGTACTAAAGAAGGGCTTTTTTCAAACATAACACGCTACCACCAACCACAAAACCACGGTAAAACATCCCAGAGTAAGTCCCACAATGTGTTTTGGAAGGGTAGTGTGTGCGGCAGATCTTATCCCTACCTTGAGAGGTACGACGAACATCAAACTCCGTCCTAGAACAAGATAGTCCTAAACACCTCAACAGCAGAACCAAAAACTATTTTCTTATGGATCCAAACTAAAAGAATACAGAAAACTGAAATCGAAATGAAACTTACTTTTGATAATTTGGACCTTAATTAGAAGAGGTAATGAAAAAGCATATCTTTTTAGAAGTTCCATATACAGCCTGTATGCCAATCGATTAGCTCCTTCGCGCAGGAATTACTCTGCAATACACAAGGAAATAAAAGAGTCAAATAAATAAATAAGATTCAATCACTTAAATCAATTATTATGCCTCAATTGCCTCACTATCCTTTCTGTTCTATTCACTCCATTTCAATGGGTAATCAACGTTAGACCTTTTTTTATGCCAGATATCACCTAATGCATTTCCTCCCCGATTCCTTCTGTCAGTAAAACACATATGAAAATTGAAGGGCAAGAAAATGACGTAGGTGCGTAATATTATGACGAATTGTTAGTTACACATTTAATTACAATGGTCAATGTTAGGCCGCCATGAACAAATTTCACTTTTTCTGGAGTTGAAACAACAAACTACTTTTTTCAATTGCCCATAAACTGGCCAAACACCCACTAACTTTTTCCATAATATTTACAACACTCCTAAGCTATGTGAGGATCATATTACTTAACCCCCTGAAACTTTGACTCAAATCCCGCCATCGTTCCCCCCCTATCAACTCAGTTTCAAATTGTGCCTGATCAATGCAGCCCTCAAACCTTAATCCAATTCTCTTCTTTTTTTTATATTCGGGCCGAAATCACAAGGAATAAAGTCCCGATCAAACAAAAATAGACTAAATGATAATCAATTAGTATGCCTCAAATCCCCCAATATTCATCTCTGCTCTACTCACTCATTTCATAATTGGTGATCAAGTTGTAGTACCAACCTTTTTTTGTGTCCAGCCACCGAACCTAATGCAATTCTCCTTCTCCTTTTTTTGGATCCTTCATAGTTTTGGCCAACAACACTCGTAAATTCAACTTGAATTTGAATACCATAACTTTATGATTTTTGATAACAACAAAAAAGGTGGTTTTTTTACTTTTTTTTCCACTCCAAATTACTCCACAGAGAGTACAAAGAAGTAAACTCCAAATTGTGTACTCATGTGGCCAAACACAATACACAGAGCCCAAACACCTGATTAATTTAGATATACTTAACACTCCTATACTATGTGGATTATATTTAACCCCATCTGTTTCAGCTATATTCAATCCATTTTCATATGGCTGATCAAAATGTCAACTCAACCAATGCAATTCTCCTTTCAATCATTGGGATATAAAATCATTTTGTAAACTAAAAGCACAAAATTTGAAACATTGGAAGGGGAAGAAAATAACCTTGTAGAGAGAGAGGGGCGAGACGAACAAAGGAGGGACAATTCTAAACACCAAAGCTTTTCTCTAGAAGCTTCCAAGCATTAGGGAACATTATTGGAGGCCACAAATAGGTGTAGATGACGAGAAGTTCGGCACTTCGGTCGACGTCATAGAATGCCGGCGGAGTTAAGACTGGGTGTGAGGAAGCTCCATGGCCCATACCAATTGACGGTTATTTTCTTCTGGCCAATTTCGTCAGCTCCGTCCTCCTGTCCCATTGGCTCGAACGTACGGTTTACCGTTTTCCATGATTCGCCGGTCGGGAAATGGATTCCGGCGTGTTACGCCGGCAATTATGGTCCGAAGGAGTAAAATGTTGGCCTTGCGGGAAAACACAGTCCCCGGGTATAAGTATTTAGGTAAAAAACTTACTCAAATAAATTTAACACGACACAATTTTTATCAAAGTTTTGGATTAAAGTTTTTAAAAATATAAAACTAAATAAATACTAATTGCCCATTTTTAATTAAAAGTTTTTGTACTAAATTCTTAAAATAGAAAATAAATTATAGCAAAAGAAAAAATCTTTCTATTTTTTAAAGAAAGTCCCATACAAGTAATAAGTAGCTATTACCCCTACTTTAGTTATTATTATCGTCGAAAATGGTCGATTTTTTTCATAAATTTATATAAAAGTTTTTATATTTTACTAAGCTTAATGAAAAAATAGTAAGGTCTTGTTCTTAAGTTAGCTCTTTTATTCTAATTTAATTTAATTATACAACATGTTTAAAATTTGATGTGAGCGTGAGCGTAAGCTTGACTATATTACTTTTTACTTACCCTATAAATAGATAAGAAGCATGAGGTTTCAATGAAATA
This sequence comes from Solanum habrochaites, assembly GCA_027704765.1. Taxonomy (NCBI): domain Eukaryota; kingdom Viridiplantae; phylum Streptophyta; class Magnoliopsida; order Solanales; family Solanaceae; genus Solanum; species Solanum habrochaites. The sequence continues at coordinate 142,976 of JAKWJA010000712.1, forward strand.
TCCGAACGACGCAATAAAGCAAACTTATATTAATTTAAGTCCTCATCATAGCTATAATTTTGCTATAATGCGTTGACTTCGAGTTTGTATAATAAGTCACGTACATTGGTATATGTATAATTTCGTAAATTACAATACATATGTTTTTAAATATACAATTATGTAACCTCAGATCCATATACAATTTACATCGCCTCACTCTCTGGCCTCTCTCCTCCCTCTCCGCGAGATCGCTTGCCATATAAACTCAATACATTGTATACTATACAATTAAATCTAACCGATATACAATATAGAATTCATCTTTCTCTTCTCCCACTCTTTCCCCCCTCTCTCCGCCTCTCTCCTCATTACATGTAGCTACAAATTGTAAATACAAACTCATAGTTTATGAGAATACTTATGCATTTTTAAGTGATTTATGTGAAGTTTTCTCAAAATTTAAAGCTAAATAACAAACGGAGAGTACAAACAAATTGACCAGTTGACATAAAATTAATTAATTTATAATGATTCCTAAATACATAATATATTAACAACGAAAATTTTTTTTTTAAAATTTTAAGATTTTTAACGATTAACTAGTTCAAATTCAAAGTCCAGTTCAAACTACTAATTTGTGCATATTTAATAAAGAATATTTGAATTAATCGTATTTTTTAATGTACTTGTACTCTACTCCTCTTAATTCTGTCTTAATTTTTAATAAAGTATCTTAATTTATGCGTATGTTCTAACGCTAACTTTGGACCTTTTATGAACTAACCTAGATTAAAATCAAGATATGCAACTACAATTTTGACTATGAGTATAGTGATAATGCCGTAGTAGTACTTAAAATATTTACTTGGTTTAATTAAATAAGGTTCTGAAAATAAAAATAAAGCAAATTTTGAGGGAAACAAAGGTATTTGCTGCGCAAGCATCTTATATTATATATTTTGGAAAAGATCATTAGAATAAAAATTTTTATTTATATGCTTATTAGATTAATCAGTTATTCTCGAAAAGACCTATCAAACCAAAAAGACTATAAATTAGAAACTAATAGCTAAGAGAAAGTCTGTAATACGTAATCATTAAATAATCATTTGTTATGTCTAATGCGAAGCACTTTTGTAAATCACTAACTATACATATGACTTTCTTTAAGAATTCTGCTAAAAGTGCAATCAATGTAGAAAATTCAATGGATTTGAATATGGTTGGGCCCGTCTAGTGCATATTAGTGGGAGAGTAGTTGTTTTAAGCCCAATGCCATAAATGTTAGTGATATAAAAATACAAATGAAAGATTCACTTTATGTTATTGCCATTATATACAATGAGTTCAATACTTAAATTTTCAACCAAACAATATATTTGAACTCTTGTCATTTTACTTTAAAATCCGACAAGTCCCAATACTATAACTTTCCATTTACATTATAATACCCAATTCATAGGTTCTTCTTTGATGACATAATCCATCGTTAGATATCGCGTCGATTCGTCGTAGCCGACATAAGGAGAAGAGTTGTGGTAGTGTTGCACCATAATAGGTTGATCAAAACATGGCTCCCTCCTCTAGTAGGATATAAGAAGTGGGTCATCCAATGCATGATTGTAGCCATAGGTCCCTCTAGTGAATTAAAGTTATTAACTTATAACCATGGCCACATGCCATAATTAATGTGTCCCATGTTGGATTTTTTCTTGGAGTATTAATAATAGAAGGATGCTTCACTTTTCCCATTTATTAATTTCTGCATGTTGACCTGACTTTAACATGCTAATAACAACCTATTGGGGATCCACCTCTTCCACAACATTTGCCGATTCCTTTTTTTTCGCTCTATTGTCATGCATCCCTCCTGTACAGAATCGAATTCATAATCAAGAGTCAGATAATATAAAATATACGTCCTGATAAGTTAAACATTTTAGTTTACGTGAATAAAAAGTCACACATTCATGACAATATATACAATCACCTCAAAACGGATCAACTTTCATTTTTTTTAATGTCAAATGAAGAATTAAGTTAGATACAACTAATTGCCTACCCTCGTACGGAGGTGCAAATCACTTCCATCATTCATTTTCAGATTCCAATGATTTTCACTTTTCAACTTGCAAACTCTATGATGAAACAAATAAATAATTAACTGAGTTTCGATCAGAACTTTTTAAAATATGCGCTATTTTAAAATATTTTAGTGAAATTAACTTTTTGAAAAGGACTATTTTATAATTCAAATATATGGAAAAAAAATAGGAAGGTTTTTTCTCTTACCACGTCTGCAAATGGGCTCCATTGAAATTATTATTGGTGTCTCAACAGCTTGGTTTAAAAAATTAAAATAAAATCAGTATGAGCAGAGAAGATAATGTTCCTGCAACTATATTCAATATTATGTTAATTATGTAAAATGTTTTTACATTATTTCACCACTAAAAAAGACAAAGTTAGAGTAAATACAAGTCCCGATAAAATTCAGTAGCGTCAATCAAATTCATGAATATGTACAAATCATTAGCATCAAAAACTCACGAGCAATTTCAAACTTGTAAATTTTAATTTTGACTCTACATTGCAAGAGAATGAAGAATAGATGAAGAAAACTAACCTTAGAACTAATGAAATGAAAATGGAAGCTAATATGATTAAGAGGAGTGATTAATCAGTTTTTAATAATGAGATTATGCAATGGTGTCAATAATTTCCCAAATCTTATTTATGCTAAAATGTAAATACAGATTTGTTCCCTTTGAAATTGTTTTGAGAATGGAAACTAATAATGTAGAGAGTAAAACAAGAATCAAATATCTTATCAATATCACATTTAAGTATATAAATTTTCAAATTTGTTACTTGACCAAATATTATGACAAGAGGAACAAAAATGTCGCACTAATGCAACCGTAAAATTTATATTATTTACACAGACAATATAAAGAACTTGCTGTTATAAGTTATTTTTCAAAAATTAACTATAAATATGCAGCCTATATTAGTTTTTAACGATTTAATTTACCATCTGAAAAGAGTCTTAAGTTGTGTATTATTTGTGTATACATTCTAACACTAATAGCATGTTTTTGATATGATAACGTAAAGACCTTTATATTATCGATATACAAGCACCTGATAAATTAAATCGAAGTGCAAACGTAAAGCAAATTATAAGGTTTGAAGAACCAAAGAGTATTAAAATCACAACACTATTCATCTCATCATATATAACAACACCTTGAATACCAAAAGCAAATCAACTCTTCGATTAGGAGTAGAGTTTCAAATAAATGCAAAGAACATATTATTATTAGTAATACCATAAAAAATGAACAGACTTTGATTTCTTCTGACACTTTCATGAAAAATATTTGCATCAGCACTTATCAAGTCTTGTATTTTCCACCCTGAAACACATGCAATCCTCTCTATCATCACCTGCCTAGAGAGAACCATAAGTGAACCTAAAATCACCTAAATCATGAGCCTCAGTTTATTACTTTTGAAACAACGCCGCTGCCACTGTTCTACCACCTTCCTCGCAAAGCAAAGTCTTTGTCCCTGGAATTTTTTTACATAAATGGCATCGAAACAATTATTCCGTTAGTTCTACGATAAATAAAAACACCTAAACTGAAGTATCATGTCCCAGATATAATTCACTGACTTGGATAACACAGCCTGCATGATAGTGAACGCCCTATTTCATCTTTTCAAATGCAAAGACAACATATACATAGGTGATTTCTTTCCACTGTCCAAGCCTAGGAGGACAATATTACCCGGTACATACACTGGCAATAAAGTAGCAAGTACTTCCGTGGAATTTGGTTGAGAAGTGTATCAAGCACACAAGTTATACAAAAAAAATATTTGGATTTACTACCAAAAGAACTCTTTCCTGACCTAACCATCACAAGTCTCAAAGAATTTTCTGAACTGATCAAAGTTATTCGATAATCAAATTCATCAGCCCCCTTGATTTCCTTGCCTAGTAAGGCCAGTGAGATGGTATCCGTTAATCAAGATGTAATAGCAGCATTATGTGCACAAGTGTGTGCCGGCCATGAATATACTTTAATTTGAGAATAGATCGACTATCACATCAGTAGTGAGACCGTGACAATCAGTAAAAGCAATCCCTTGTAAAGTGACACCACCAGCAGCCACCCGCCGTGAGTTATTTGTAAATTATCTTCTGCCACTAAAACGAACAGTAATTCTTTTAATGAATAAATGAAACTGTTGAATATATCCTTGTCCATCTCAAGGAGTAAAATAAGAATCAGAAATTTTACAGAATATTGCTCTATATAAAACCAAAGCCTGAATATTACTCACCTTCATCAAGGGAACCGAGACATCAGCTCAAAAGTAGCAGTAACATTATCCCCAGGGCATACCCTCTGACATTTTCAGGCAACTCCACTTTTGCCGTTGATGTCAGCAGTCCTCATGTAAAATTGAGGCATATAATTTTAGAATAAGCAGTGTGTCGAACCACCTTCATCATCCTTTGTAAGACATATACTCTGCTCAATTTCTTGCATGTTTTTCCCACTTCCCGGCTTGCAATCACCTACAATACCAAGGCCTATAAATGTTTTGCAACATATGTATGTAAAAGAAATCTATTTTTCTTAGATTCCAGACTCCGAGCTCAGCATATAACAACCCGTACATTGCTTGATACATCACAAGAAAATAGAAATTAGATTGCTCCTATTGTCCTGTCACTAAGTGGAAATCGAACCACCTTCTTTCTAGGCTGATGATAGAGGGTGGCACTAACATTGCAAAAAGGAACCTGATTCATAATTGCTTTTTTTAAATTTTCAGACAATGGGATAAAACGTGAAGAGAACAATAGTAGAGGTAGCAATAATGAAAAATACGATGAAGACAGGTAAAAAGTTTCTATGAAGGAAGTCACATCATCTACAAACTGGCCACAAAAAATGTCCATTAGTTGTATTCAAATGTCAAACGTACCATTCCACCATTTCCTCTCGTAATTCATCTCGTTTCAGCCACGAAAAGAAGGCCACCGTTATCACCAGCATAATTAAGAATTTCTGAGGGGGGGGGGGGGCAATGATCAGTTAAATGCAAGTAAGAACTTATTACACAAGTGATTAAGATTAGGTTTTGATTTTTACTGTCATGTCCAAGATCTCTTGAACATTTAACACCAGTAACTGTAGATTTTAAAGTGCCCCTAATAAAAAAATGTAATATTAGTAGCATGTGTTACAAAGAGCAGAATTCCATACTTTTAATCAGTACCAGATATTTAACAAAGGAATCAGAGCTATTAAAACTTCAAAGCCAGCTAAGATTGTGCCATTTGGATCAAGCATCTTAATCATCGAGAAAATAATATGAACTCAGGCTCAGCCAAAGCCTTAAGAATAGAACAAGTCGTCAAACTGAAAATTATAGTAACCATCTAACCCTTTGCTTTTACTTTTTACAGATAGAATTATCAAAAATTCCTCAGTACCCATAAAACAACACCACTAAGATAAAGCAAAGTTCACTTGCTTATTAATTCAGTGAATGACATCATGTTATTGTTGTCCTCGACTGTTTTTTCACGAACAGGGAGAAACACAAGATATAATGCAACTAAACTGCCCCCCCCCCCCCCCCTGGGAATTAATAGTCAAATTAATGAAATACACAATTGTTTCCCCACTAAACAAATCAAAAATAAAAGTATTACATTTTTCCTGCCATCAGTCTAAAATCTCCACATCTTCTCCAACTTTTATGGTTCCTTGTTCACACCCCAGTAGCAATAACAAGTTCCACTTCCCTACGAAACATAAGAGGAAATAATCAACAAAAGGAAAACTCATAAGGAATCACCACAGAATCAACACTAAGAAAGCATTGATTTGCTATTTCGATTCAAGTAGAAGACATTTTTCCTTTCGTTTGGCGGCAAAGGCTTGTTAGACTTTAAAACATAAAAATAAAGAAAAAGTTGAAACGTGAAAGTGAAGTTGAATTTAAAAGAAACAGTTCCAGAAAAAGAACTCTTGGAAACCATAAAGTTAAAGAACACCTAAATACCTGAATCGAAAATACATCTTCTATTGGCATTAGGAATGGTTTATCAAGCTGACGCACTGGATCAGGGATATATTCATCTACAGCCTCCATCAACTTCAGAATAGCTTTTTTCCCAATTTCTTCATTTGTACTCTGTAATGCAGAAAGAGCTGAACCACGAACGATAGGGATGTCATCCCCAGGAAATTTGTAGAAACTAAGCAGCTCTGCAAACAGGAAAGCTCTTGGAAGGAAATCAGAAAAGATATTATCGCAGTTACCAAGACTTCAAAGTGCAACAAAATTCACACGTGTCCGAAAAAGCTGGTTACCTCGGAGTTCCATTTCAACAAGTTCCAGGAGTTCTGGATCATCAACAGCATCAACCTTGTTCAGAAAGCATACAAGTGATGGTACACCTACCTGTGAAATGTAGGCACAGGGTAAAATTAGAATCACAACATAAAGCTTTCAGGTAGTTTACTAGTCTGTCACAAACTGACACATATCCACCTGGCGTGCAAGCAGAATATGCTCCTTTGTTTGTGGCATGGGTCCATCAGGGGCAGATACGACTAGAATACCACCATCCATTTGGGCAGCTCCAGTAATCATATTCTGTGGAAAAAGAATTTATGAGGAAGTGGACAAAATGGGAGTTTGTATTAGGGAAAAAGAGAAATTATTATCTTGTACTGGAAATCAAGTTTTTGACGTTGACAAGCATAACGTATAATACCAGACAAATTTATCTAAAGAGGTAGCTCAAACTTCAGATACATTACTAGTTGACATGCTTTAACTATCACATACTGTCCCAAAAGACACGTAGTAACTTTTTAAAAAATAGTAAGGTTGTATAAATGAAGCACACAGATTGTGCCAAAAATTACATACAATTAGTTTCTTTACAATTACTGATGGAAGCTGAGTAAATCTGCCATCCTATAAACTGCATTAACATCTTCTCATTGATACCAACCCACCTCTCAAGACGTACTTTACAAGAAAATATCGACAAAAGAATAAAGAGTCGGATTCTGGACAAACAACTGCTGCAGCATATCTGGCAGTTTAGAGTCAGTCTTATCCTTTTATCTTATCCTTTTATGTTCTCTATATATATGTAATTAGGATAAGTTATTGGTAGGATGTAAGTAATAATCAAAAGTACTATTTTCTGGAGTCTTGTCCACTCCATACAGACAACTTTATTTGTATAGTTGTGTTTAAGACACTTGCACAAACTATTTTCAGTAAATCTACTCACTTTGTTCTATTTTGTCGAATCTCTACTTCTGGTTACTATCAATCGTCTACACCAAAAGACCCAAAAGGAAATACATTTGTATTTCAGAGTGCAAATATTATCATATTTGCTTTCAGCACACCTTTGCTTACTCTCCTTCCAAATCACCCACCAAACACCCTCAGAGATTGTCTCCCATATCTTCCTCTTGCACTTCACTATGCCCTTGCCAGTCCAGCATTGTAGCAGTTGTTTAATGGTTCTTGACATAACCCAACTGAGCTAGAAAAGATTAACGAACATGGTTTCATAGCAAAGCTGCAGTGCAAAATTAAGTGATAAGTTTCATCTTCGCTCTTTTCACACAGCAGGCATCCACAGCGAAGAGCCGAAGAGTCATCTCTCATTCACTCTCCATTGTAATTCTGTTGAGTGAGCACATCCTCAACCTCAAAAACATGTTACTTTTAGCTTCTTAAGAAACAGACTGATTCCATTTTTGACTAATGACTGCTTTTTGGGGATATGGTAAATCCCACATCTCCAAGAACCCCTCTTCCCAGGATCCAACAATGGATTTCCCTTTTTATTAAAAAAGGATTTCTCCTTTTTCTCTTAGTAACTCGAACTCTTGATCATATAGATAAGAATGGAGGGTGTCTCCTACTAGAAGGACTAATTAAGCAATAAGCACACCATTATCTTTTGAACAGCAAACGTTTTCAACTTGTACTTCTCATATACTTCCAAAACATATAAGTTTTATCTTAAAAGACTCAAACATCACATAAATTTATTTTGAAGGTTGGTCAAAGCAATACCTAGAAACAAATAGATAATTGCCTTTGAAATCTGCAAACTATGTTGCTCGGACTCTTCAAAAATGCCGACGGGTGTGTGTTGGATCCTCCAAAAATAGTGTATTTTTTAAGGATCCGACACGGGTGAGGCAACATTTTTGGAGTCCGAGCAACTTGGCTGCAAACTAAGAATAACATGCCACATTTAAACAGTAATTATAATTGTTTATACAAAGTAAGCTCCATGTATGTGCTGTAATGTTAATCACATCAAACCAAACATTTTCTATCAAATATGAAACTATAGTGAAAAGCATACCAGCAGAGTGTCTATCATAAAACAACCTCTCTACCCCACAAAGGTAGGAGTAAAGTCTGTGTACATCCTACCCTCCCCAAACCCCACTTACAGGATTACGTAGGTTTGTCGTTATTTTAAAAACAATATCAAAATATTAGTTAATACATTTTATCTTCTAATGGTAAAGAATGTAACACTACCTCTATTGTGCAAGAACATATAAGAAAGGTTTACCCTATGCTCTACAGCTAGCGCCCAGGAAGGGAGTCAGCAACAACGAAAGGTGCTTCTAAAAATAGGAATTTAAACAAAGAAAATCTAAATATTATACCTTTTATACTAATTTTCTACAGCAGATAGAGAAAAAGACCACTTTCAATGTATTAACAGATTGGAATCTCTGAGTGTTATCTTTCTGCTCAAACCTTACAACTCAAATCTTGGGGAACCATTTAATGATATTGTTATAGGCCATAATCCTCTAAAAAGAAAACGGCCCCGTGATACAGAATTAACTGCATACATAACAACAACAAAAACATACCTAGTGTAATCCCACAAGTGGGGACTAAATTAACTGCATACACATTTTTTTTAAGCTTAAATAAGCTTGACCTTAAACATTTCCCTAGGTAGCCGTAATAAGTATTCCCCATTAATCAGGACTTTCTTCAACTAAGAACCAACGGTCCTATTAATAGGCCTACTAAAAGTCATAAAGTACGATGGAATGAGATGATAGCATCAAAATAGGTAGTAAGCATCTTACTTTAACTAAGCTGCCTGCGTGCCCATGGCATCAACATGAGCAATAGTGTCTTTTAGCGTCTCATACTCCCATGGGCCTATGAAACATCAGTTCCATTGGTTAAAAGAAAAAATTCAAAAAAAGAGGGAGTAAACACAATGGTGTAGCATACCACCGTCGGGCGATAGTAATTCCCTCTTTTTCTCTTCAGGGGGCTTAATTCGATTTTCATAAAAGCAACAGCCTTTTGCCTTGCTTCTTCTGCTAGACCTAGAACAATGCACAGGTTCTTCTTGTTCACGGCTTGATTAGATCACTGAATGAGGTCACAACGGAGGAAACAAAATAACAAATACCAAAACTAACCAACCTTACCTTGTAATTTCAGCTGTGAGAGTAGTCTTTCCATGCTCACATGGCCTATAGTTCCCTACCGTTAACAGAAGGTTTTCTTCTGGCGGAACCCAAAAGATGTTATTAGATGAGAACCAAATTGGATGGTGAAATTTTCAGTTCAACAATTCCAACTTAGCAATAGTCCGACGGAGGACAGAAATATGTTCCAATGTAGAGCCGCAATAGATCTCCGGATTCATATAATAACCGCAGCTACTTCAGGAGTGATCATAATTGTTAAGTGTTTGCTTGACTTGGTTTCTTCCCTTGATATTTATCTGTCATCCAACCAGTGAAGAGAAACCCGAAAACCTCCATATTTCATGAACAATATATTCGGCCTATTAGAATTTCATTTCATTCTAACAAAACAAATTTTTTCCTAAAGCGTTCTTTATAATGTAATCTGCAACAGTGATGTGGGGGGTGTCACTTTAAGGGTCAGAGAAAGGAATAGGCGAAGAAGGTAAAGAGGGAAAAGGGCTACGAAGGATGTGGCGAAGAGGTCAGGAAGGGTAGTGACGGCGGTACGGTAGAGAGCGAGACGTGTGGTGGGCAGAAAAAGGAATCAGAGGAAGTTAGGGGGTGTGGGGTAAGTAGAGAAGTTCACTATAGATAAGGTGGAGTGGAGGGTGTAGGATGGGAGCGTATAAATACTGTGAGGGGGAGGGAGACGTTCTAGGTATGGCTGTCTATAAACAAAAGCCGTATTATGGGAAGAATTCACGTGTGAGGGGGAGAAAATAGAGGAGAAGACTAGAACGGGACAGGGAGGAGAACGACAATCGTAGGGGGGGGGGAGGAGACGGACCGTGTAGTTAGAAAAGGTAGTAGGTGCAGGTGATGAAATGCAGAGGTTAGGGAGGTAAATGATGACAAAGGAAGGGGTGAAGCCTAGTGAGGTAGGGGCGAATGGCATACTAAGCCTGGGATGCGGGGGAGTATGTCGAGAATGAAGGCGGAAGGGGGTTGGGTAGGTAGATGTTTTGATGTCAGGTATGCAAGGAGGGAAGGAGTTGTAACGAGTGGCGGTAGGGGCCATGGGTAGGAGAGGATCGTAAAAGGTGGTTTGGATGGCGAGAGGGACAGAAGTGGAATTGTATACGGTGGAAGGGGAGAAGAGGACAAGCGTGATATGGGAAGGGAGAGGACACAGAGAACATACACGGGGCACTGGGAGGTGGGGGTGATTGAAATGGAAAGATCAGGGAGGCAACAACGAGGGGGGGAGATTAGTCGGGATGGGGAAGAAGAGCTGAGGGATTGGACGTGCTTAAAGGAGGGGGAGAAGGACTTAAGTCATTAGGGTACCACGGCATGTGGTGAAGGAAAAGGGATTGCTGGGGAGGTACAAGAGGGCCAAAAACAATGCGAGAGTGATGGGGTCTCCGGAGTAAACATAAGAGAAAGAAAACCAAGGGAGTTAGGCATTATGGTTTGTGGGCGTGTGGGAGGCGGTGTTGGAGTGGGAAGTAAAAGAAGGGGAACGGAGAGGAGGGAGACTAAGAGGGGAGAAGGGGGAATGGGCGGGACCTTAGGGGGACAAAAAAGTTGCACCGGTTTAGTCATGGGGGAGGGGGGGAGTGAACGAGAGGCAACAGAGCCGGGCTGGTGAGGCGAGCATGCTTGGAAGTTAAGGGCGGTGGAGGGCGGGGAAGCGGGTGAAGAAAAAGAGGGGTGGGTTGTATAGTAGGAGGTGGGGGGGGGAAAATAGAGAAATCGAGAAATCAGGCAGAGGGCGTGGGAGTGTGATGTTGAATGGGTTCGTTGGGGATCAAAGGGGGGTGTGGTAAGAGTAAAAATTACTAAGTTGAACAGGGGATAGAGGAAGGGAAAATTTGCGGGAAAGAAAAGGTATGGCACAATTGAACGGAAACGGTGATCAGAAAGTTGGCGCGGTGGTAAGATGGATGAAAGGGGGTGAAACCTGCGGGGGGGGGGATAGAAAAAAGGGAGGAGTGGTTAGGCAGAAGTCCTAGGTAGGTAGTTGGATGGGAAATAGACGGGGCTGCTGGACGAGGATAACAGGGAGAGAAAATGAAGGGAGAAAGGGAGAGGTGTGGTGGGGCAGAGAGCGCGATAGGCGGGTAAGAAGAAAATAGACCGAAGGATAGATGCAGAGGGAGCGTCGGAAGAAGACGGAGGGGAAAATAAAATTGAGAGAGAGGTGGGGCTAGATAATAATGGAGTGGGGGGAATTGGGTGTGTGGAAGGAAGAGGGGGGTGAGAAAAAATGGTGGGGGCCAGAAGTAGGGGAGGTGGGCAGGTAGGAGGGGGTGTTGGTGTAGGGGGAAGGTGCGGAAGAAATGGAGGGGGAAAGAAAGGGGGGGGTGGGGTGAGGTATATGGCATGTAAAGTAGTGACTTGGCGGTGTCAGAAAGAGAAAAGGTAGGAGGGGCAATAGGGACAGTAGGAAGTGAGAGTCTAAGCGGACGATTGGGAGGGGGGGGAGGTGGGTAAGTCGTGCGAAGGAAAGGACAAGAGGAGGGGTAGAGCCTCTCGACTATCTGTGCCATGTTTAACTTACTTTCGACTAAAGTAGCCATGGATCTTCACCATGTTTTATGAGTGTGAGAGTCTATTTTAGCTTTTCATTAGTGAGAACTGATGGAAAAAACAAATTATTAAAAATGAAGTGCTTGCATACTCTAATAATCAATCAACTACAAGCACAATCCGAAGAGCTAGCTCCACCAATCATCTATCTACATTCTGCTCTATTTTTTGAACTTCACTTTTTATGTGCTACACAACATTTTTGCCTTCAAAAAGTGCTTATATTATTAATGTGTATCATTACAAGTTAAATCTCCAGGAAGCGAAGTTTTAAAAATATCAATCTAAGTTTCAGGTGAAGATAGCCATTGGTCTACAAACACCGTGTGTTGGAAGTGTGAGTTGCATTTAGCTTTTCATTAAGTGAGAACTGAAGAATCAACAGAAACTTACTAAAATGAAGCTCCCATACGGTACTCCTAATCAGCAACTACTCCCTCTTTCCAAAGCTAGCCAAGGTTGATCACATCCCATTTGTATACATTCTGTTTGTATTTGAACTTCATTTTCTTCTAACACAACATAGTTTTGCCTTCCAAAAAGCTGTTTTTACAAATGCCTATCATTACAAATCTCAAACATAAAAATTCTGTCTTACCTGGATCAACGAGCAAATCCTTCAAATGAGTGCTCAGATACACTAACTCACTGATCAATCAACAACTCCACTCAACCAATCTAAACAGTTCAGGAATGATAATCACTACACCACATAATTCCATTTCAATCTTAACACAACCAGCTTTGTAGAAAGGCGTTTTTTTATAAATGCCCTATCTAAACCCATCTCTAACAAGAAATTTTCCTTTTACTGGATCAACAACAAATATTAAATAGTGCTAGTGCTCGCGTACCCTCATCAATCAATCAACACAACCTCAACTAACACCAACATGTTGCCTTTAGAGAACCCCGATTTTCGTAATTCGTATCATTACACTGATATAAAAATCTTCTAAAAAAAAAAGAAATTTCAAGCTTAACGTCGAGTGAAGGTAGGCCACATGGATCTCCACCCTGGATGGTTACAAATGCAGGAGCTTCATTTTGCATTTATGGTTTCGGAGAAGTGAGAATTGAGCTGGCACCGATCCCTCTACAGCATGAATAGTATAATTGAGGTGAAACTGGGCAAGCATATCGCTTTTGATTTGAGCATTCTAAAAGCAACTGACGCCATTGGAAGAGAAACCAGAGCTGAGAAAAAAAAATGAAAAAAATGGGTAGTGGAAATGTTTCGATGTTACAAGGTTTAGGGTTAAGCGAGAGAAAACGACGACTGCTGTATAGATGGACTTCCAAATGGTATTATGGGTCGGGTTTTAGCCGTTTGAACCTATAGAATAGATTTAATGATTCGCCGTTGTAATTAGATCTGAATTTGTTGTATTTTACGTTTAAAAGATTAGGTTGAATCTATCGGTAGCTTTTTTTTTTTGATATCAATTTCACTTGATATTTTTAAATAGATTTTGTTCATTTTAAAATCTCAAACTCATTTTAACACCTTTTTGTTTAATCAACTAACATTAAAAATTTACAAAAGCCGTGTGTAATCCACTTGTGCTGATATGGCATACGATACCTTAAACACTACATGGGTATTTGAATGTAAACATAAAATCATTTTTAAATAAATTAAGTATCAACTTACATAAATACCATAGTGTAAAATATATTACCTTCTATCCCTATTATTGTTTATAATTCACATAAATCCCATATTTTTTAGACATTTTCACAGATACATAATTAAGATCCGGATACATTATTTGGTGAACATATGGTTCAAGCTGTTGCACTTCTTAAGAGAAAAACTATAAATCAATTTAAATCTCTAGTATCCATTTGTTCCCACTAATTAAGGGGGACAACCTGAAAAGTAGTTAGATTCCACAATTACGTTATTCCATCAATTATTATCAAGAATTCAAATCATATAGTGTAACAATTCCAAAAAAAAAATCAAAAAATTAAATTCTTCTTCTTGTTCATCGTTCTCACTCTGTTTCAATAAAAAACATATGTCCAAATTTTGAAAAAGCGGGATGAGTTATGAAAGGATTGTATTGAATTGTGGTTGGACAAATATTTCTTTGCTAATATTCAGTTGCATCCAACATCGAATATCTTTTTAAATTTTAATTCAAGATTATCAGAAACATTTGAGATTCTAAATTCTTCCTCCAGTCATTGAAGATCCTTTCCATTTTGATTTAAAATGACGAAAACTTTGGAATTTCAAAAATATTTTCCTAGTTTCATTGAAGATGTCTTTCATTTTGAATTAAAAATTATCAAAAATTTCGAAAGATACATCATGAGATCCTTTTCAATTTAAATTGATAAGTTTGTATTTCTACTAGGTATACTACATAAAAAGTGTTGTCCATGAAAATTTTATGGTTTTGAGATCAATACATTATTATTTGGAATTGTTATGTTACAGATACATTAGGTAATAAAATTCAAATTTACGTATCATAACTAAAAAATTAGTGTATGGTATATTACTATTTATGTATGTTTTTCTTTTGTTTGGAGATCATGAAGACCATTTCGATTGAATTGATAAATATTATATTTTTACTAGATACATTAAATAGTAGTGTTTCTCATATAATATTTTAAGTTGATATCGATAGATTATTGTTTTGGTATTTTTATGTTACGATACATCGAGTATAAATTTGAATTACTTATCATACCTAAAATCTGTTTTGATACCTTAGTTTATTTATGTCTGTTTAATTTATTTTGAGAAATACAAACACTTTAATTTCAAAAATACACTATAGTAATTGTTTAGATCGATACATTATTGTTTCGTACTTGTATGTTCAAATACATTTAGTATAAATTTGAATCTAAATTTGAATCTACGTATCATAAACTAAAATAAGTGTTATACATTAATCGTTAAGTAAGATACATTACATTTATCATAATACATAATCTGATGTGTTAGAGACAATTCATCTGCTATACGTTATACATTAATTTAATGCGCCAAAATAGAGAATGTTGAAAAATTTGGTAAAGCCATAGATTTAAAGCTCGAGCAATGTGTCCTTCCTCGATTTCTTCGCTCACAAATGTATCACGAATATAAATTTGATATTGTGTACGGAAACATATTCTTCTAAATTTGAATACTCGTAAGAAATACATAGCAAACACTTGATACAATTATAACTGAACAGTTGGTATAGACTACTTCTTTTTCATTTCATAATTAGTTTCACGTCAGCAAAGAGGGTCCTCCGAAAAACTGATTTTTTTTTGTCATTAAACAATATGAATACATCATATCTTTTTACCTTTCCCTTATGCATATTGTGAAGGTGAAAATGGAGGAGAATCCGATATTTTTGGACAAAAATTCATCCACAAGCGCCCATTTGCGTTGTTTTTGAACAAAATTGTGGCGACTATATTACTGAAAATAGCAGACACATTAATCTGAACATTAAACAA
This sequence comes from Solanum habrochaites, assembly GCA_027704765.1. Lineage (NCBI taxonomy): Eukaryota > Viridiplantae > Streptophyta > Magnoliopsida > Solanales > Solanaceae > Solanum > Solanum habrochaites. Next base: position 158,554 of record JAKWJA010000712.1, read on the forward strand.
CCAAAAACACAAAAAAAAATGAAGGAATTCCGATTGCAGGGAGTGAAAATATGAACGATACCAGAGTGAAGTACAAATAGGAGGTGAGGGAGTGAAATAGAGTAAAAAAAATAGAAAAAAAAAAAACGTTTATAACTTTTATGTAATCTGGAACAATGGTTTGAAGAAAAGAGGAATTTTAGAAATATTTTTAAATGATGAGAATAATAGCAATGATGGAATAAGATGTGTAATATAGGTCTTTATCCCAAATAAAAAAAAACAATAAAATTATTCAAATAACTTCTACAATCATTTTTTTTTGTTTCTTCTTCGATTTTTTTTAAAAAAAATCATTAGATTTTAGGTTTTTTTTTAACTGATTTTGAAAATTTATAGACATCTTCTAATTTTTTTGAAAATAAAATGGTCTTGTTCTAAAAAATTCTTTTGTAAAATTAGTGTGAATATCTTTAAAAAATTTATTCTTATAAACATGTTTAAATAAAATTAGTGTGATAATTTGTTTTTATTTTTTTTTCAATACTTTTGTAAGTCTTTTAATAATGAATTTCATGCGCGGGGGGGGAGTGGGGGGGGGGGGCGTAATAAGTGGTAGAGCTAAAAGTGAGAGACGGAAAATTTCATGTCAAGTCCAGCAAAAAAGTTTAAAATGACACCGCGAGACTCAACATGATGTGTCTAAAATAAACAATCTAATTGAGATGTCTAAGTAAAAATTGATTGCAACTTTAGAAGGACCTAAACTGAGTTAGGCTAAGATTAAGGTATATTTTAGTGGTTACTACGTGAGTTGAATCTATAAGGTTTTCAGGTTTGTTACCTAATGTATGTTGCTAGTTAAAGGGGAAAGTTATCCATGTGAAATTCATCAAAGGACGAGATATTTACCCAAATACCATACTACTTATATATATATCTCTATAATCGAAGTTAAGTTCGAATTGAAAATTAGCATGGATTGAAAATAAGATCATACGTGAAACTTAGCGTCAAGTTCAATTAGAACTTCTCCACGGTATTAAGTTTCTAATAAGTTCATTCCAGATCCAATTTTAACCAATACAGGTCCCTAATATGTGGAAGAGTTTCCTAATACAGTAACTATCATATTGGTTCTTGAAATTTAATTGGGTAATACATCAAACTTTGTATGAAATTTTAAATATTTTGAATTGCGTACCCGATAAAACCACTTTTAGAGATCATCATTTTAGTTGAATTCACAATCTTGAAATTTTTGGTAAGTTTGCTTTACTCCTTTCGGGGATAAATTTAAATGTATTTAACGTCCTTTAAACTTGTAAAAATAATATTGAAAAGTTGAGAGGCCACGTATATTATCAAACTTTAAATGTATATATTTTGAAACTGAAATTATTTTGGCATGAATTAAAGTACATATGATTTGAAATGTGATTTCAGAGTCATATAACTAAAATGAAAGTTTGTTGCATAAATATAACATGACAGATGATTGAATATGTGATACTTATATCTATTTCAATCCCTTGTCCTATTTAATACTAAAATATAATGGTCAATGGAGAAGTCATTTTCATATCGTTAGTACTATAAACTATCAACAAATGAGATTTAATTATTTTTATTAATTTGGCTCAAGTTGATAGTGTCCACGACCCAAATTCAGGACGTCGACTGGCACCCGACATTTACCCTCCTAGTGGAGGAGCGAACCAAACCCCTCTAAACCTTACCATTTCAAATAATCAACAGCAAATAATGCGGAAGACTTAAACCCTTAATAAAACAATTCAATACTATTCATTATTATTCCCAAAATCTTGGAAGTCATCATCACAAAACATCTATCTCAAATTACTTAACTAGAATGTCTAAGAACAAAACTTAAAAGCTAGTCCAGGCGCGAAGTTCAAGGCATCAAGACTTGAAGAAGAAGACCCCAGTCCAGCTTAGACGCATTAGCTCTCACCTGATTTCCGAGAAGTGAAGACTTGGCTAGAATCTGCTGTTGATGAAGTTGACAGAACGTTTGCTGCTTACACAATAAACAAGAGAAAACAGAAAGTAAGGGGGTCAGTTACAACACACTTACTGAGTAGAATATCATCGGCCAATCAAATAGGGAACAGTTATATATCAATAATAATGTAAATCACTACAATACTCAACAACATTTCAGGCATAACAACATGAATTCCATCACAACTACAACCGAGTTTCACACATTAGGACCTCAAAAGCCCTCAATACCATACTCTTTTGGGAATTAAGTTTATTAGATTGAAGTATATTCTTATGCTTTCAAGATCATTATCTTTCCTTCCTCTTGTTGTCGGTACAAGACACTCCGATCCTCTATTTCTATCCTGGGTGCCGAACGTGCCTCCGATCCTCATTCTATCCTGGTACCGGAACGTGGCCACCCGATCCCTTATCTATCCTGGTGGGTTGTCGGAACGTGACACTTCCGATCCTCATATTCTATCCTGGTACCGGACGTGGCACCCGTCTATATTCTATCTGTGTCGGAACGTGACACCGATCCTCATATTTCATTCTATCCTGGTACCGCGAACGTGGCACCCGATCCATATTCCTAATCGCTGGTGTCGAACGTGACCTCCTGACATCCTCAATATTCCTATCTAACCTGGGAAACCCGGAACGTGGCACCCCATCCCCCCTAATTCATCAAGCCTTCTTTTACACTAAGGATCATCATCTCATTATATAATTATTTAAGCCTGTCTTTCATCCTAAGGCATCAAATCATTCTCCTTAGATAATATATCAAGTGAATTAGTGTTCTTTCTTTCAAGATTTGGATTCAATCTCTTCATCATGCTTTGTTAATTCATCACAATTTTGTATAAATCATATCATGCAATCATACAACTTAAGCCACATCGCATGGTTTCAATATTATCAACACATAATATTCCTATTAAGAGTTCACTACTAATATCGTAACATAAACCATAACCTACCTCCACACCGAAGGATTGTGATCAAGAAGCAATTTTCCCCAAGCTTGTTTCTCCCTTTCTCGTTCGACTTCTCTCTCCCTTTTTCTTGTCTTTTTTTCTTTATCAAACCCTCTTTCTTTTACCCTAATTAGTAATTATTAGAATGAATATGGCAATAATAACCCACTAATTAACGTAAGGTTCCCTCTTTTAAACCCCCCAAGTAATTACTGTACTTCTTAACATTTACCCTATAACTTTATAATTAAAGCAGGAATAGTCAAAAACGCCCTTAAAACGTGTAAAGAAAATCCGACCACGAACTGGGATTTCGTAGCCCGTGACGGCCGTCCGTCGCCTGCGACGGTCCAGATCCTGCTGTCCTTCACAAGGTCCAGAGACTTGTTTTTAAGTGGATGCCTGTGGACGGCCCGTCGAAGCTTGCGACGGTCCCTCTGCATTCCGTCATGAGACGTTCAAGTAGACGTGCGATTTTTTCAGTACCAATTTTCAGATTTCTAAGTGTGGTTTGAAACTACACCTCCACGACGGTCCGTCGTGTGCCCTTGAACGTCCGTCGTGGAGCCCTCCTCACCACCTCTGCCATTTTTTTTTTCCAGAATAAAATATTTGTTGGGTTTTTTTTGCTCAAAACGACTAAACAGGTCTTACAAATATTCTTTTAATAGGAGAAAAGTCCCATCTCTAATAATTGGTGTATAGTCATAGTTCAAATCAAAAGACTTTTATTGATAAAAAAATTAGGAAACATAATGTTTACGCATCAATTTAAAATTAGATAATCCTCGACAAAACTAGTTTATAATAAATAAAATTAATTCTATTAAACTCCACACCTAAATTAAACTTGATATTAATGAATTCTAAGTTGATTTTAGATGTAACTTTCAATATAATACACCCCCTAATCATAAGAAGATTCTCAATTAATAAAGTCAAAATGTAATATGTGCTTATAGTTTATTAATACAAAAACATATTATATAATAATTACTTTACAAAAAGGAGAAGCCATGATCTACTCCTCTGGTAGTCAAATAACAGATTCCCCTTTCTACATTCAATCATCCTTTTTCTCCTCGAATTTTTTGACCAAAATAAGTCATGTCTATAAATCATTTATCACAATAGTATTTTTTTTAATTTTTTACCAAACTAGTATAAACTTGATTCACAAGACGTTTTATGCTTTATTTTATTTTTAAATAAAATTTTTAATGAAAAAAAAAAGAGCAAAAGTTCACGGAGCCAACAAAAATAAACGTTAATAATAACAATAACGTTTTATCTTCGTTATCTCGAATCACGTTTTAGAGTAAAAAGTTTACTCAAAAGTACGTTTTTTATATTTTAGTACTGTAGACACGTTTTAATCAGTACGGGCATCGGATTACGAATAAATCATGCTACATTGGAATCTACTATCATAACGATTACCTCCGCTGATCACTTCTACATTAAATCGTGACTAGCAATTACGATACTGATGTTAAAAAAAGTCAATTTTTCATTTTTTTTACTGACGGATCAATGGTTATAACAAATGACCTTGTTGGAAACCATGGTTCTATACACTTCCACAATATTCATTCACATTTTTGTTTGTGGTCGCCCAATTTTGAACCATATTTACAAAGGTCTGAATAATAAGTCAAGTCAATATAATCATTTTGTTATTAATTTTACCATAGCTTTCAAATATTTTTTTCTGATTTATTCCTTAGAAAGAATGACTTATTTTTATGTGTAGGAAATAAAAATGGGCAATTTGACATAAATGTGATGTTTCTTTGTACTGGGGTGGCGAATCATTATGAAAGGAACGGATGCAGGTAATCGAATGTGCTAGACTGATTATTAACATGTATACTTCAATGACGTATGTTACTGGTTGACTTATTGCAGAGAAATGGGTAAACAACTTGTTGAAAATAGTACAAATGGATATTTCGATAAAATCTCCTTGTTCGTTCAAGGTAACCAGAACAAGGTTCATTGAGTTTAACAATTGAGGATGATCACGTCTTTGCTACAATTTTTTTTATACCTCAAAACTTTGCGGATTAAGATTGACATAAATGTTTTGGAAATTGGTAATGTAATAGAACCAATCAACAAATCAAAATGATAGATGGGAGACTGAGGGGCTTTCTAGAGGTCATGCCAATCTAAATACCAATTTAATTGCATCTTTGATTCTAATAAATTGAAAAAAATCCTAAGGTTGTGTAGCCTGTTATTTCCCATGTGTCACGCAAAATTTATGGTCATCAATAACATACACAAAAGCGTGGCTTGATGTCAACGCGCCTTTGAAATTGGGTGTATTAGGTGATCATTTAGTGACCACCTCATTTTTTTTTGCAGCTTTTGAACATCTTTAACCATGGAACAATGGGTGGAATGAACACAAAGAGTCTATAAGCTCATTAGAGGTAAAAAAAAAAATTTAATATGTTTATTTTGGGCTTTCAAGTCATGCATTGATGGATTCAAACATGGTTCGCCCCCTGTTATTTCTGTAAAGAAGATGGAACTCATATGTATATGATATTAAAGTATGATTGTTTTGTTGGAATTGTGAAAGAGAATATTCTTCCTCTAGGGTTTGCTATTGTAGACAAAGAATCGAAAGACGGGAGCATGGAAATAATTTTTTTAAGAATTTGAGTGCACATGTCATAAAGATAGCGAAGTATTTGTAATTATATCTGATAGGGCAAAAGAACTATTGACACGTTTGCAGAAGTTGCGGCAATTTAGGCCTAAGTCTTTTCCCGCGATATTGTAAAGACATCTAAGAGCAATTTTCAATCTCGATTCCAACAAGGATTAGTAGGCCCTGATGTGAAGGGCTGGCTTCCAAGCCCATCACGTAAGAAAAATACTTGAGTCCTTGATTTGGCAAATTAGAGAAGAAAATGAAGATGATATGAAATATTCCTTCATGGAATTCCCTTGAGAATGGACGTTTAGCCATGATTGGGTGGGTAAAAGATGGGGAGTTGGTTGATCAACACATCTTCAGAGTTGTTCATGGAGTGTGAAAAAAAGCACGTGGCCGTGCCGGTCACTTCTATGGTCAGACGTTCATTAGATCCAACTGTTTAACGATACACTCTTAGGTCTAAAAAAGTCGCACCACCTCCAGAACAGATGAATTTGTGGATCGAAAGTTCAAAATGAAAAGTGGGAGAAGAACTATGAAAGTTCAAAATTGCCCTTTGGTTTTTTATTGGAATATTCCCACAGGTGTATATGGGTTAGATCTATACAAGTTGATGGTAACTGGTGGTAATCCCTCATTGTGTTTCACTGAATGAAAGAAATGTATTTGTAAAATGTGGTAATTGCATTTCCCATGTCACATGTCCATTAAGGTTACTGAGAGAATGGTAGAGCTAGCTAGAAACTTTTTGTAGTGAAACATTTCACTGTAAGAGAAATTATTGTTGCAACATAATTCTGGATCCTCTCACCGGTTTTGGCCATAAGGCGTATTGGCCATCTCCTAATTTTAGAATGGAAAGTAACGAATTTCCTAGCGTCGTCTCCATCGATCAAGGAACAATAGAATACACACTGAGATGGTTCGTGTTGCTCTGTATAATGAGCCCGAGCTTGTGGATTATGTAGACCACCGGACATGAAAGGCGTCGATGTCCATATCGATTACAATTAAGTGGCAACTTGTTGATTAGGTCTAATTGTTGGTTAACTCCAATGTGGGTCAATGTCTAGTTTTTGATAATTTTCTTGTCAGTTAGCTACTGTTAATGTTAATTCACTAATAATTAATTTTTTAATTTATCTTCCTGTTATATTGCTTCAAAATACTTGACACCTTAATATAAGTTAAGTGTATTTGTTTTGGAACTCGCACTGTTTGAGAAATTGAATATCGTCACTCAAATATAGTTTTAAGTAGCATATAATTTTCTTATCATATATGTGACTCAATGCCTAAAAAAGCTAAATGAGTTAGGTAAATAAATTTTTTTCCTAAAATGAGAATCAGGTCACAAAATTCCAAACATCCCAGGATATATAAAAAAATTTCAGTGGTTTAACTATATATGGTGGTCTACTAATCAAAGCAAGGTAGAAAAGGTAGAAAAGTTAAAACAAGTAGTTATCACAAATAAACTAGGCAGAATTATCCTGCATATGAAATTATTGAAGGAAAAAATCATTCATACAATTCTTGAATTATGGTAAGAATTAGAACCACTTGATATTAATACTACTTGACTGAAAATATGAAACCTTAAATGGCTGGTGTTCGTTTGGCTCCCGTCACTTTCTTATACTCGCGCTGTCAAGCATATAAGGAAGTAAACCGGTACTCATGGCAGAAAGCAAATTCCTTTAGAGTCATCCTAAATGAGATAAAGTGCCGTGGATACAAGTTCAATTTATACTTAAACAGAAGTTTATGCTAAACTACCTACCCCTCTTTTCAAATGTAAGATAAGACTACTTGGGAAATTAGACCTGAATAAGGAGAAACTAAGACTGAAACTAACACTAATTATCACAGTATAGAACTAGAACAAATAGACTGTAAATTTGTCCACACATAAGAACACTTAAGTCATGTGAACTTTAGAGGAATCAAGAGTACTGTTGTATGTTACCTGATCTATTTTAAATCCATGCAAAAAGTGGCAAGAACCTAGGAATGTATAGGTCACACAACTCACAGTGTTAGAGGTCACCATCAGCCTCATTCGATTTTCAATCTGGGCATTTCGAAAACACAATAAAAGAATCCACCAAGATCCAGCGTATAAAAGGGGAGAGATTCCTCCTTTTAAACATGAGATATGTGAGACAAAAAAAACAAGAACACGAAGTACATACTTGTAAGAGTTCATAAGGTCAACAACACATTCTTATAAGCTGAAAATATCCAAGTTTGAAAATGATAAAATTTGAGGTTAGCCGCTATATATGTTTTGCTACTATATGTGCTACTCAGAAAAAAACAACATACCCTTGTATTCCCACAAGTGGATTTTCAACTATTCACCTTTTTTGCATCGCAGAACGTTTCACTTCTTTAGACAATAAATTTTGTAGACAATTACACCATTGAAATTTTTTTTTTAAAACACATTTAAGGATCTCTAAAAATGACTCTCTAAAGACAACAGGCAGCCCAAAAAGACAATGAAAACAATCAACTTCCAAATGAGCACAGGAGCAGTAAACTGTTGCTACCGACTACTATTTTTTTGCTAGTTATCATAAAAAGAGGAAAAACATAACTAAAATGTCATTTTTCAACAAAAAGAAAAATAACAATTCATCAACTATACGATAAACTAACTTATGTATGACCAAAATTATCTGAATCATCAAAACAACTCTTCTTTTCACAGTTTTTTTTACCCTTCTTAAAAAAAGCAATCTGCAGATTTTTTTTCCAAATTTTAAAATTTCAGCACAACCCCTCCAATTCTTTTTGCAGTGTGTTTAAACTATAATACTCTATCAACACGCTCAAATCTCTGTGTATAGAAGCAACACGATTTCAAATCGAGTAAAGATTAATCACAACTATGGAAGAGCAGAAGGAATGTTGGTCATACCAAATTCCGTGCACGCTTCGATAATACAGCATTCATCAAACTCCTTGTGACTTCGATCGGAGCGAGAATTTGATGCGATTTCTCTTTTTAATCTTTTATCCCCGGATACCAGACTTGAAGGTAGTTGGAGAATGAAGTGTGGTTTTTCTTTCCCCAAATTTTTAAATACAACTAAAATTGGTTTTTTTTCTTTAGTTCTAAGTGGTTAGGACACTTAAAATGAATATATGCTTAACGTTCTTCCCAATAACGTCATTTCGTTCCAAAACCTAATTTTGTTAGATCTACGGTATTTTATTTAACGTCAATTACAGTCCGTCCTATTTCTATTAACTCCTTTATTTTAAAATAAATAAAAATTTTTAAAATAAATAAATAAAAAACGTACTGTGACCCATGTTTATACTATTTGCACAAAAAAATTAAAACATACTATTTTGGTGAATTGATTTTATAGAAATGACTTATTTTGGTCAAAATTTTCCTTTTTCTCTTATATAGAAATGTCTTATTTAGATAGGATCTTCAAACAATCAAGTTTAGCGTCAAATATCTCTTCTATTATAAAAATCGTTCAATCATCAAGCTTATAGAGAAATGTTTTTATAATGCCTACATCTTCAAAAAGAATTCTAATTATAATTAAATCTATATAAAGTATAATCGCTTAATATTAAATTAAAACAAAAAAAATATAACTTCTTATCATAGTTGAAAATTCAATTACAAAATGCTATAATCCTAGAATATCTATAATCTCTTCTGACTGACTAATCAACCTCAAAAAAAAATAATCATCTTCTCTACCACAACTTTTAGGCCATCCCACCCCACTAAACCCCTTCAAGACCTGCATTCCACTTCTTTTATTGTTATCTGTATTATTTGTCCTCATTATTCATTATATACATTTATATCATATTTGCCAGAAGTTTTCAAACTAATATGCTTTTATAATAGTAGATGTCTCTATCTTTATCTTAAAGTGAAAACATGTTGAAAGTTGGCACGCGAATATGCTTCCCCTTATTGATAGGCCACTAACCAAGAATGCAGGTTAGCGTATTTTATTTTATTTGTATATATTAATTTTTTCATATTTTTAGTTCTCTTAATAAAAAAAAATTATTTCACCATTAATCAATAACTTATAACATATTTAAAATAACAATTTCAAAATTTTATTTTTTTATAAGGAAATTCTTGACATAACTAGTAAAATTATAATCATGTAACTTTAGATAATAGATTTGAGTTTGAGTGGTGGAAATGACCTCTGATAAAAATACATGATAAAATTGCATACTATCGACCCTTATGATCTCACCGTTTAGTATAATCAAACACCTTTGCGTAAATAGAAAATGATAAGATTAATTAATAATTTCTTGGCATATATAATATACTATGTGGAATATCCAGGGAGTAATTAGTCTTTATTCACAAAGAACATGTGTGTCACATGTTGGTTAATGAACAAAAGAACAATATTAATTCCTCAATAATGATCATTAATCTCCTCTTATTAATATGCTCTAAACCAAGCTCTTTCTTATCAACAACAATACTCTCAAACTCACAAATTACTAGTAATATTTGCCTAGTGTTTTCTTGAAATTTCAAGAATCAAAATGGCAAAGAACAACAAAGACTCCCAATATAAAAAGATTTTCAAGTGGGATAATAGAAAGAAACAAAGCCAAAGTTCTGATGAAATAAAAAGGAAATCAAAATCAAACATGGTGCTTATAGAATACAATCATGCTGCAGGAAAAGTTCATCAAAAGCAAGAAATTAAAGGTGATTTTTGTTAATGTCTTTATCTTTATTCATTCATTATTATATTATTTAGTAATGTCAACATATCATGTAGTCTTAGGCTTCACGATATGGAGATAAAATCTGTGTACACTCTATTCTCTTCAGATTTTACTTGTGAAATTTTACTTAATATGTTATTATTGTTGTGTTGTCATCATGTCGTGAGTAGGGTAGATGCAAAGTGTTAATATATAATAATTTTATCAGAATTTTATAGTTTTGGTTCAGACTTTATATATGTGAACACTTAGTAAGTAAGAATGATCGATTTTGATCCTATAGGTTAAATGACATGTCTAGAATCTCAAATCAAAATTCATAAAGTTCAAATCTTAAATTTGCTTTACGAATTCAAGTCATGAAAATTATACTTTCTTTTTGTATGTTATTTTGTCAACAAAAAGTGAATGTCAAAATTTACACTTGTTTGTATTTATAGTGATCATTATTTGAATGTTGATTTTTTCTTCAAAATTTTCTAACAGATAACAAGTATAGTGACAAAAGTCATAATGACAAATACTTTTCTGGTTATATTAATCGAGTGAAGAACAAGATGAGAACAATGACATCAAATTTTGATATGGTTGATGATGGTGGTTCTGAAAAGCCTACGATAAGAAGAGATAGTTTTAATGATACAATTTCTCATTACATCAATCGTGCAAAGCTCAAGATTAGAACTACAACAATTGTTAATCGTAGCGATCATATATAATATATTGTTTTATGATATATGGTATTGTATTGATGTTGTGGGAATAATGTTTAGATATATTCTAATGTATTTGACATGATTATGTTGTATAATCACATATGAATTAATTATGTGAATAGATTTCTTTTAAAAAATAATTACTTATTTTAAATATACTATTTAATATTATCATTTATCGGCAACTTCCTTTAATTTTTCCCTTTTCTCTGTCGCACTCTTCTTTCTATTCTTTTCCTTTTATGTTCTCGCTCTTTTTTCTTCTCTCTTTCGTTTTGTCCTTTCTTCTTGTTTTTTTCCCCTTTTCTTTCTCCCTCTCGTACTATTTTCTATTTTTTTCTTTTCTTTCCGTGAATAGTCAATTATTCTAGATTGTATAAACTCGTATTCAATCTTTACTTAGACAATTAATTGATTATAACAAATGAACATGCAAAAAACTGTAAAAGGAATTTTTAACTTTCTTAAAATTTATTACAACAGATTCACGTTGAATTATTAGAAGAGAAGTATTATATCGTAACAAATGAAAGAGGCATAAGAACCTGTAAAATGATTAAAAAAAATTTTAATTTTAAAATGTATTACAAACTATGAAAATTTGAATTATTAAAGAGAATTAAATATGAACTGCAGAATGTAGCAAACAAAAGCATTATTTGATAATGCAATGTACACGGAATAACTTGTCATTTATCAATGAATTAAAACAAGTAATCATCGTAACAAACCAATCTGATTAATTGTAACAATGAATTACAAATCAACAAAAGTGTATTACACAGTATTAGTTGAGTCTAAGAGAGATTTAGGCAATGAATAAAAACAATGGACAAATAAGATATTACAATGATTTTATAGAGTAAATTAAACTTGGTATCAATATAATTAAATAAGTATCCAATAGAACAAATAAATGAATAGAAACTGGCAAATTAATTAAATTTGTATTAACATTGTCTTCAACAGTATTAAATTTGATTTAATAAGAGAGAATTAAGAAATGGATAGAACACATAACTAGACTGACAATACAATGATCTGTAAGTGAATAACCGTTTAAACATTAATTAAATAAGTATTCATTAGTAACAATAAATCAAAGATATGAAATGAATTAAAGTTACATTCAAATTGCCCTACAACGTATTTAACGTTGATTAGAAAAGAATTAAGAATGATGAAAACGTACAACAAAATATATGAACAAAGGATCAATAAACTGAATAATTTACATCAATATGAATTACTTAAGTATCCAATAGTTACAAATCAATCAACAAAATTTCAAAATGATTAACTTTGCATTAAAATTGTATTATCTAATTCAACTTTAATAAACAGTGTGCAGATAATTTTAATGCTATATTTAATTCATTTCAATCTAATATTTCTCCTAAATTCATTATAACTCAACCAATCCTCTTAAAATTGAGATATTAAACTCCAAACGACATTTTCAATTATTTTGTGTAGGAACTACCTATTCAAACTGATCACAAATTCTAAAATTCAAATAATGAATTCAAAATTTCAGTACAGTTTTAATAATTACCATCAATAGTGAACTCTTGCTTCTGTATTTTTAAGATTTGAAAATTCTTTCTGCTTAAACGTGATTTTTACAAATTTCCAGTTTTTTCTCGATATCTTTTAATCTTTTTTTTGAATTTGAATAAAATAATGGACATGACAAAACTGATTTGAAAATATAAGTTCTTTAGTAAAAATTTAAAGAGAAAACAAGAATTAAAAAAAAAAAAAGAGAAGATAAATAGGCACTAGAAAAAGAACAAAAAGGTAAAGAGTAAAAAAGAAAGAAGAAAGAGCGAAAAAGCATTATCTAAAAAGAAAGAAAAAAGAGTAAAGCAGCAGAAGATTAAAACAAACAAGGAAAAAGATAAAAAAGGGTGAGAAAGAGTCGAAGACGTACAATTTTCTTATTTGGCAAAAATGTTATATTTTCGTTAGAAACCTTATGTTATATAAATAATAAATATTTTATAATTAAATATATATGGGATTTATCCCTCACTTATTGAATTCAAATAGATACATTTACCCTATTTATTGTTATAATTTTTTTGAGGTTATTTCTTCTTAATATTATTTTCCCTTTTGATGTAATTAGTAACAAAGTTAAAAATCCAAAGAAAATTCGAAATTTGCAAATCACATATCTAAGTATGTTGTCTCCCCACTTTCAACACTAAATTACTTTATTATTCAATACTTTATATTATACAAATATTTGTATTTTTCCAATTATCTTATTACACATGTAATTAAAGGCCCGTTTGGATTGACTTAATAAAAACGATTTAAAAAAGTACTTTTGAGTACTAAACTTATTTGAATAAGCAGTTGCGTGTGGAAAAAAGTGCTGAAAGTTTTAAAAAAAGTTATTGATGTGGTTTGGCAAATAAGTGCTGATAAACAGTTTTTCTAAATCAAATGTTGAAATATCTTAAAAGCTGTTAACATAATAAAAGTTAATTAATTTTATATAGTTTACAGCATAAATAATTATATTTTGTTATCATCACATATTCTTTCTCATCCAAATTATTTGATAATAGGAATATAACTATATAGATTTTAAAATATATAATTTGAATAGATCAAAGAACGATTTAAGATTTATTTTAGTTTCATCCATAGGTATACTAATTGTTTATCATCACATGATTTCTTTATTATCAACAAAATTATTTATACGAAGGACTATAATTTTTCTTTAAGTTATAGTGCACCTATTTTATCATTTTACTAATATATAAATTTGAATATCCAACTTAAAGATTTAAGATTTATTTTTATTTTCATTCATAGTATAGTAATTGTCTATCTCCACATACTTTCTTTACCCCAAATTACTATATAAGAGGATTATTAATTCATTATTTCAAAAATAAAGTTGTTTTATTCTAATATAAATATAAAATGAAAGAGAACACTTTACTAACAATAAAGTGAACAACTCAAATAAATAATCAAACATCAACATTACCAACTTCATTAGCAACATACACGAAGCCCCATCCATAAGTATCATTTTATTCTTTGATTTCAAACATTTTATCCGCATCATCGAGAGAAAAAGGAAGAAGCATAAATAAAAAAAAATCGAAAAAACTTACTTCAATTTGCTTCGGCTTCAAAGCATTGGAGAGAGGCAGGAAGAAGTTCAGGGGCAACTCTGCCAAACGTGAAAAAGGAAAAAATGGAGAAAGAGATGTTAGAGTTACGTGGTAATTGGGGAGATTATATAAAATATTAGAGGGCAAAAGCTAAAAATATTGGTCAAGGCTGGTAACAGCTTATAAGTACCGGGGGCGGGGGGCCAGCTTTTGAGGGGGGCTTTGTGACTTAAAATAATTTTTTAAGCTTAAAATACATTTATTTTTAATATTATCAACACTAAATACGTCAAAATCACCCTCCCCCAGCTTTTAATCAGTTGTTGACCAACTTTTAAGCTGAGTCAACACTCAAATCTCCTCTATTCTAGTTTGACTTTCCACGATATACAAATAATCTTCAATCCAACCAATTCCTTGTCAATATTAGTCATCTTTTTGTCACATCAATACTTCTAGCTATTTCCTTAAATCGTGTGCAAATTAAATACAATCAAAACAAACAAGTTTGAATTGATTTAAGTTGTAGTTATTGGACCATTTGGAAAGTTTTGAATGGACGTTTCAACATATATTTTAAAATTCTATTTTATTTTTTAGCAAATAAATAATATGAAATCTATTTAATACTTGTACTTTTTAAATTATAAAAAAATTTTCAAAAATTCAACACAGATCACACTCAATTTTTTATAATGAACAGATATCGTTATTCAAAAATTATAAGAGCAAAATATAGTTATAATAGTTCACAGAATATATTCGTGATTTTTCTCGATTTTCATTCCTTTTTAAAAGAAATAACAAAAATAAAAAATTTCTAATTTATTTAAAGTTATACTTAAATCCACATTGTGCACCGAATTGAAAATTAACAATCTAAGAGTGCGCCTTAATGTAAGTATTACGTGATACGAAATCAATTTTTAAAAAAAAATAATTGATTACACGTCGTAAGCGATAATATTTATTGTCTAACTAACATAAAAAATTTAGATAAATTATATATTTGAAATCAATAATTGATAGACTTCTTTACAATTTTTTTTCTTTTTTAAAAAATATATTTTATTTTAGCCAACTCTACTCAATTTCTCAAAAGACAGTACATGTATGGCCAAATCCCAAATCAGTGTCCCTTTTCTAATTAATAAGGGAAAAGGATCAGATATACCACCCTCACAACTTTGTCGATTTAAACTGATATAACCCCTTTTATTAAGTGACCTCATATATAACCTCCTGTAAACAAATAGCTCACATATACCCTTTTCCTCCTAAGAAAATGAAAAAAACAAAAAAATTAATCTAAATTTTTTAGTATTTTTTTTCTAAAAACAAAATATATCCATATGAGTAAATTTAATACTTCGTCAAACATATTTTTTTTTTGACGTTTTTTTACTTCAATGCCATATATATACTTATTTTTTGATGATTCAAATTATTTGGTTTTTCACTAATTTCTTTTAAAATTTTATGTAGATATCAATTATTTCTTCGAATATATGAAAAGTAATTACAATCAACCAAAAAAAATCCGTTTTAATTTTTTTCTCTTAAGGACTACGGAATGGAAGAAAAAAGACAAAATAGAATAAAAATTCCAATAATTATTAATAAAAGAAGTCAAAATAATTTATATATGAAAAATTAAAATTACTTGACTTTGAATAGAAGAATCAATATACCCTAATAATTTTTAAAAAATTAGAAGTACTCAAATATAAACTTAAAACTAATCTTTTAACTTCCTTAAATGAAGGGTATAGGTGAGCAATTTTCTCAAAACGACAGGGGTAATATGTGAGCCGTTTGTATCACGGTAAGGACATCTATGAGCCCTTTTATACACAAGGGTAATATCATCTCCAAATAACAAAGTTGAGGGTATAATCAGACCCTTTTCCTGTTAAATCAATGTGTGCCTATTGGTGACATGGAGCGGTGTAGGGTGGGGGTCGTATGGATTATTGTTTAATTCGTAAAAATATTTAATCCGTCTTATCTAATAATTTTTTTCCTTTTTTTTTTTTCAATTTTACTCTGTCTCACCCTATCGCATATATCCGCCCATTTAATTTTTTTATATTTTTTTTATTTTATGTTTGATCATTAAAAATAACATTTATAAAAAAATCAGTTTTTTCATTTAGTTGTATTAATATTATAGTATGTTACTTAAAATTTTAGTTTTTATTAGAGGTCAATTGGAAAACATGTAATAAATTGTAATATTTTTTATTGAACCCTTTTCATTTATATCTCATTATTAATAGTTTATGACATATTTTAGTAAATAATATTTTTATCAACTTATAAACTGTGAAAATTATAATTAAGTTTGAATTCCATGAAATTACATGTACCACACAACTTTCCTCCTCTCCATATTAATTTTAAAAAACCCATTTCACATCCACCCCGCTCATCCGATCCTGCCCCGTGGACACCCTATTGCCATAATTATAACATGAACATGCAAACCATAAATACAACAACTACTACATCTAATTCAGTAAATGAAAAAAGTGGATATACTACTCTATTTGTCGTGGTCATCCTTTCCTCTTCGATGTTTGATATTTATACTCACTTATAATTTTAAATGGGGGGGCGATTACATAAATATGATGTTTTTAATGTAATCTTCTTCATACTCCAAACAACTAAGCTAACTCTCTAATTAAAAATAAAAGTTCCTATTACCGAATGTTTATTCTCAGTTTTTTTTCCTTCCACTCATTCTGAAATAACCGCAACTTATTTCATTAAAAAAGATTTATTTAGTAGCCTATCGAGTTATGCGAAAATTAAATAAAGTGACATTAGTCACAATAAATTTGAAAAGATATAGTAGAAGAATTATAATCATTCGTCTCATATTGTTAAAATAATATAAAATTAACTATAAATGACAAAAAAATGTAGCAAACTGGAAAATTTATCTACAATTAAAACCTACAGCTATAATGAAGTTCTATTCTATTCTTTCATTTATTATTTTCTGGCAAATATTTGTGGTCCATTTCTCCAATCAACAATTTTATTTGTATTTGTCTTGTTCCTCCTCAACTCTAACTCCCAATAAATTATATATAATGTTGTATATATGAGATTATTATATATATTAGTTATTTTAATTTTTATCTACACCAAAAGAATCCATAAAGGATCTCCTTATTTATATATCTATTTTTATGTAGATTTTACCGATAAATCATATATTAATTTATAACTGATTACTAATTTCTAACCCATTTCTCAATCGTAATATTACTCTGCAAAACTCCAATCAACTATTCAAACGATTTTTCGTAATACTGATCGAGTCATATTTTCACTTTTAGAAGATCAAAAATAAAAAAAATAAACCACATAAGTTTTTTTTGAAAAGATATTCAATAAATACATATAATTTTTTTCTCCAAAAAAAAAATATTGAGTTGAATCTTAAGAAAAGGACACGTTTAAAAAACAAAAAAAAAAACAAATTAAAATAGGACTACTACATAATCACCTCGGTTTTCCGAAAGTGCTATCCGGACAAAATTGTTTTCGTGATTCGTTTTTCTCTGTCTTTATAACGGAACTTATTATTATTTTTATGTTTTATTATAGTCTAGTATTTAGTTTAATTTTAAGTTATTAATTTAAATACTAATATTTTTTTTTCACTTTTTATCAAATAACTACCGACCAATTAATTATCGAATATAAATATATATTAGAGAAATATTGAATTTCAAACTCGATGCAAGTTATTATCTTCGCTAACGTATTACTGGTAATTAAAAAATATTTTATATTTGACTAAACAACACTAGATACATCCAAATCAGTCACAAGACTTAGTGATTTTCAAATTCTTATAAATTTTTGCTACTCCCTCCGTCACAATTGTTTGTGAGGGTAGATCTGCCCTGATCCCTCGAGGAAAACTCTAATATGAAGGTAGAATTTGACGAATATCACCCTCCATCTAGTAAGAATACAAAGTTTGCCATAATGCTTTTTTAAAATTGAACAAATGATAATATTAAAAGGGAAATTGAAAAAAAATTAATTATTTCTATTGTTTAAATTGAAAATAATCTTGACATTCATTTTTTATATTCCCTTCCTGCCAAACATTTGTGCAACTCCCTAAATCATGGGGTACTGTATATCGACAATATGATAAGATTAGGAAGATTTTAAGTTCGGTGCAGTTCAATTAAAAATGTTTTTAACATTAAATAAAACTACATAATTTTTACGTTAAATTTTTTAATATTAGTAAAATGCACAAGTACTACCCAACTTATGCTCGAATCCAGACACATTATATTTTACTAAATCCTATTACCCTCAATTATTAATCATAATTTTCTAATCAATTTTCACCTACATAACACTATCATTAAAAAAAGTATCAACACTTACGCTGAGCCTGAAAATAGTCCCATAAACAAACGGATAAAAAATTCTTTTTTATTAAGTCTGAAGGTGATATGCATGTGATATAATATAAAATTTCAAACATTAATTGAAAAAATCTTATCCAAACTTTGTCAAATATTTATTATATATTTAACTTCACCAGCTACCAATAGGAAACCTTTTAAATATGGGTTCCTATAAAAATACTAGCTCCTAATCTTAAACGATAAGCTTTATCATTTAAAATAATAATTACTCTCTTGTCCTCTGTGATTTTTCATCTTCTTCTTTCTTCTTCTTTCTTCTTCTTCTTCTGGAGTGTTTCTCAAGGTTAATTTTGAAATTTGAAAAATGGAGGGCGAGTAGATCTCTGCAAATTAAACTTTTCGTTGATTCCAATAAGTTTTTGTTAAGGTCAGGTGTTTGTATACAGCAACCGAGTTTCTTCTAAATCTTTTAAGGGCGATGTTAGTTTACTTTGGGCGGGACGCAGACGAAGGTGCTTACAACTATGCTTCCATGCTTTGACTGCTCTTGGAATTTCTCGTGGCGTTCGTTGTTCTCTTCCGATCCCCATATTGATCTTTGATTTTGAAGTTGAAAAATGTTACGAATTTATGCTTTTTGCTCCTATAGTTGATTTTTTAGAAATTTGAAGTTTTGTTTGAATATTGGTTTCAGTTGATGGACAAATACATATTGAGATTTTTTTTTTAGAAATAGATGTTGAAGTCCGAAACGATTTTCACTTAAGAAGTATATTAATATATATAGCGATTAAGTTTTTAATTTTTTTTATTATTTTATTATGTAATAATAATCGAATCTGTCAAGTTAACAGAATCGCTGTTTGTTTTCACTAAAACCAAGAAAAACTTAAAATTAATTGTTGATCGACGATTTGACTAAAGCACGATTTACTTAGTTTACTATTTATCCATTTATAATGAATTTTTAGGGAAATAGGAATCGAGTATGACTTAAATGATTGTAGACTAACTAAAAGCTAAGTGACTTGTACAAAAAAATAGATCTATATATATAACGAAATGGGCCTCTCGGAAACTTAATTAAAGTAAACCATAAATACGTGAAGTTGGTTAAAAATAATATAAAAAGTTTAAAAGGAAAGGTTTAAAATTTTGGCCCCAAATATTTAGGGCTGTCCTAACACTAAAGTGACTTCTTGCCCCATTTTTGGCCTGTTGGGACTTGTGCCCTATGTTCCTGTCCTTTCCCATGCTTAAAACATCAGATGTATACGATCAACGTATTTAGCCTTCATTTCTGTGTATGCTGCCCTGTATTAACGATCTTTCCTTGGTATACTGCCCTCTTTTGGGGCCTTTGAGACCTGCAAAATTACATTTATCGACCTCACCTGCATATCAGTTTTTGAGCTTGTCGAGGGGGGTCGACTCAGACGAGAATAGGATTTTGAATCAACTCGAGATTGCAAGAGAATTGATAGAGTCTGTAAGGACTATGGGATATTTTTAGGATGAAAGAACAAATGACTAAATAGTTAGTCATCTTAATCACATGGAAAATCCGCAATTCTTCCTCTCCTTAATCAGCGAAGAAAGCTTGTATTATAGGTTTTTTTTCTTTTGTTTTCGAGGGGAAAAGGATGAAGCAATTGTGATTCAATTTGAAAAATTTGAGATTTCCTGGTTTGAAAGCTGGAAAAAGTACGACCTCTCCAACGAATATCAAGGATATCCTTCGATATGAATGAGCAAGGACGGCATTGAAGCAACAAGACTGAGACACCTGCTAATCCTCCAAACGGCTTTTGTACGGATAGGATTATAAGGGAGGAGAAGACACAATGCTGGAGTAGATTCGGGTCGACTTTCTGAGGAGATGATTGGGAGTTAATTTCTTCTTTTAATAATTCGCCCAAAATTTGATCTCTAATGAGTTTGGTTTAAGATTTCACTAATAACTAAATAATATGAATAATATAAAGTAAGAGCTCGTGATTAATTATTCTCGAGGAGGTCACAAAAACTTGAATTTTTGATTTTTGGAAGTGTGAACTTGCCCCTCTGTTATTTTGATCTATATATTTTGATTTGTATCGGAAAAATACTTTTTGATGTTTTAACTGGCCCACATTTCATTACATGTGGATAGTATACGCCTATACGAGTTATCCTCTCCCATCCAAATGATAACCCATTTGAAACACATATTTTTTATAATAAATTTTCAACATCTCCTTCGCAAATTCAAATGTCAAACATAGCTATTATATTCTTCCTTTCATCTTTTTGTGCTTAAAAAATTGTAATGTTTATGGAGTTGCTTCACCATATATACACAACCTTAACATACAATTTTTAAGGGATTGATTAACACTCAAACTTGTGAACTCGTGATCACGTGACAACAACTTTTATCCATCTGTTTAAATACTTATAATTCATAGTTTGTCACTAACAAACCACTCATCAAACCGTTGGTTTTAAGTAAGGTAATTATTATAGAATGATTTTTTCAACTTCTATCAGTTTACCACATTATTTCGTTGTTGTTTTACTTGGATTTTTGTTGGATGCCCTATACTCTTTATTCCGTAGTTTTTTGACTTGTTTCTCCACTGCCCATTTTCCTTCGCTTTGCTGCACTTGAGCTGAACCCTTTCTACCCAATCGCACGATTCAAGAGGAGTCGGGGTAAGGTTTTCGACATATCCTCACCCCTAATCGCTTTGTGGGATCACCTTCTATGTTGTTTGTTGTCGTACTTTCTAAGATGATGCGATTTGTGGGATCACACTGGAATATATTGTTGTGTCAGATGCTTTCTAAAAATAAACAACTCTCGTTTTGAACTCTGTGCATCGTCATACTCATGTTGCTCATATTTTTTTCTTTTTTCCTTCGTATTATAAGCAGGTTGGCTGTCTTTGGCTCCAAATATTCCTGCAATATATGAGCTAAACTTTGCGGTAAAAACCTTTGTCTGGGGCAGGTTCTTTGTACTCTCAATATTCGTGCCCTATTCAGCAATGGTCCTCGTTTTACCTCAACATTCATAGGCAAAAGTCATACTTGGTAGATTACAGTTTCTTGATGTTGCTAATTGGGCGTTACAGATTCTTTTCGAATTGAAAATATAAGTATGGCCCTCATCTAATCCTAATCCCCGCCTGTGGGACAAATGCCACATCGAATTCTCCTATTATGGAATACGAGCCCTTTTTACTATGGGACAGGCCTAACTTTGAGGTAGTGATGGCCAAAGATGATGGGATCCCCATTGCCCTGAATTATACTTCCAGGTAACCCGTCGGTCCAAAGGGTGTCGGTATGTCATAGAGGAGCATCTCTTAATTCTTCTTTGTCAGCTGTCTTCTCAATAAATTCCTTCATGCCCGTCTACTTATGGACTGTTCCTTGTTTTCAGTGCAACGATGGTGCCTTACTGGGCCCGTGGCAGCAACAAGGTGGCAACAATATTTTTCTTAGAAATGTTACTACTAACTACTGCTGAAGAATTTTACAAAGCATAGATAGGCCAACCAATTGATCACATGGGTGGTGCACCTACCGTTTTAAACATGATACTAAACGCACCTCCTAGTATCCGTAGGCCACTTTCCGAGGAAAGTGGCAGTGATGACCGGTGGGTGCAACCACCGACCTCCCAAGTATTATTTATTCTGGATTAGCTTTGGTTTTAATGTTAACACACATCGTATGGTCTAACGGAAACATATGGTCCGGAACTGTTTTGCACTTGGAAACCTGAATGAGTTCTCTTCCCTGATGACAGGCGAGATGCAAGGCTCCGTCAAGGTGCATCATATAGGTATGGAGGAAGTATATTGTGAAGGACCCAGCTTCAATGAAGAGCATATTACCTGTGCAAAAACAATGGAGAGGGTGATGTTTAAGGAAATGTTGTGATGATGGGTACTTGAAGAATGCCAAAGCTACAGAAGAAGCTTTTAAAGGGGGTTGGTTTCGAACTGGGGACTTGGCTGTGAAGCATCCAGATGGTTACATCGAATTGAAGGATCGTGCTAAGGACATCATTATATCTGGTGGAGAAAACATTAGTACAATTGAGGTGGAGTCGGTAGTATTCAGCCATCCATCTGTTCTCGACGCTGCTGTAGTAGGAAGACCAGATGATTACTGGGGTGAGACACCTTGTGCCTTTGTAAAACTAAAGGATGGCAACAATGCAACTATGGATGAAATCATCAAGTATTGTCGTGATCGTTTACCACATTACATGGCTCCGAAAACAGTAATTTTCGATGATTTGCCCAAAACATCTACAGGAAAGACACAAAAATTTGTTTTGAGACAGAGGGCCAAAGCTATGGGGAGTATTACAAAGCCAGCTAGCAAACTATAATTTGTAATTTTCTGTGTTGTATTGTGGATAGACTGATAAAAAGTCTGGCAAGGCAAGTTGAGTGTCGATCAGAAACAACATCTCTATCTCTACGAGGTTGGGGTAACTTCTGTGTATACTCTACTCTCTTCCGACTCCACATTGAATATGTTGTTGTGGATTGACTGATCTATGTTTTATTTTATTGAATCACATTTATGTTGTGGGAATGCATCATTAGTTTTCTTTTAATATATATATATAATGGTGAATGATAATGATGGTTGACAATATATGGTGATGACTGATGTGATTGTCGATACGTGATAATTAATTGACGGTGTTGTAATAGTGATGATTGTATATACTGACTAGTGATGACGATATTTGATTGTGATTATTGACTGAAGGGATGCTAATTGATAGGTTATATTAGTCGATAATGATAAAAGGAGACGGATCAATAGTTGATAATGGTGGACGATGATGATCATAAAGAGTGCTACAAATAGAAAAAAATTATGTTTAGATAAGAGAAATTGATAGGTTGCTATAATTATGGAAAAGAAAGATTAGCCCCTCAAAAGTAATCATTGAATCTAGTTAATCAATGAAAGTGAGTTACTAATTAATTACTACTACATTTTTTTAAAGGATAATATAAGATTAGTCATAGGTTATTAACAAAATAGAATTCTCTCCCTCACAATCTTACCAAACTTTATCCTTTATTTTTTATGAATCAATCATTTATAACCTCTCCTAAACCTTCTCTTAACCTAGCCTCCAATGGCTGCTTCAACTTCCTTTTTCCTAATGTACTATTCTAAATGCATGTTGCAGGATGGCCTTTTGGACTTCTCATCTCCTTGGCCTCCTGTTTTTCTTTCTACTAATTATCAATCAAATTTCCTTCACCACCACCACCACCACCACCCGCGTTGGCGTTATTTTGAAACCGACTTTTCTACATGTTCCCGTCTTTCGGGAAGCGCCTGCTTTTCGCAATGGGAGGGATTGTGGTTCGTCCGCCGCGGACCGTATTCATGTGGCCATGACTCTTGATGCTAATTATTTGAGAGGTATTGTTGTTGAAATGTATGACCATCACAATTAAAAACTTTGAAATTAGTACATTTTAGTTACTTTAAAATATTATATGTTTACATGTCTTCCATGTGTTGGCATACTTAATAGGTCACTAGCGCGCACTACCAAAAAAGAGAGTAGAAGCTAGCTATATGATTCGTTGCTAATCCGTCACTAAATATCTTAGAAATTTAATATGATTTTTTGATAATTCATAGTAAATAAAATAATATAAGTGGTGGATTTTTGTTGTTTAACGACAAACCGACAATAGTCATTCATTGCTAATTATATTTGAGCGATATTTTTTTGTTGTTGTTGTCGGTGTATATAACTAAAATATCTTTCATTTTCATATGTACTCAAACATGTAAATATATTTGAACTTGAGATTCTTTATGCAGTAGGGCATAATATTTTGTGACTACGTTATTATATAATTACTTAATTATATTATGTCTCGTATATATAGGTACCATGGCTGCAGTATTATCCATCCTACAACATTCAACATGTCCAGAAGATGTCATGTTTCACTTTTTATGGGTAAGACAGAACCTGTGGTATTTCTAGCATTCAAGGTCCACTTTCCCTTACCTCAACTTCAAGCTCTACAAATTTGATGTCCACAGGGTCCGTGGCCTAATTTCAAAGTCGATTGTCAAGCTTTAGATCAACCATTAAAATATTCAAGAATTGATTGCCTGATTAATTCCAATAGACGTAAAACGCGTTATTTATTCGTGATTCGGACATAGTCATTGTGTGATGACATTGTTAACATTCTGGCAAGTTTGATCTTGGTGACAAAGTATTAGCGTCCTGAATATTGTCAGCAAAATTTCCACAACTTATTTCATCAGGGACACATTTGGGATGATTCTGGAATACCGAAACATTAAGGGTAGAAAGAAAACCATGTTATTTTAATACAGGGTGTGTTATGATTGTTGATGTGATAAATGGGAGATGTGGAAATTACACACAAAAAGTTGAAGATTGGATTGGTTTATACAAAAGAAAAAAGGATAATATCACTAGGGTTCTTACCACCTTTTGTAACCTAGCTGGGGATATTACCCCTGTTGATCATAGAGGAATCAACATGGATTAGGTGGTGATATATGAAGGAGGAAAATGTAGGAGTGTGCATCCTGGTCCTATAGTTATTACAGTGGAGTGGTAAAAGGTAAACCATGGTTAAGATTGGATTTCAAAGAAAACCATGTATGTTGATTCATTTATGGGCTCCTTACGATCTCATCGTTATCGAGGGCATTCATTTGAGGAATAATGGAAGCAGATTCTGAATTA
This sequence comes from Solanum habrochaites, assembly GCA_027704765.1. Lineage (NCBI taxonomy): Eukaryota > Viridiplantae > Streptophyta > Magnoliopsida > Solanales > Solanaceae > Solanum > Solanum habrochaites. Next base: position 183,974 of record JAKWJA010000712.1, read on the forward strand.
ACCTGAACGGTTTAATAGTTTATGTTCTTGGTTATATTGAAGAAACAAATGTATGAACTTTTAAAATTTATGGGGTTCATAATTTAATATTATTGAAATTTTTAGTGCATCTTGTTGTTAAAAATGTTGTCCGATTCAAATCGAACTTAAATTAACCGTCTTAAATAGGATATGACTAGAATAAATTCTGAAGGGTGAAAGGTGCAACTGAAAACTTATTTTTTTGATAGAATGAGGAAATACCATCATAGAAATTTTAAAATGTTGGAGATATGTATATCTATAGATCACCAACATTATCCATGAATTCACACTTGGTTTTGTTTGTAAATAACAAAATACCTCTAAAAAATAGAGATACATGGTGATATGTCTATAAGAATTGGGGTTAGATTAAATACACCAATTTAATTATGAATTAGGCATAAATAAAGTGGACGGACAGAGTGATGAGAGTTTGATGCTTCCTTTTATTTATTATTAACGAGGTTCAGAAATTGAGGTTCACAAATTACTCAAAAAATTAGAGATAATGTGATAAAGATCTATGAGAAAACTGGGGTGCAGATTGTCCGCGAGGCATCAAAATTATATCATTTGAATTATGAATTAGGCATAATAAATAAAGTGAATGCTAAATTAAGAGAGTTTGATGCTTTTCCCTTTTCATGTACTATTGATCATCTATGAGCTCCTTACGATCTTGTATCGTTCCTCAAAGGCCTTCCTTCGAGGAAGAAGGCATTGCTAATCGAAGAAGCAGATTCAATTTTTTCACCTGAACGGTTCAAATTTATGTCTTGTACTACTGAAGAAAACAATTGTACAAAAAAAAAAAATTCGTAAAAATTATGGGATTTGTTAATTAACACTTGTTGAAATTTTTAGTGATTTGGTGATACATTATACAAGTCTTGTGTTAAAAATGGATTGTCAATTCAACAGAATTCAAATTAACCTTTCTTCTTAAAATCGATATTAGTGTAGCTAAACATATTTAGGGGTGCTGGCAAACAGGTTCAACTAAACTTATTGTCTTACGGATTACGAATTATATAACTACATCTTTAAAAATGTTAAAATATACTAAAAATAGAGATCACCACAGTGTCGATGCACTAAAGACTTATTAATGGAAAAACATGGATCTTCAAGTTCTGTTGGAAATACAAATTTTTAATTATTAGAAATCTATATAATAATAAAATCTGAATCATAGGGAGCTGGATTGTGGCATTGTTCTAAAGTCAGGAGTCATTTTTTATTTTTTTATTTTTTTTGAGTTTTTCTTTTAATTATCTATTTAATAATTTACACAAATCTGATCATATTTAGTATTTTCAATTATATTGAGAGTTACAAAAAAATCTCCATCGTTTGCATTCTCACTTAAATAAGTGTCTTCTCAACTTACTCCCTTATTACTTAGACGCAAACAATCTATAAATAAACAATCATATGATGGAGTGTTTGATACTCAATATATTATTTTTGTGGCCAAACTTTTTTTTGTTTCACTTAATTTTCTTCTCTTTTATTTTTTTAAATTTTGCTAAGCAATGAAACATCAAGCAAGTTTCATTGAAACCATACATGCATTATATCAGTGAGAGGAAAATTCACAAAAACGCATCAAAAACAACAACAATCAGAAAAGAAGACACAAAATAAAACCAGCAACAGACAAAAGAACAACAAAATTGACACAACACGCTACACAACCGTTAAAGTTAGAGATGAGGGAGAATTAGATCTTAGAATGAACAATAACATCGTGCTCTTTAACTTGTTTGTTGTTCCTTTGATGATGGAGTGTTTATTTTTTCATGATAATTCTGAGATTTTACTGAGTAAGAAGAAAATCATGAATGTAATAATCAAATTTCTTTTCAAATATAAAGGGAGTTTTGGAAATGACACTGCACTATAATGTCTTCCTTCTCAAAAAATTATATATTGAGAGAAATATTCATTGTTTGATTGAAGAAACTTATAGGAAGAATAATAATGCTCCAAAGAGCAAGAAAAATTATTAGAGAGATTTAATTATTATGGAATTCATATTAAATTAGAGGAGACTACAGAATAAGGAGAAAATCTACCAATATTGTAAATATCAATTTTTTGTTTTTTTTCCTAAAACGTATTCTAATTTATTTCCTTATCTATCTTTACTTAATGTTGTTTTATTATCTTTTTATATAATTTCTAACTGAAGGTTGTCTTATTTGTAAAAAAAAAATTTGTGTTTAGATTTGACGTATTTCTAATTCTAAAAACAATCGGAAAAATTTCACTTTAAAAATTTTACTTGAAGATCAAAAGCTGACCGTATTTAATTTCATTCCATCATTAGTTTGACTTCCTTGCCTTAATTGATCTCTTTATTATAATTTATATCCCTTCTTTAAATTGCTCTTTCATTTTATTTTTTCTTACATTTATTTTATTTATTCATTACAAGATAATAATATTTATAAATTGATAGGAATATGATGTTATATTTTAAAAAATAATTAATTATTTAAAACTTAGGTGTACAGTTTCTTTTGCGAAAAGATCATATATTAAAATATATATTTATGTTTGTTAAAGTTTAGAAAAGGATGTGGATGATACCTTCTAATTTAAGATATTTATTTATTTCTATCACTATTTATAACCCCACTGTCTCTTATATTTTCTTAAAATAATGCTAAAAAATTGTGTTCTAGATTATTTATTATTTTTTCTGTAATTCTTATTTGTGATTTTTATCTAATTTTTGATGAATTTTTTACTTTGAAAATTGTGCACACAATATCAAATAAAACCGTACTTAAATCCTTTCATCATAGATGTTATTACATTTTAAAATTTTTCTGTTCCTAAAACTCATTAATTAATGTACTTTATATCATTCCTTAAATTTATTTTTTTCCTTTTCTTTGTTCTTTTATTTATTTATTTTAAAAGTAAGTGTTATGCATTTTATTCATAATAAATAAATTTTAAATTTAATTTGTCATTTATTCTAATTTCCTTTTTTTTGTTTTTTTTTCCTATTAAAACGTTTTTTTCTTATCTTATCTGTTAGTAGAAGTTTTGGTTTCTTAGTTATCATAACTTTTAATTGAAGTTTGTTATATTTTCTTTCGTACTATCTTGATTAAGGTATATATATATATATATATTCTATATATCATACTATATGATATATATATATATATATAGATATATTTATATATATACACCCCCTATAATAATACCCCCACATATATATTTGTCACGACCCAAATCAGGGACGCGATGGCACCCACATTACCTCCTATGTGACGCGAACCAACCCATCTAAACCTTAAATTTTCCCAAGACCTATATCAACAAAAATAATGCGAAGACTTAAACTCATTATAAAAAAACATTTTCAATACTTATTATTATTATCCCCAAAATCTGGAAGTCATCATCCACTTTTTAAGAAAACATATATCTCAAAGTACTTACTAGGAATGTCTAAGAACAAACCATAAACTAAAAAGTCTAGTCCAGTGACGGAAGTTCAATGGCATCAAGACTTGAAGAAGAAGACCCAGTCCAAGCTAGGACGCATTAGCTCACCTGAATTTACCGATGAAGTGAAGATGGCTAGATATGCTCGTTGAGGTGAAGTTGACGTGAACGTTGCTGCCATTACACAAATAACCAAAGAGGAAAAAACATGAAAGTAGGGGTGGGTCAGTAAGAGTCCACACGTACTGAGTAGATATCAGCGGACAACTCAAAAAATTAGGGAGAACAGTATTATATCAAATAATAATGTAAATCAACTTTCTACAATATACTCAACCCACCTTTTTGGTAGCAATAACAACATGAATTCATCATAACTAACAACCGAGTTCACACATGAGGACTCAAGCTCAATACCATACTATTTTGGGAAGTATTCATAGATTGAAGTATATTTCATTAATCTTTCAAGATTCATTATCTTCTTCCTATGGTGTCGGTACGTGACCCACTCCGATTCCTTATTTTTTCTATCCTGAGCCCCCTGCGCGAAAAGTGGCACTCCGATCATCATTCTATCCCTCCCGGTACCGGATACGGGGGCCCGATCCATTTTTTATACTCGGTGTCGGAACGTGACACTCCGATCCTCATATTAATCCTGGTACCGGAACGTGGCACCCGATCCTATTCTATCCTGGTGTCGGAACGTGACACTCCGATCCCTCTATTCATTCATCCTGGGGTGTTTTTTTGTTTTTTGTTACCGGAACGTGGCACCCGATCCAATTCTATCATCCCCCCGGTGTCGGAACGTGACACTCCGATCCTTCATATTCATTCTATCCTGGTTTACCGGAACGTGCACCGATCCTCATATTCATTGTCTTTATATCCTGGGTACCGGAACGGTGGCACCCGATCCCCTAAGTCATCAAGCCTCTTTTTTTTACACTAAAGGCATCATCATTCTAATTATATAATTATCAAGCTTCTTTAAGACAAGGCATCATCACTCATATATCAATATATCAAGTTGATTAGGGTTCTTTCAAGCTTTGGTTGGATTCAATAGATTCATCATGCGTTGTTAATCATCACAATTTTTATAAATCATAATCATTTGCAAGCATACCAACTAAGAACATAGCAGGGAGACAATTATATCAAACACATAAAATATTCACTATTAAGGAGTTCCACTACGAATATTCGTAACATAACCATAACTACCTCCACCGAAGATTAGTGATCAAGCAAGCAATTCCCAAGCTTTGGTTCTCCTCGTTTCTCCTCTTTTCCGTTCGACTTTCTCTTCCCCTTGTTCTTTCTGTTTTCTTTATTCCAAACCCTCTTTCTTTTCCCCTAAATTATTATATAATTAAGTTGTGAAAGATGGCACTAATAATCCACTAATTAAATTAAGGTTACCCTGCTTTTAACCCCCAAAAGTAATTAGACTTATTAAAATTAACCCTCTAACTTTATATTTAAAGCAGGAATAGTCAAAAACGTCCCTTAAAACGTGTAAAGAAATTCAGACACAAGGGGAAGCGGGTAGCCCGTTGACGGGCGTTCGCGCCTGGACGGTCCTGTCCTGCTGTCCGTCACAAGGTCCAGAGACTTGTTTTAAGTGGGATGGCCTGTGAAGGCCGTCGCGCTTGGACGGTCCGTTGACTGCCATTCCGTCTGACGTTCAGAGAGGTCGATTTTCGAGTACCAATTCAAGATTTTTAAGTGTTTTGAAACGGACACCCTCCACGACGGTCCGCCTCGTGGCCTAGTTCACCTCTGCCAGTTTCCAGAATAAAATCTTGTTGATCAAAACGACTAAACAGGTCGGTTACATATTTATTATTAAAGGCATAAAAAATTTATCAACTTTTTTAGTTTTTTCGTTTTTAAATTATAATTTTTAGTTTTTAAAAAAACTAAAAAATTGTCCCTCAAATTTTACTAACATCGAAAGGGACTACATGTATTCCATTCATCATCAATCATATTATTTTTCTTTACTTCATTTTGATTATTAATTTCATCAACACCCACCCCTCATTTTCCTTAATGCACTTTTTTGTTTAAATAATTTTTTACCTTTTTAATTTACTTTTTACACAGAATTGTTATTATAACATGATTAAGAATCCACTAATTGATATTTTTTTTTTATGAAAATTTAGCTTTTTTGTAATTTAGATCAAGTCTTCAGCTAAAGATTCATGTGTATATATACTGGTATATATTTTTTATACCAAAATTAAATTAGAAAAACGCCCATGAAACCTTCTATATAGATATTTATGTATTTGAATCCAAGTTTATTTTGAAATTTCTTTATATTTTTCTTAAATATTGCCCCGAAAATTCGTGGAAGTTTATGTTTACCCCACTCCCCTTTGTTTAAAACTTTTCCAATTTTGAACAGACAGAAAATACTACCTCAAAACGAATTATTAAATACCGGCCATATTTAAATAATTTCATCATGATGCTATTAATTTTTAAAATTGTCTTTCTTTAAACTACTCAATAATGTTATGCATTTTCCTTTGTTTATATATCATCCCCCCTCCCCCTCATTTTTTTTTTATTTTACTTTCTTATACCCACTTTGTTTGTTATTTCAAAATTTTATTGTTCCCTCCAGACACAACTGCGATAATAAAAAAGTAATGTAGAATTTGATTTGTCATTTTATTTGATTTTTAGATTATTTTTTTAGTAAAGGATCAATAGCTATAGGTTTATAAGTTTATTCCCAATGTTATTCCTAAATGTCTATGTGAAATCTATATCTTACTTATATACAAGAGTCATCACATGGACAACGGGCAGGAAACCCCCCCCATATGCTATTTTTGTAATTTTCCACTAATCCAGAGGTCAGAAAACGGATAGAAACGTGATAGTTGGGAAGACCAAGGTTCCATCAAATGATTAATTTTATAATAAATGATCTCTCTCCAAACATATACAATCATCCAATGCAAGATATTTAACCCACTACAAATCATTTTTAAATTTCATTTTTCTGTTTTCTCCTTTATCTCCACAAAAAGTGAAGCATCGTATGTGTATCCTTACAAAACTATATGACAGGAACACATGGATGCTCTTAATAACCACAGGTATATTTTCTTCAACTTTTGCCTAAAAAATTTTTTGGTTTTTTTATAGACTTGCATTTTACGACTCACATTTTGTCCTGACTTTGTCTTTGTTATTCGATCTCATTCTCCTTCCTAATTTCATGGCTGAAAATTATGGCGTTGATTGAATTTGTTTTATAATAAGAAATAACAAAATTAGTAACGGGTTTCGAGTTCAATTGTGAAATTGAGCTGATTATTTTATCTATTATACGCATTGCATTGTATTGTAATTGTACCGGATTTGTTAAATGTAATAATGTTGTTGTTTGGATCCAGTTACTTTTACTCTAGATCTCCTTCTCTCGATGTGAATACTGTCTCGGGTATTAATTTCTTTGAAATTGAGAACAAAATTTTTAGGTCTATAGTGATTTTATTATTAAAGCCTTTTCAAATTGGAATTGAGTAGTTGTTTGGTTGAGTCCAATTTCTTCACCCTCAAACAGATATACATCTTTTTTAACAGAATTCAGAAAAATATAAAGATTTAAGCACACATAATAAAAAATAACGAATTTAAACTTACTACATACATTACGATATATTTTGGCTAGTGTAAGATTTTTACTATGAAAACTCCCTCGGTACATGGTTAATGGTTAGGGTAATTAAACTGGATTTGAATGTAAGTTTGGGACCACAATCACTTGTATTTGTTTTTTTTTTTCAACTGTTAATATAAATTGATAGTATGGGGATAAAGTAATACAGTTTGACAAGGCTTTTGGATGATCCAGTAATTTAAGAAAAAAAGAAAATTTTTTCACGCCAATTTTTACATTGTATATATATTATATTAATAGAAATATGTACACACCATTTTAAATGGTAGTTGGAGCTATCTATGTAGAAAAATACGTGTTGTTTTTTATTAAATGAATTCCACTTCACCAACATAAAGATTGAAAAAAAATCCGACAAACATTAGTTATATTGAGGACCCCCAAATTACATGATAAGCTCAAATAAAGAGGGTGGGAAATACTCTATGCAGGGTACTGGTCAAGGTGAGTAGGACGTCACTCAATTGGTATCTTAAAGGTTTCAAAGTAAGTTGAATCTTTCCAGTTCGACCAGCAATATAAAAATTTGTACCAAAAAATTATACGCCGGCGTACATCTTGACGTGATCAATAGAGCTAATTAAATGTACATTTGAAAGCTACATCTACTGAGTAAAACCTGCACATGATTAATTCATACCTCTCACTTATTAGATATGAGTTCGTCTCTATAGGGCCTTCGACTTAAAAGAACGCCAAAATTAAACCAACATTAATCGTACAATAACATAACTCAAAAAATTATGTGATCACACAAATATGATTTTTTATATTCTACTTTATAATAAGAAAGTTTTTATGGTTAGTTCTCTCATAGCTTTGCTATAACTATAAAAGATAGAATGGTAAAAATGAATTTTTAAAATATCGTAAAATAGTTGTGAAGTTTATGATACTTTATATGGTCAACCATTACATAGGAATAATAACTTGACAAACCTTGTAATTACCTCATCTCATTGTTTATATGAAACAAACTTGGAAGAAAACTCAACCACTCAATCCTTTTGTTTCTCAGATCCACGAAGCCAAGTTAAGACAGTGCTAACCCCTTTAAATTCACTCCTGCGTATTCAAATGCGTCATCACTACCGCTGAAGGCATGTTATACCACAAGAGACTCCAGTATTTCTCCTGATAGTGGAAAGTTTTGTGTACCATAAAATCGCTTTGTGTATTATCTATAAACCTTTTAGTCTAGATCATGAACTAGTCGTAATGATGTAGCCTCATACGTCCCACTTTTCTCTTGGTTTCTTCTCCTACTTTATATTTTTATCTATTATGCCTTGTCGGGATTACTATTACTGTGTATATCCATAGCGTATGTTCTATGTCGATGATGTGACATAACTACATCTGTGGGGACATCGCTTGTCCGATAATGAAAGCATTGATATTGGCACATCAATCACTTTGTGTCTTATGGGGGTGCTTTATGGCTCAACATTGTTTGGACACACTTAAAAATTCGTTATTAACTTATAAGTAGACTCATGGAGCCTAAACTATTTGCAACCCCTTTCACCTCCAATCTAACACCACCCCCATGTACACTCATCCCTGCCTTATTGATTTCAGTCCTCTCTGCTTATTTGTATTATTTTTTGTCCCGCCGGTCGAATCGCCTGACCAACTCATTGAAATTTTCTGCTCTAGTGGTGACGCTTTTTGTTTTCTCCCATCATCTTATTGTGTTTCGATAATTTTTGGTTGTTGCTACTGTTTTAGCTTTTAGTGTTCTAGCTGGGATTTTCATTTCTCCTCCAGTGCGACACGGGGGGTGGGAGAGAGGCCAGGGTGTAGAGAGAGTGGGGGGGAAGTGAGAGGGCGGATTGTTGAACCTGGGATTTCCTTATGTTATGACCAATCTATAATAAGTCGTGAACTAATAAAGATAGGAATTGATAAGAAATAGATTCTTGAAGATAAATGAGACCTTCAAAGTAGAAATATCATCATATCTTCGCTATGAATCTTGTGTTGCCCCTTGCTAATATAAGAGATAATCAAACAATCACAACTTATTTTAGGGAAAAATTTATACTTACTCGTGTCCTTGACTATTCTTTAAAGAAAATTGATCCAGTGAGACACCAAAACAAGTTGCGTGGAGAAAGATTGAGAGAAATCACAGTGTTTGTGGATAGTATTAATGTACCATCCAATGTTTTTCTTCTTGTCCTTGTAGAAAATGCACATTTTGAGTTTAAAATGAGTAAACATCTTTTGAATTTCTGCTATTACTAGAAGAGTTTGAGGTGTAATCTTTACTGAATTGGGGGTGGGTGATATAAATAGCTAATCCATTGATTATCAATGACCATGAACATATCTTCTTTTCAATGTTTGAGAAATATGTATCTATGATTACATATTCCTAAAAAAATATGGGGTAGTGAGAGGAATGTTAATATTATAAGAATTCTAACTTGTAAGAGACTCACAATTTATCCCTTAGTTAGAGATTCAACATTTATTCCTTAACTTCAATCATGCGTAGGCTGATATTTTGTTTACTTTTTGTAGAACTGTGAGAATGAGAATGAAAAGGGTTAGGGTGTGTAATCTATATGAGGCGATAGTTATACTATATTTTCTGAAGGAAAATTCTCTTACAAGGTTTGACCTTAGTTGTAGATTTTTTATATTGGTGTTCTTTGAAATTAGTATAGTAAATGATTGAATGTTTTTTTTTGAAAATCTTCACTATGAGATGGGATAGTACAAACACTGATTTGAAGTAAGGGGGGGGTCCTGTTGTTTCAAAATTTCAAAGAAAATTTAGATGAAGTCGTCTACCGAAGTACTTTATTTATGTTTAGCTTCGCAGTAGTCGTCCTTCTCTTATTTTGTTATCCTTTCGCCCCTTTCATTGGTGTTAGTGTATAGTTATTCCGAATTTTATAGTGTGGAGCAGATTGTCTATGGATCCCAATCGTCTTAATCCACTAAAATATTTTGTTAGAAAAGTTAGCTGCATCTGCTTTCTAATTAAAGACAGTATTACAACTCAGAATTAGGAGAATGCATAGTCATTATTCTGTTTGAATGATTTACTTAATAAAGTCTTAGAATTGATAATTTTTAATTTATATGTAAAACATGGTGAAAATCTTAACTTTTAAGTTTCTAAATGAGAGGATTTTATTTTTTTGCAATTTGGCATTTGAAGTGTGGTTACATTTTTTCCCAATACATTTGAATTTTGATTGTAAATAGTTTTAAGTACCAATGATGTGGTTTTGATTAGTTTAACTCACGTTTAAATGATAGTAGAAAGACTACTATAAGATGCGATTTTCTATCACCCGGTATATAATGACCATGTTTAATTTTTTGCAGATATTACAATGAGAGACATCACAAGGACCCAAGAAAGAAGAAGAGAATCAAATTGAACCCGCGATACACAACCAGGAACTTTACACTTTTGGTTTGTTCTATTAGAGGAACTGAGATAAGCCATGGAACATGTGCTCAATTGGTATGGGTGACAGAGCAATGCATAGTTAATTAGTTTGATTAACTACTGGAGCTGTCAATTTCAATTTTTAGAAAACAGTTTGTGCGTAGGAATGAAACCACAGTTTATGGGACCTCGATACTGATAAACCTAAAAGTTTTGCCCTACCTTTTATTCAAAGAAAGCATTGCGGTTTGGCACATATATTTCCCTTTCAAACTAACCATAAACAACTCCTGTCCTATGAGCCTCTATTCACGTAGCTCAAATGTTAAAAACTGTAAAATTTGAGATTATTCAATCTGGACTTGATTTTGTTGATAATCGTAAATACTTCTCTCCTAGAGCTATTTTTGAAAATTGAGTTAAGCTTAAAGGCTTTTTTTCTTATTAAATATTAATTAATGTTTTTATGTATTGTCTCAATATTTCTATCATTTTTGCCAGTTTTAAATTTATAAAATGTCATTTACTCTATAATAGGCAGTGCTAAGATAAAGTGTTACGCGAAGACAGAAGCTTAAATTCGTTGGGCACAGCATAGAACGGGGCATATTATATCTAGTATAATATTAACAGATGAATCATTGGGATGCTGATGTGGCGTGCTGCTAAAATGAGGGATTCATTGTTTTTGTTGATATTTTTTTCAAATTTTTGTTCATTCATTTTTCTATTAATTATTTGTTTAATAATTTAAAAACTATCAATTTATTATATTCAGCTTATAATCAGGAGTTACAAAAAAAAAACTGCCATTTGTGCATGTCTCCACTTAAAGAAGTCTTCTTAACACTTCCTTCTATCTAGTTTTTAGGACTCAACAATCTATAAATTTAACAATTATATATGGAGTTGTTTGATATTTATTTTCATGGTTTCCTTCAGTTTTTTTTCTGTTTTTGTTATTTTTTCTTATTTTCTTCATTTGATACATTGTATTTAATAACTAAGAGAAAGAATATACAAAAAAGTTGATTACAGTGATATGCATGACTACCATGTTCAAGAAGATTATTGATATGTTTACATAATTTCTTTTTGTCATAGTAGTCAAAACCGCGGACAAGGTGAAGGACGTTTTTTATGACTAGGTGTTAGAATTAGTTTTGTAACAAGTTGACAAATGAAGAAAAAATTGGGGTGGCGATAATAGTATTTTCAAATGGTAAGTAATAAAACAGATAAGTATTAAATAAATAGTATAAAATAATAGTTTTTAGTATTTACTTATGTAATAACAGATAGATAGTATTAAAAAATGTATTAAAATAATATTATGTATTACTGTGTACAAATTTCCTTAGTCCTATTTAGGATAGTCTCCTTAATCATAGTCCTATTAGGATTAGTACTCCTTCCGATATTCAATATATATCTCCCATGATATTCACTTAACACTCACTACAATCCAATATTCATTCATGTATCAAGAGCCGGAAAGAAACCTAGATCTTCTTTGCTATAGGTTTTTTTTCCTCTCTTTAGGGCACTATCGTTACCTTCTCTATCTTGGGCCGGCATCCACGGGCAGCCATTGACAACCGAGTGGGACTCTCGATTCACTTTCTTCTGGCGGTTTTATAGTTTTTTTTAAACTCCTTCTCAGGCATTCTTCATGCCTGATGCTCGAAATTTATTCAGACTATAAAATTACACTACATGGAAATCACCTTCTTTACAGGCCCTGGGCAATATTACCTCTCAAATTACGCGATGAAAGCACAGAACCGCCGCCGGGCAGTCAGTCTACCGGCCACAGAACAAATCAGAAAAAAACCAATCCAGCCCATTGCCGCATGGAAAGCGTTGGATGGCCAGATCCGCATCATTTTTTATTGCGGTCATCTCTCCCACGGTTCAGAAAAACACGGCTGATCTACACAACTGCTTCAGCCTATGGACGGGCCCTCGCAAACACGCTATGACATCAATTTCCACTTCGCAATTTTTCAATTGCGTTGATCGCTCCACACAATTACAAAAGGCACTAAACACCTATGGCGGAGTATTTAGCGAGTTCCCACCATCATTACAGCCCCGATTACCGTGAACGAATCATTCCCGATAACAGAAAGATCTCGTATTGTGCGTCGTTCGGGGGATCAATCAGCTTACTCCTCCATTAAAACAGGCGGTTCGCATCAGTCCAACGCCGTTGACCTGGCCTATTCTCTCCTTGTCGCTTTAAAAAGTGAAGAAATCAACGTGGATCGGAGAGAAAACTTCTTCTCTGAGAAGCCGTGTATGGAGCCGACCAACGCCATCACCGCAAGCCAGAAAACTATAGCGGGGGGCGTGCTCGGGGAAGGCCGGGCAGGGGAGCCGAGGGCGGCTACGGCAGAAACAGGGAGCCCGCGGGCGCGGCGGTCTGGCAGGGCAGGTCGTCCGCCATCGACGGTCAGCGCACCGGGGCAGCACAACAGTGCACTCCTTCGGCAGCGGAGGCATCATTCTTCCAGCGGGGAACGGCACCTTACGAGCGGGATCGTTCAACTTGTCAAAATTTGTCAGAAGAAAACAGGACACACCGCTTGTTCGTTGCTGGTTAGGTATGAGGGAGAGCGAAATAGTGATAACCGTTCCAATAGGCATTCTCAAGCCGACCCTTCCTCTGAAGGGTGCTTGGATACTGGGGCAACATGCACGTTACTTCTATCTACCAAGCTTAACGGTTCTCCAAAATCCCATATAATGCGCTCCAATGGTATTACTGTTGGCCAACGGTGAGTCCCTTAATATTTCTCACACTGGCAAGGGTACATTAAAAACCCCCACCGCTATCTCTTCACCTAGGTACACCTTAACCCACGCCCTCTATTTTAAAAACCAATATCCTTCGTTCACCAATTATAAAAGACAATAATTGCTCCACTCTTGTTCATATCTACATGATTTTCAGATCCTAGACAATACTAAAAGCAGGGTTGATTTGTTCAGGGCCCATGTGAGCCATGGTCTGTACGTTCTTCCCTAGCACAAGTTCGTCTGCCCACATAGTTTCAGGGAAAGCGTTCCTGTGGCTCCGTGGCTCTTTCGGCTGATGGCCCACCAGGCTGTTTGTGGCACAGTCGTCTGGGGCACCGTCTATCTAAAATAAAAATTCTTAATGTCTCAATTAATTTTTTCTCCATTCATATAAACCAATTGGAACTCCTGTCAATTGCTAAACTCATAAATTACCTTTTACTTTATCTGAGACGCGTAAGGCCGATTACAATGCACCTTTGTGAACGAAGAGAACGGATTCATTCGACCTATGGGAGTCCTACTGCTGTTCCTGCATTTGATGGTTTTCTGCTATGATATTTGTTTTGTGGATGATTTTACAAAATACCCACGTGTTGTACCCACTGAAACACAAATCAAAGGCCATACATCCACCTTGTCACTTTTGAAAAAAAGGGTCCAAAACACAATTCAATTCTGTCATGTGAAACTTTTTCGAAAGTGACAATGGAAAGGAATATGTAATAATACCATCTGCTGGCCAGTTTTGCAATCCCTGGGAATCTATACATCCAAACCTCCTGTCCATACACTCCGAACAGAAGTGGGGTGGGTGCTGAGCGTAAGCATCGCCACTCATTGAATACGGTGGTTACTCTCTTCTACATCATCTCTCTCCAGCTCTCATTAGTATCTAGGGGTAGAAGCTTAGCACCGCAAACTACCTCATTAACAGAATGACCCAGTCACACAAGCTCCCACAAATCACCCTAGCAACTCCTTTACCAAGAACTCCCAATTATACCAACCTCCGGTCTGTGGGTGTTCTGCGACCCTGTGGCCTACGCCCTCAATAATCACAAATGACACCACGATCCCGTCCTTGTATTTTTTTTGGCTATCATCATACCTCCAAGGGTTATCGCTTGTCTTGACCCAAAAACTCATACATTTACATATCTCGTCATGTTAAATTTGTGGAAAAATGAGTTTCCCTACGAGTCTATTTCCTAGTCCTCCACAAATTACATCATCAGTGGCGTCCTTCCCCCTTTTTCCAAAGATACCACAGGGTTCCCTCACCACCTTACCCAACACCTCCATCCCAAACCCAACCACCACTCATCACCCCTTCGACCGTCACCCACAATACACCCGCCCAACCACCACCCAAATCACAAAACCAACCCGAACAACACCTACACACAAACAGCTCCATTAGTCCGATCCGTTTTTGGGTCCTTCCCGGTACCCCCGAATCACCACCGCCCGTTGCACCCCCCAATTACTTCATCCAATGGTAACCCGTGCAAAGTCGGTATCTTTAAACCAGAAGAACCTTTCAGGCTACCCATACTACCAAATACAACCCTTCCCGATTGATAGTGAACCACAACCTTACTCTGTTGCCTCAAAAAAAATGACTTATTGGAGTAATGCTATGGATGGACGTTTAAGGCTTTGAATGATCAGAACTTGGGTTCTTGTACCTAAGGCCCCATGGCGGCACCCAATGGGCTGTAAATGGGTGTACAAAATTAAACCACAAATGACAGATGGCAGTATTCCAGGTATACAAGGACTTGTTTGGTTGCTAAAGGCTACAATCAAGAAGTATGGGCTTGATTACTCCGAGGACATTCAGTCCGTATTCGGGCCAGGAAATACCATTGCTGGTTTACTGTCACTCGCCGTTGCACAAAAATTGCTCTAGCAATCAGTTGGCTGTTTCCAATTCTTTTCTTCATGGCATGACTGTGATTTAAAACTATCTACATGACGCAAACCACCGGGCTATGTGATCCCGCCTCCATCAAATGTTTTGCTCAAATCCAGAAGTCTCTGTATGGGCCAAGCAAGCCCCTTGTGGCGTGGTACACACGTCTAAAAACGTTCCTCCAGGGACTCGGCTTCACGTGTTGCGTAACACACAACACGAGTATGTTTTACTCGACTTTCAGCACACAGGTACAGTCATTCTTCTTGGTCTATTGTAGAATGATATTCATTATTACAGGGCTCGACTGCAGCTCTTCATTCAGGAGTCACTCGACTATGATACGACCTTAAAAATGAAGGACCTGGCCCGATTACATGATGTTCTGGGAATGGAGGTTTCTGGACAGGCCAGCGGCTTGGTTCTTCATCAGTCAAAATATGCTCGAGATCTGTTGGCAGAAAGAGGGACTGAGAAAATGCACCGTCAACCAACACCGATGGCAGTCTCTTCGTCTACGGAATGGAAGCGACAACCACTTTGCCGATATCACCACTCGCAGGCCTCATGGGGCTCTTACAGATTATGGCCACATTACCAGTCCTGGACATCAGTTTGGCCGTCTAACCGAGTTGCTCAGCGCATTGCACAACCAAGTGAAAATGATTACCTTGTCTAAAACGCATTCTCAGGTACATTTTTGGGCACTCTTGGTCGTGGTTACTCATTCGACCCGGGGAAGGGACTTGGAGCTTCGGGGTTTCTCAGATTCAGATTGGGCGAAGGATAAAAAGAACAGAAATCTACATCGGGTTTATCATTTTTTTGGGGCCGACCTGATTCTTGGGTGTACAAAAAAAACAACCCAAGGTCTCTGGTCCTAGGACTGAAGTGAATAGCGCCCTTGCCTCTTCTTGCTGTGATGAAGACCATGTGGGTCACATATATTCTCGCGAACTCCGACGCCACTCACACCGGTTCCTGCTTCTATGTGACAACAAATACCATCTGTGTGGCCAAGAATTCCGTCCTACACACCAGAAATGAAGCATGTTGATACCGATTGTTCTCTTTGTTGCGATGAAGTTCAGGGCGCGGGAACATGACTGTGCAGTATGTACACAAGGTGACGAACAACGGTGATTATCTCACCAGCCTATCCTGAGCCGACAACACGATAACCCAGTTCCAGCTGCGTTCGCTTCGCTCAGCTCAGATTGAGGGGGGATAATAAAAAATAGTATTAAGATAAATAGTAATAAAATAAATATTAGTATTTATGTGTACTACTCCTAGTCCTATTAGGATTAAGTACTCCTTAATCCTAGTCCTATAGGATTAGCTACTCCTTCTATATCTCCTATATAATCTCCCTTATTCCCTTAACACAAAAATACAATCAATATCCTTCAATAAGGTATGTATTTTCAAGAACAATATTGTTCGATAAGTTTGGAGCGGTGACATATATAATTCGTTTTTATATCGTGTAAATGTAACTTTCTTTAAAGTAATGTGTTGATTTCCTAGGAAAGAAATAGAAATTGGCGATCTTAAAAGTCTATCTATTATAGAGTAATAATTGGTGGACTAGAATATGTCGTACTTCTCTCTTTTTTTCTTTTTTTGTGTGTGTTATTTTTTAAAGTATCTTCTTTCTAACATTAATTTATTTTTTATTTTTAAATTAATCTTTTAGTTAATTTTGATATGATAATTTTTTAGATTGGTGAACATATAAATAATAGAAAGTATGATTGATAATTATTGACAAAATATAGTATATAAAAATAATTTTTCATAATATCTTTGATTTAGTAAAAAAACAAATAATTCATTTCGTAACCGTGCAAAAAAGCGCGGCTAAGTACACTATAGTTTATATATAAGTAATAAAATATTTAGAAAATATTGAAAAAAAGCTTTTAATTTAAACTCTTCAAACTAGGAACGATATACATAAACAGAAAACAAACTTGAATATTTTATGGTAGATGAAAAATATAAGTCATGAAAATTCGAATAAAAATTGCTTCTCGAGTTTGTTATTTGTTAAAACTTATTTAAAAATCATCGATAATACAATAAAATGAATTGAACTGACGGATAGCCCAGAGATATACCAAGTTTCAAAATTTGTGAAATCATGTGTAAAATTTGAATTTAGGAATATAGGGTTTTTTAGTGAATAACATGATATAATCAATTTTCTGTTTTATAATAAATCAAATTAGCGTGAAGTTAGTGAAAAATGAAAGAAAAATATCGATTGTAATGAAGAATAAGGGAATGGACAAATTGTAAAAATTGTGAAGAAATGATTTGAAGAAGAAAAAATCGGAAGGAAACAAGAGAGGGGGGGCATGACGATGGAGGAATAAAGGGTTTGCGGGTTAAAAAAATTATTATTTCGGCTCAGGCACACCTATTTTACTTTAGATGATATTGACTTAGATCGATTAGTAAATTTACCTAAGTCATATCATGATCAAAGAGTTCATAATTAATGGGGGATCGAAAATTTAAGTATACTTCACCACTTTTTTAACGACCGTGATATCTTCATGAAATAAAAAGAATTCTATAGACTAATGTATCGAACTTAGTTTTTTTTAATTTTCATTTAAGGAAGAAACATAAATGACCTAACCTGGTTAAGTTAAGTTGGCTAACCCACAGTTCCATTGCGACTCCAAGCCGCACTAGTAGAGGAGCCATAGGCAAAAGAGGCCAAATACACACTGATACACAGAGTCTGCACTCAAATAGCATCTCCAAAACAGCAAAAGAAAGTAGCAAAAGAAACGAATTCACCCCCATGTGCGATGATTTCGTTAGGAAACAACATCTTCTGTGGTGATCTTTCTGATTAAAGTTGTGTTTTTGGGGGTGTCGGGGTGTGGAAAAACCACAAACCAACATGCCAGAAAAAAGTGTTTTCTTGGATACCTTTTTGATTTAGATTGAATTTAGCTGTATCTAGCTTTGTTCTTACATGGGTTTATGAGAAAATGTTTTTTTTTTTTTGGGCATTTACTTCATTTGTGGCCATTTTTGATGTGGTTGTTTGATTGTAGTTCTAAGCCGAGTAAACTTTGGTTGGATGTTTTTTATTGGGTTCTGTGGAAGATTGAGCTGAGGGTTGTTTTTATGGGTTTAATGTTTGATTGTCTTGGATGCCTTATTCGTAGATCATCATTTGATGGGTGTTTCCCCTTTGATTGTTTGAGCTGTTTTGTGCAGAAAAAAAATCTTGAGTGTTGAAATTTTCACTTTGTTTTTTTAAAACTTTGTGTATAGAGGTATGCTTGTTTGAAAGAACTTTCTGTTCAGTAGATAATTTTGAGTAGTGTTATTAAAGGAATGAGATTAACGAAGATACATTAGGATGCTGGGTTTAGAAGGGCGGTGGTCTAACGTACTTGGTAAAAGTTCTCTGCATGTGACTTGGAGGTACATTTCGAGCTGTGAAACAGCTCTTGCAGGAATGGCAAGGTAATATGCATGCAATAGGACGTTATGCTCCCGACGTTTTCTTGGACCTGGTGCATTAGCGGGAGCTTAATGCATTGGGACGCCTGTTTTCTATGTAGGGTGCCTGGCTTTGGTGCTAGTGAGAAGATGAAATGTAATTGTTTCTTATTCAGGCATGAATTTGTGGAAAATTAATTGGCATGGACTATAAGGTAGGACAAGAGGGGAGTAGTGGAGAAAAATCAAAAGTTGGCTATTATGGCTCTACGAGAGATTTTTCATTCCAGAGTCGCAAATACGATACCTCTAGCTAAGGAAAGAAGGATTTCATCCATCCCATCATATACAATAATTAACATTAAAAACTCATACACTATGATTCGACGTGAACTTTTGAACTTCAAGCTATTATTGTAGTAACTTATTAACATAAGTTGGAAGAAGAAAAGGGTGACTTGACTAATCAGCAATGCCTAAAAAACACTGAGATTAGCATCATATAGTTAAGTGATACTAATATTGATGTGCACCGAGAAGGCTCAATATGGAAGGTAAAATGCTCTTTATACTAGCCCGACTAATTCACATTTGTGTTGGATAAGTTTCCTATGAACGGTGATACATTTCCTGTCAAGTTCTTAATTTTAGGGAAAAAAGGATTCCAACCATCTTACCCCTCCATTTAGTGATCGCGATTTCATATGTAATAAAAAGAAAATTCATAAATCAATGGAGAGATACAATGACCTAACCCTGGTTAAAGAAAATCAAAAACAGAGGGTTAAGTTAACCCACAGTCCCCCACGATTCCAAACCGCACTGATGGACAAGCATAGCAAAGACGCACCAGTATTGTGCACTCCATAGCCTACCAAGAGCAAAAAGAAATAGAATTTACCTCATTTGCGATTTTCCTTTTGGAATATCTTTGTGACTGTCTTTTGATTAAAGGTTTTTATTTTGGAATTATGTTCTTGTTAAAATGATTAAAGAATACCAGAAAATACACAAAAGAATGTATTCTTTGGATACCCTTTTTATTATAGATTGACTTTTTGCTGTATCTAGCTTTGTCTTACATTGGTGTATGAAAAATCTTTTTTTTCCTTTTCATTTTATTTCACTGTGGCCATTTTCCTCTTGTTCCTTGATTGTATTTCTCAACTAAGTTACTTTGGGTTTCTAAGTAGTGGATCTTTATTGGGTTCTGTGCAAGATTTTGATCTGAGGGTGTATTAGGTTTTATATTTGGTTTGCTTGTTGGTTGACTGCTGCTTGATTTGTTGCCTTATTTGCACATTCTTGAGTTATGGTATTTTCCCCTCTGATTATTTTGAGCTTTTTGTTGCAGAAAATTGTTTCTTTGGCAGCTTTAACTGTACTGTGTTACGGAGGTATGCCTGTTCTTCATTTATTTGTTTCTGAACAAAGTTTCTTTCTTTTTTTTTTCTCGTTATTGTTATTTTTTTCTAGAATCAGATCATCCGATGAGAATCTTTAAAATAGATAACCCGTAGTTTGTCTTAAAAGAGCAAATTTTTGGGATGAGGTGTAGTTGTATTTTGATAATCTAGTATTGTTCAGTCAATGCAAAAATCTATCTCTTTGTTTTCTCTCTCTGTCTTATTTGTTATGAAATGAGCTTAAATGAAGATGTGGTGATTCATCTAGCCAACCCCAACTTGTCGGGACCTGAGCTGTTGATGTCTATTATTCTATAGTCTCTATCTTGTTGCTGCTACATTTTCTTTTTTTGTTTGTTTCCCCTGCGCCTACCACATTATTTCTGAATGGTCTTTCGCTGCAACTTCTGTAACTGCAGATAAAGATACGAGTAATAGGATTTGTGCAGTACATTTCATTATCATTGAAAAGATAATGAATGTAGGTGATCATAACAGCAGTGATGGTGCCAATGAGAAGCCATTGGTGATTTCAGCCCAGGAAAAAGGTAGTAGGAACAAGAGGAAGTTCTTATCTGAGTTTCCTCTAGACGTTCCTATTGATACACCTGTTCTGTCCCTTACAGAATTCCCAAGGTATGAGCTATTAGAAGAAAAACTATTAAGCACCCCTAACGAGGCCAGTTCACTTGAGGGCAGGTGTCATCAGTCCAATGAGAAACACGGAGTGGAAACTTTACAACAAGCCGACTGGGATGATACAATAGCATGTCAGCTAATGGAACTTTTATTTCATAACTTGTCCGCAACTTTTCAGAGCGCAATCAAGAGGATTGTTGAATGTGGATATAGTGAGGAAACAGCTGAACGGGTCCTTTTGAGGAGTGGCCTTTATCATGGTAGCAAGGATGCTGTCTCAACTATCGTGGATGGTGCCTTGGCTTTACTAAGTAGGGAAAAAGAATTGGATACTTCGACGTATCTCATATTTGAGGATTTGAATAGCCTGGTAGAGTACACGATGTTGGAGATGATATGTGTGCTGAGGGAGGTTAAGCCAGATTTTACTGTGGCAGAAGCAATGTGGTGTCTGTTAATATGTGATTTGAACCTGTTACATGCATGTTCCATAGAAAGAGATCTCTCGGTTGACTCATGCAGTTTGGAAAGTCCGAGAAAAAGCTCATCTGGTTCAAAACCTGCCCAACCAAAGGAGGCTTTTGTAGTGAGTCAATTGGGCCTGGATAAACTGCAATTGTCAAAACCTTCAATGCCAATTGCTAAAGGTTTGCAGTCTGAAATGTATTGTGATGATCCAGTCGCTCTATTGTCTAATTCAATATACTCACATCTTCATGGAGTGGACATTACAGCAAACAGAAGTTCAGCTCGTTTTCCAGCAGCGAAGAGCAACTCTGCAGGGGTTAGCGGAGAGAGTGTACTGTCTATAACGAAAGCAGCAATTTTAGAAGAAAAAAGTGGAACTGGGAGAAGGGGGTCATCTATGATTTCCAAGAAAGATATGCTTAGACAAAAGACATTTCATTTTGAGAAAAGCTATAAAGGTCGTATGGGTAAGGGTTCCTTTAAAGCAAAACTCACCACCTGGAGCAGTATGGTTTTGGACAAGACGCTGAACTCTGAATCTTGTTCTTCTGGTCTCGCAATGAAGAGTACTAACTCTAAGGTAACTACTACAGTTAAATGTAATGGCCCTTTAGAAGTAGGCAGTTCTCATAGTTCAAGCACCTCCCCCTCCATTGCACCTTCAAGTGAAACGGCTAGTGTGCCAGCGACCCAAGATACTGTTTGTGCATTGCCTGCTGTAAACACAAATATTTCTATATCACTGACTCCGGACCCCAAGTCTTCCTCAAATACCCCAGGCAGCACTCCTGCTCCTTATGCTGGTATCCCATACGATGAGTCTTTGGGGAAATATGTCCCACAAAATGAGAAAGACAAAATTGTTTTGTTGCGAATTGCCCGTATACGAACACTGCAGAAAGAGCTCCAAGGGTGGACTGATTGGGCCAATGAGAAGGTTATGCAGGCTGCTCGGAGGCTTGGCAAGGACCAGGGGGAGCTTAAAATGCTGAAGCAAGAGAAAGAAGAGGCCGAGAAATTGCAGAAGGAAAAGCAAATGGTGGAAGAAAACAACATGAAGAGGCTTTCTGAAATGGAGTATGCGTTGTCAAATGCCAGTGGCCAGAGTAAGATGGCTGACTCTACTCTCCACCGACTTAAGGAGGAGAATGTTTCACTAAAGAAGGAGATGGATGCTGCGACGCTGGCTGCCCTGGAGTCCGCTACAAACTTCCACCAAGCAGTTGCGAGGGAGCAGGAGATGCTGAAGAAATGTCAAGCATGGGAGATGGAGAAGGGCTCTCTGCAGCATAATTTCTCAACCCTGAAACGAGAAGCAGTTCATTTTGAGCAGGAACTAGAGAGAGCCAAAACGCGCCAGGAACCAGTTGGAATGGTATGCTTTTTGTAGGATAAATTTTTTTTGCCTGCTTGATTTGAGGTTTTCTGTTGTAAAAATCTCTTAACAAATATGTTACTCCGCCGTTTCGATTTGTTTGTTTACTGTCATTTTTAGGTAGTTCCAAAAAAAAGATGCATCTTCCTTTTTCTGGTAATTTTTTAAATTTCAATTTTTCACCCCCAAGACCTAAGATTAAAGGATTATTTTGGTACATTCTATATATTTTTGATTTAAGATCTCAAAATTCAAAAGTTTTTCTTTAACTTTCTTAAATGTACGTTGCCAGTCAAAAGCAGGAAAACAAATTGAAAATGATGGGAAGTAGTATATATGACATACCTTTTGTTCAAAAGCTAGTTCGAACGTATGCGGATTTACATTCGAAGTATATAATTTATTTGATCTGAGGGGGTTATCATAAAACAGCCTATTCTACCCCGCAAAGGTAGGGAAAAGCGTCTGTGTATAACCCTTTTCCAGACCACCAACTTTTGGGATTTGGTTGTGTTTGTTGTTCTGCTGATTTACTCTAACTTCCGCTATATGGCTTTAGCATGTATCAAGCAGAGTTTGGTTGATAATTTAATTTGGCAATCTTGATGTTCGTTTTCTGTATAAGAATCCACATAGAAGAAAAACTTGGTAGGGTTTTATTGATGATTTTAATTCAAATTTCAAGTGATTTTTTCCATATGTGCTGCATGCTTTTCAACTTGCACTATTAAAAACATTGAATGCAGTTCTTGTTGGAGGCAGGAGGAGAGGGGAGAGAAACAAAGGGTCTTCAGCAGGCGATTCCTTAAAGTGAAAGGAGAAAGAAAGGGAGTCAGGGAGTAAAATGGAGGAGGATATATAAATTAGAGAAAAAGAAACGACAGAGAGAAAACATGCAAAAAATCAAAGATATCAAAGAAAGCTTGAAAGTGAAATCCCTCTATTAAGATTTCAGTTCTGAAGGTTCAAAAAATAGAAAGCTCTCAGAAGAGGTATCAACAAACACGAGCCTCAACTCTCCTAACCTCACAAAGAGCTTTGGCAGTCTTAGAGGAAATCTTGGCCTTCGATAGTGTGTTGGAAAATCGAGAGGGAGTGTTGTTATGTGTTGAGCTGAGGAAATGACAGTGGTTTTCCTTCACCATGCGCTCATCAGGTTCTTTGGTTGCAAATGGCTGCTTCACGACAAAGCCAAGGAATGAGCTGACGTCCTTCTTGCTAGGACGCCAATTAAGAAGCGCATTAACGTTTCAATGTGCTCGTTCATCCTAGAACGCTAAACCAAGAATCATCTTAAGACTGATGTCAAGGGGACAGACAAGACAAATTTTCCGTTCATATTGTCCCCTTTTTTGGCCTTCACATATTACCTTAGTGAATAGTTGATTACAAAAAAGGTTAGGGCAGGTAGTTATTACAAGATTGTAAATTTTTAGTAAAAAAAAGTCAAAGTATCAATGTTAGGAACCATTCTTGTACTTAACAAGAGAAAGAGAAACATGGTTCAATTGTCTTTGTATAATGATTTCTTTTTGCTTGCTGATTCCCAGTTTCCTAGTGCTATGTACATTATTCATTTTGCTGGCTTTGGTTATTATAAAACTGTTGTTATCGTTTTTCATTATTCTACTGATTTCCTTTTCACCCTATTTTTTATACGTTTTGCTTTGAAGCTGAGGGTTCGATCCCTTTTACCGTCACAAGGGTTAGGAGGATGAAGGTCTGTTTGTCGTACATATTCACCTCTATGATGCCATTTTGCGATTAGTCTGAAGTATTTGCGTTGTTAAAAATTTTTTTATTAGTATATTCGAAATAAAGTTATTTCGTTTGGTTGTTATTTGGCAAATTTCTTCATTATTGGAAATGACTTGTTTTTTCCTTTGAAAAATTATTACTATGAAACAATATTTCCTTTATAGTAAATGTTTTCATAAAAATGTTGTTACTTTGAAAAGCTATTTCTTGGATAGTTCATTTTTTTTTTGTTTTCCCTTTCAAGTAAAAATGGCCAGTCTTTTGCTTTCTTGAACTGTTGATATCAAAATTGATTATTTACAAGTTTTTTTGCGTACACCAAGTCTACGTATTAATGTTTTAAGGAGTTATGAAATAATTATATTAATCGTAATATATCAATTAAAAGGCCTTTGTAGGAGAATCGTCAATTAGGAGTTGATGGTACATGATAAATTGAAAAACTACAAGGAATGGAATTTCATTTTTTTTTTTAAGATAATGAATGCTTTACATATTATTTATTTTGGTTCTTTACTTAATATAATATTATGATTGCTTTGATTTTGCTTTTGAGACGATGATCTTCCGGAAAACACTCTCTTCATCTCCACAAAGTTTTGGTAATATACGTGTAAATTACCAAACCATCCTCAACATTGCGCTGGCGGAAATTTTTTTCCAAAGGGTTGTAAAACTATTAAATTAACAATTTGCAAAAAAAATAGGACTTTCAAAAGTCGATATGTCAGAGTGGTTAAGGAGACAGACTTGAAATCTGTGGGGCTTCGCGCCGAGCAGGTTTTCGAACCCTGCTGCGACGACTTTTTTTTTTGCCTATATACTCGTGTTTTTCGTAAAGCTTATTAAGTAAATGTCGTTAAGAAGGGGTGTTCCATCATGGGTACAATAATAGAAATAAAATAGGTTAGTTAGATTTCCAACCTAGACGTTAATAGTATTAGGCTCGAGCTTAAATCAACCTTCTTGGATGCATCAATCCTTAAAATCGTTTCTACAATCTATTTAGTGGATTGTTTTGATGGTGTTCAATAGAGGAGGTGGAATTTTGGGTGTTAAGATTTTCGATTTTACTCATTGCATGTTGAGATTATGGGAAAACAAAATTTTTTGAATGAATTCATAATTATATTCTCTATTTCATTCGAAAAAAACTAGATTTAGAAGAAGTCATAGTTAAAAAACACATTCATCTACTTTTCACCGAGAATGGCAAAGATGTTCAAATTGGAAAACAATATTGGACAATCTTTCCTGAGATAAAAGTTTCCTACATTATAAACATCCCCAAACCTTCGAAAGATCTTAGTAAAAGTTTGTGGATGTGTTTATGTCCCTAAAAAACAATATATGGGCCTTCATGACGATTACTGTGTATACGTAAATAAAAAATTTTGGCTAGGTTACAATTCCACTCTTATTGTCGATTTCTCATACAAAAACACCAAATAAATTTAAAATTCGGAATCTTCGTAATGAAGCTACTAACCTTATTGTAGCGGACTATCATTAAGGATGGATAAACGTGAAATACGTATAATTAGTTGGCCTTAGAAAGGAGGGGAAGGGGGAAATCCGGAATCATAGTATCCAGCAAAAAAACTCTGTTCCACGACCTTTCTTATTATTCAAAAAAAGGGTAAACCACCTAATTCACTAAGCTTTCAGCTATTGCGCGGGATAAAGCTAACACAAACTTTATTTTCTGCAAACAAACTTCGAAACTCAAAAATAGTGACTTTCTGATCAAATGACAACAATTTTACCAAAGTACGTTGGGGGAAGGGGACTCCATGTTCATTCACCTCTTTTTCTATAGTTGGTTAAAATTTGTTGGATTAAGTTCAACATTACATGTTGACAAAATTTTCTTACAATATTTATTTTTATAGTAGAGGCATTATATAAGATTAAGATTAAATTAAACGTAAGCAAAAAAATGTCGAATGTCCGAGTGGTTAAGGAGGACAGACTTGAAAATGCTGTTGGGCTTCCCGGCCCGCGCCGGTTCGAACCTGCTGTCGACGATTGCTTATTTTTTTTCACTAATTTCGACGGTTTTACTTGTTTCTTCGATTCTATTACATTTCATATTATTCTTAATTATTTTGTTTTGTAAGTTTTACTATTCTTTTTTCATATTGTTTAGTATTTGGCCTTTTGATTCTTTATTTTACTCTTATTTTCTTTAAGCCACAAGGGAAAAGCGGAATCAGTTTCTATACCTCACGTTAGTAGTGAAGGGTAAGATCGAACAATACCACAATCCCCTCCCCCACACCTCACTTTATTGGAACGATGCATATAGAAGTCAACAAACAATATGTCATTTTAAGATTGAGCTCTAATCGAATCAGTTCATTGACCTCCATTACAAGGGTAACACGGACATACACAATCCCTCCCCAACACTTCATTTATTGGACGGAATGCATCTAGAAGCAAACAATTACAATCATGTCAGTTTAAGCTTGGCGCTTATATATCGGAATCAGTTTCCACCTCCAATACAAGGGTAACATCGACATACACAATCCCCTCCAACACTTTCACTTTATTGGACGAGGCTCTAGAAGTTCAACAATGCCATCATGTCACTTTTAAGCTGGTATATATCGGGACAGTTTCTCTACCTCCAAAGGGGGTGGGGGGCGAGCAGGGGGGACAACGGAACATCAACATTACCACAAACCCCTTCTTTACACTTCACTTATTGGGACGAGCATCTGAAGTCAACAATTACAATCCATGTTCATTTAAGCTTGAAGCTATATATCGAAATCAGTTCTCTACTCCAAGATAAGGGTAACGTCAACAATGTTATGTCGGAAAAAAATAGGCAAAAAACTACGGCTCGTCGACAGCGGGTCTTTCGAACCTGACGCGGGGCGACGCCCAACAGATTTAAGATGGTTCCTTAACCACTCGGGACATATCGACATTTTGTTGCTTAATGATTGTTTAATTGAAATTATTATTAACTTTTAATAAAAAAATTAATATATATTACAATCACACTAATACAATATAATCAAAATGATGAAAAAATATAACTGAAAAGAATGAGTAGTACGGTGACTGAAATATATCCATTCATTAATATAATATATAATCTTAAATTGAGAGATGTGAATCAAACTACTCATATTACTTTTTGCAAATGCATTAATGCCACAGTCAAACAAGATAAAACTTGCAAGCATGTTAGTGACAACCAAAATGAATATAGTTAATTTATTATTCCCATTATAGTAATTCTTTTAAAAAACAAAAAAAATACCAAACTATCCTAACAAACTCAAAGAAGGTTTCGATTTGCTATTTCTATTCAATTTGAATTAAAATAAAAAATAAGTTGATTATCTATACTGATTTTGTATCACGGTATTATTGAAACTGTAGCGGGTGATCCGCCAGCATCCCCACCACACACACTTTTCGTTGTGGCATGGCGGTTCTGTGTGACCCCCGCGTGGCAGAAGATGGGCTGGAGGCATCAATGGGCACATGGGCTATTAGCCTACCCCACATGCGACCCATAATGTGCGGGCGCCCCTTTCGTCATGCACACACCCAGTAACCAAAAAAAATCACACTAAGGGGTAGGGGTGGAATGGACATCCAATATTTTTAGTGAAGTCGGGATTTATCTAAATCATTATTTCGAGTTAAGTTTACTGTAAAGCACTACCAGAAACCAATAAGTAGCCTGTGCATTACCTCATTTCATCGTTCCCTGTGCTGTGATAGAATGCGTGGTAAATAGGTTATGATTTTCATAGTGCAGCTAGTCTCAGCAATCAACACAGGGAAAAACAGACGTTGTTAACCAATTAAATTTGGAAAGATCGGTTCGGATTTTTTTTTAACTAAACGACGGGAGACACACAAAAGTCACTCCGAGAAAAGTAAACTCAGGGTGCCAAACACAAGAGCGATTTGTTCAATTTGATTTTTTTACACAAAAACAATTACGCCAAAAATCGCTCCAGAACGGCCGCAGCGATTTTCAAACCGAGTTTTTATAATATAATAGTGACATATCGCTGCTGATCTTATTATTCATGGCAGCGGAACTTTTAGTTATCAAAATTGATTCGTTCATTCATTTTTTAGTCTTTATGTTGTTGAAACATAAAAGGTTGTTGAAGTTGCAGATTTAGGTAAACAAAAAAATCAAAAAGGCGAAGCGATTTTTTAATCTTGTTTTCTCTTAAAATCAAAAATCGGAGCGCCTTTCGAACCTTGGGCTCCAAAGGCGATTTTAAATCAAGTCCTTTTTTAGTGATCTTGATTTTAAAAAAATAAATATAAGGGAAAAATTTGACATAAAACCGAATCGTCCATGTTTGGTAGCAATTTGATTATTTTTTTTTTACAATGATTTTTAAAAGTTTGGTATAAAAAAAACAAATAAGAAGCACAATAAAGATAATTTTTTAAAAAAAAAAATAATTAAAACTGACATATTAAAAATAAATTAAAAAAAAAGAAAATTTTATTTTGGAGACGCGCTCCTTTCTGGGAGCAGATTTGTTTAATTTTTTTTAATTAAGGAAATAAAAAAATCAAAATTTAAACAAATCGCTGGATTGGCAATACGAGCGTGATTTTTATTTTGTCCAGCGGACATAACACAGAATCGCTCATCTATCGGCTGCATCAGATTTTGCCGTTTTGATTTTAAAAAGAAATCATTATTATACCGTTTTGAATTTTGGTTATATTTTTTCACCTTTTAGCTTGAATTTTGAATTCATAATAAGCTCAAATTCTTTAACGTCTCTAATATACAATTGTGAGTAAAAAAAGTTAGTATGTAAAAAAATATAATAGTATTAAGACCTACCAACATTATTATTTCAACCCGTTATTGAGTCCCTATATATTATTATCATGGGCAACACCATACACAGTCTACTTTTCTTTACTCCTGAAGTGGTGTGGGGAGTTATGGGCTAGGAATATGTACGGTGAGTGTATACTCAGGGTCAAACTCAAACTTAGAGTTAATTGGGAAACCAAGGTTATGATATTTTTAAGTAAGTATATTTATGAATAATCTAGTATATTGATTGAAAAAAAAGTTAAAACAAGAATATTGCAACCCTCTTAGGATGCAATATCCCAAAAAAAAAAACCAAATCAAAACTAAAAGAAGTAAAAAAAAGAAATAGGACCTAAATTTGGTTTTGTAAACAAAAGCAAATTCTTACAATTGAATTCAAGTAATCGATCGAGAAACAATCAAAACATATTGATATCGAAAAATTAACAGAACGCAAACTGAAATCCCTTATCATAGACGTACTACCCTCCCTGAGAGGATAAGACAATGTATAAGAGACTGAAAAAGGCTGTAGAGATCAGTAGAATTAGCCATGGCGTGTCTGCAGCAACAATAGGAGTAACACGACGTGGATGATGCTTCAAACACCCTCGTCAATGATCGAGGACTCATTCATTGTCGTTGTGAGGGCGCCATGTGTATGTTTACTAGCACCCACGGACCTTTCTAACATCTGCCACGGACTCGTGTCTGTCCCATTGTTCGCGTTTACTTGCAAGACTAGCCGCGCCTATTTCTTGAGACGCAACGCACAAAGCGGCACACCCACGCCAATCTTTTCACTTGCATTTCAAAACAGCTACCACCTCCTGAGCTGCTCGTGGACGAGCCTCTCGTCCAACGACCTTGCATGATCTTTCCCCTGCTCCCAATTTCTCACTCACAACTTTTAGGGATAAGCGGACCCCCGTAATGAAACTTACTATTGAAATTAGTACTTTCGCCATATTCAAGGTCTAAAAGTAATGTTTCTTCCTCCTCCAAAATCAAAACCCAATAACCACCATTCCGTAGCTTAAAAACATAATTTTGCTCACGAACAACTCGCCACGTATCTCCCACGAGCACCGGGGCTAAATACCCTCGAGTACCTCTAATCGTTGTAACAACAACTCTATCTCAATCTTTCCCCATCAAACTTAGACAACAACCAGAAAATCAGCTAGAATAGCACGATGATTCTCGTCTAGAAGTATATTCTCAGGCTTTACATCGAGATGTAAAATACACGATCTACAATCATGATGCAAATACGAAAGTGCTTTAGCCACATCTAGACTAACTCTACACCTCAAATCCAACGACAGACACCCACGAATTCCCCTCTTTCGAAAAATCCAATTATCAAGTGATCCATTAACTATATACTCGTAAACTAAAAATCGAGGTCCTGATGGAGGAACACTACAATATCCAAGTAAACGTACAAGATTAACATGTTGAACGCTAGCAATAGCGGCAACTTCTGATTTGAATTCCTTATCGCCACGCTCTTCTCCATCGATCCTTTTAACAGCTGCTGATGCACCATCACTAAGCACACCTTTGAAAACACAAGCTGATGATCCACGACCTATCAACGATCCAAAGTTATCGGTTGCTTCTTCGAGCTCTTTTAGCTTAAATCTTGTTGGAACACCAGCTACTTTCCTTAGGAAACTATACTCGATCCTCAGCTCGCGTCCATCAGAGTCTAACTGATTTTCTAACAATAACTTCCTGTTGTTTAACTTCCTTCTTATCAAAACACCAGCAAGAACACCAATAATCAACGCGATATCAGCTCCGAAAATAAGGAAAAATGGCTCCGAATATTTCAACGTTATACGTGCGATAACGATTAGTGTGATCAATAATATCACAAGTGAAATAGCTAAGGAATAAGCTTTTTTGTCTTCCATCAATTCATCATCATAAAAATTGAAATCAAACTAAAAATTCAAAAATATAAGTCAAAACTACGAATTTATTTCTGGTCCCATAAGTCACTATCTGTATTTATTTTTTTTCTAAAGCCACTTGATAAACTATTAAATTGTTTTGAAGGTGTTCTCTA
This sequence comes from Solanum habrochaites, assembly GCA_027704765.1. Taxonomy (NCBI): domain Eukaryota; kingdom Viridiplantae; phylum Streptophyta; class Magnoliopsida; order Solanales; family Solanaceae; genus Solanum; species Solanum habrochaites. The sequence goes on from JAKWJA010000712.1 coordinate 215,335, forward strand.
CACGGTTTGAATATGTTCACCAACTATTACTCTTCTACATTAATGTCTTCACTTTACTTTTATTGTTTTCTATCGAGGGCTGACTAATTTAAATTCGTATTTAGGGTTCGAACCTGATACGCTTAGTAAACAGAGGTCTCTAACTAATTTGAATTTGTATTCAGGGTTTGAACTTGATACGTTTAGTTAAGGATGAAAGAGAACTTACCACCTGATCTAGACCTGATTTGAAGTTGTTCACCTACTATTACTCTTCTACGTTAATGTCCTGTTTTTTTTTCCTATTTGGTATTGAATATGTTCTGGGGTTGACTAATTTAGATTTGCGTTGTAAAATCTCGTATTTTGAGGGTAAAGGAATTTATAATTTGGGTTGGAATATGAGATCTTTAGTTAAGGATGGAAGAGAACTTACCACTCGATCTGTGCATGATTTGAAGATGTTTACCTACTATTACTTTTCCACATGACTTTCGTTTTGGGGTTGACTAATCCAAATTCGCATAGTAAAATCTTATTTTCGAGGGTAAAGTAGCAACTATTATTAAAGGGGACTCATTTTCCGTGGTTCAAACTTGAGATCTTTATTTAAGAATGAAGAGGTACTTACTCTTTTAAATTAATGTCTTTTCCATATGGTATTTGGTGTGTGAATAACTTTGATTCGTACCGCGAAGTCCCACTTTTGAGGGTAAGCGAGCAATATCAAAGGCGTTTATATTCTCAGAGCTCGAATCATGAACTTATAATTAAGAATGAAGAAAGACTTATCACCGAATCATTGCAAAGGTGAGCCAGGATCTGAACTTTAACGTTTTAAATTCTAGGACAACGACAGTAGATGTTAGTAACAACGAAATTCAATTTTTGGGGCAAAACGTTCAATATCAAAGGTAAGACTCAAACAGTCAAACTTGAGATATCTAGTTAAAAACGTAGAGTACTTACCATGACATTAGATGCTAGTAAATGGAATCTAAATTTAGTTTATTATATTTACAATTTTCTTCTCTTTCCATTGACTTCCTCAATTCTTTTATCAGTCGACATCTACTATGGATATTGACTAATCAGTAATAACAAATCTTAAGAATATTTCAACTTTTTTTTTAATCATAAAGTATTCAATCGTATCAACATTTCTTTTTTCTATTTATAAGAATATGAATTAGTCAAGGAAATAGAACAAGAATTTATTTATATAAACTTCAAGATACATAGTACATATATTCAAAATATTGATATTTTTTAACCTTTTAAATGTATTTTAGTCGTACATAAGAATTTGTAAATTCAACTCTTAGGCAATGAATCGAATTCATCTGAACCCAATACTTTTACTTCACACCATACATATACGTGCAAATACTCTCTAAATTTTCAACAAAGCACGATATATACAATGCTAAAAACCGTATAGGCTAATACCATCAGATTTAAATCCTGAATTCGGAACAGAAGGTACTATCAAGTCAAGCTACATGAATTCATACTTTTATTTGAGCTTCAATTTATTTGTATGTAAGAAGTCGTTGCGTCTTAGCACATCCCTTTTCTTACAGAAGTGCTAATGCGCGACCTTACATTTTCTTCCGCTTATCCTGCAGTACGAGCCATGCATACACGATTCCCAAACGATCCGAGTACTATTTACAAAATGCAATGTACATGTTCGCCTTTATTTATGTACAATATATGTAAATCAAAATATCGATCATGTTTCAGCTAAAATTCGCGTTCAAACAGTTACTATACATGTTGGTGTAACATCGTGAAGTTCTTACCGTGTTTTTTCTTTGATAACCGAGAAATCTCCGAGGGCAGATAGCATTTAAAAGAAAATGCCTTCTTCTGATGGCTTCCTTTTTGGAGGGAGTGGGCTTCACCATTTACAGGGAATTCCCATTTGACAACCTCTCCATCCCAAGAAGAGCTAAAAAGCAGTGGATAAAGTAGGGTGCCAGCTACAATCTCTAATGGTCGACCGGTGGTGCGCAATTTCGAGTTGCTTATACACTTACCTAGAAAAACAAGAGAATCGTTACGTAACACATGTAAGAAGCAATCTTGTCGGTGGTTATGCGGTGAAGGATAATAATCCGAAATAAAATGCAGAGATAATTTCCCGAGTTTAGTTGAGGATTAATTAGTCCTAGGATTATATTATCACCACTAAAATGATGGAATTAGTTATCCCAGACGAAGGGGCATATCCTGTTATCCACGCCGCGTAGGGAAATGACCCTTATAGTTGATAATTACAGGCTGAAAAATAAGTTAAACAGCAATCTTTCTAACCACAAAAACTCACTCAATTTCACTTAAATTCCTAGGATATCAATTGTAGACAAGCCAAAAGGTTTAAGGATTGGCCGGAATCATATACTCTAGAATGCTCAGAAGTATCATCTCCGTCGATTGACAAGGGGTGATCTCGTAAGAAATTCATGTTTAGAGGTAAATAAAGTTAATGTATAGCCTCCTACTTACCACATCATAGATGTATCGCAGGCATCCATGGGATCCTGTGTAAATGTCATATCTGCCCAGTGCGTTAAAACATAACACAAGAAATATTTAGCACTATCTACGGCCTAAAATAAGGGTAATGAAAGTTGTCATAGACGAGGAAACGGAGAGTCAATGCAGCATATTTTCTAGCACGAACCTATTTCTGGGAAGAAGTAGCAGCGAATGAGTACGCAAGACACAGAAGACCCTTATAAGTGGCTATTGACTGATCATAAGGGTGCTAAAGTCTCTAGCTTGAGCAGGGTAGTCCATCCTTATAGTCACGAACCAGTTCAAGAATTCCTGACCAGATATTGCTGAAAACAACAAAGTGTGTGGTATCGTTTAGTCATATAAGTAAGAAGTGGAAACAACAACATATCCAATGTAATCCCCACAGCGGGGTTCGGAGGACCTTGTGTATCGCAGACATTACACTACCTGAGAGGTAGAGAGGTTGTTTCCGATAGACCCTCAGCTCAAGGAAAACAGTCTTGAAAAAAAAAAGCAGCGCGAGTACACAAACAGTAGATTAAGAGTTGATTCGGTCAAAGCTACCCAAAATCAGTTGACCAAAATTTCAGTATGGATTCCCACACCCCCTGTCTGTCGACACTGGTGCGACACCAAAAGCGCAAGAGGTCACCGAGACAAATTAGCTGGTTTTAGTGAATTCAATATGCTCATGTATTAATAATAAAGCTCATTGGATCTCATGTTTGTACTAGGGTTCATACCAAACCCCTAATAATTATAAGTAAACACCAAAAAAAAAGACATAGACCTCACGAAGAAGAATTCATGAGGAGATGCATAAGCCAGAGAATTAAGCATACCGAGCAGCATGAGAAGACATTTTGAGGAGATCCAGAGCTGATGGAGATCTTTTACTGTTAGAAATGAAATAACGACCCATCCCCCCGACTATCAAGACGTAACGCCTTCAAGGTTGTCCCATCAGACTCGGCTGGCTTTTCTTTGGGGCCCTAAAACAACGTCCTATCCCAGACCTAGACGAGAACAACCTGTTACTTAAAAAAGATCTGAACTCATGACAATAATTAATATCATGGAGGCATACATGTACATATATCAATTCATCAGACTCACATTATTTGAGTCTGGAGGTCAAGAATAGCTCTGCATTTTGTTACGAACAAAACAACATATGCAATGTAATCCACCGTGGGTCTCGGGAGGGTAAGGACATCACATACCTTATCCCTACTTTTGGATAGATTTAATATGTTTCCAATAGACCCTCGGTCAAAATAAGTAGTAATCCAAAGCAGGATTGAAAGAAAATTAACAATAACAAAATTGGGAAGAGATAACAAACAAATGAAGCAGCTGGTAACAGTACACATGAAGAGTGAGCTACCATGCGATTTGCGGACTACCAAATTAGGAGAAGATGAAAAGGAGACTAGCCCCCTGCCTCTCTACATAAAAGTACGGACAACACACTCGACTCCCTACCTTCTTCTACCCTACTCATGGACCTCCAACCTTCATACAAAGGTCAATTGTTACACAAAATGAATCAGATACCACTCAGCAGAATATGAGAAGATTTAGCATCAGTTCCTCGGCCTTAAATCACGTCAGAGCGCAATGATTTATTCCACAACCCCCCCCCCCCCCTCCAAAACCAACCTAGCCTTCCCATCAACAAAAAAGTAAGTGGGAAATATTTGCTAAGACATAAAATATGGTATCAAAAGGAAGTATGGATAAGACTCTTCCCATAGTTTAGAGTCATTAACTACCACTTGTTTGGTCCAATGTATCATTATTCAACAAGGATCTTCGAGTAGCATCTTCACGAAGGAGGACCTTGATCTACCGAATTCTTCCAAAGTAAGATATGATGATGATCACCTTACACAGATTGTCATCACTTCCAGAATAAATGAGATGGCCACTTTCGTCAGCAAAACATACAGAATGGAACATCAGACGCCAACAGAAAATTATTTAAGCTCATCAACAGGAAAGAGATTTGTTGACAGCATCTATAACAGTATATTCATACATGTGTGGGATTTCGAAGGGCGAGTTTGTTTGTTCAGTCACAACATAGATAGCATCAGCACTATTCCAGCAAACAACTTCCCGACATTCAGGAGAAAAATTTCACAGAGAAAATTCCAAAATCATAATTGTCAGTAGACAAAGCCAACCATAATGAATTTTCCTCATTTAAGTGAGATAGGCATTAAGTTTTCATCAAAAAAAAAGATAAAGTGAATTAGTGTTAATAATTGCACTATAACAGACAATAATAAACCCAGACAGCAATATGGTAGTTGCATAGGTTCTCCTATTCGAATTCCAATAATCCTTTTCGGAACTAACTTTAGGCCAAATATTATAAATGGTAGTAGAATAATAACAATGCAATCAAACACTCCAGCAAGCTCCTTAACTTACAGGATCTAAGATATTAAGTAGGTAGGTCTGATTCACTAAAATCCCCACAGCTTTGGGGAAAACTGTCATTTAGCAGAACTAATTGCCATAGATAAATCCTCCAATGCGTTTAATCAAACGATAACCACACAAAACTTAATATCAAATAGCTTTAAGTCAAACAACTCTTAAACAAGTCAAAACTCTCTGAATAAGTTTCCTTTTTCGGAATCCATTCCAAAAAAAGAAGACGATGTTCTTCATACTTGACTTAGTTCTGGTTTTCAGAGTGAGTCCAGTTTTTTAATAGTTCCTAAAGGAGAGATGTAAAAAAAGAGCAATCATTTCAAAAGTCAAATACAAACACTGGTTAAACCTGAGCGCCTCAAGTATTAACGAGTCATTTCATTTAAATAATTGAAACCTTTAAAACAGGATGTGAACACTGCTGCCTTGCTGAGTTATAATTAACCCCGAGACGAACAGAACTGGGATTTCTGCTCCTAGGCCTAAAAGGCTTAGAAATGATACTTCTAAGTGATAAACTGACAGATACTGCGGTCCCATGAATTTGTTATGCATATGATGATAAGAAATCCAAAGAAAGAGAGATAGATAGTCATACTGGTGAGTTGGCTACAGTTCAGAGGCAGCAGATGCCTACGTCTACAATCATTACGATGGGTGACATCGTAGCAAACCTGCAAAAGCAACACAAGAGTTACTCTACAACACAAACATAAAGATATTCTGTGATAAAGTGTAAATTATCATTTTCCACAACAACAAAATACCCAACAAATCCAACAAAGTGGGGCTTCAGGAGGGTGGTGGGTACGCAACTTACCCCTACATAAGAGGTAGAGAGGCTGTTTCCAGTCAAGACCATCGGCTCAAGTAAAGCATAATACAACAAAACGAAAGAAGAAACACAGTGTTGAGAATACTCGTAGCATCAACAAAATATCATAGACGAAGTAAAGGAAACAACAGGTAGGAATAAAAAGTAGAAGGGAAAATAGGAGGAAAAAAAATACTATTACCACTGATAAGAAAAAACTAGACAGCGCAACTACTACAACCCACCCCCGACCCCTCTACATGTCTTCGACCTCCATATCCTCTATCTAGGGTTACATCCATCAGAAGGTGTTCAGATACCTGTCTAATCAACCTCTCCCACATTAAATATGCCGTCCACCTCTAGGCTCTACCTTACTCAAACCCACCATGCCACCCTCTCAATCTCCGCACTGGGTATCTGGATATCTCGTCTTCCACATGCCCGAAAATTCAGTTCACTTCCTTAATCTTGCTCACACTAAGACCCTTCCCACTTATGCCCAATATCTTCGTTACTCAATCCTATCATCGCCTGTAGTGCAAATCTGGACAGTAATTCTTAACTTAGATCTTGTCGTTGAAGTAATCTCTTAGCTTAGATTCTGTTGTCAGAATTACTGGTCCATGGTCCAGTCATTTGCTATTCAGCTTAGTTGCAGTGGGTCCCGGTTCTACCCATTTTCGATCTAATGCTGCAACTTAAGGATTTTTAAAGTTGGTTTCACTTTGGAGTTCCATGAATTTCAGGTAATGCTCTCGATTTCCAATAGCATTATATTTTCGAATATGTATAGCAGAATTAGCAAACACCAGCACAGATTTGAGATAAAAAAAGTGATGAGCTCCTTCAAACAACAAAATTATTTGTTTTACCTTGTTCTGAAAGACACCAAAAATAGTTGTAAAGACTCTGAAAGAACTAACCACCAATCCTTATGGTCTAGAGATATCAGTGGGAGTCTCCACAAAATAGGGTCTGTTCAATTCTCAGTATCACCCCTTTCCTAATCCCCCCCCCCCCAGCATACTTAAAATCTTCAAGAGAAAAGAAATCTGATAAGAATTTTGACCAGCAGCAGCAGTTTTTGAACCGAACCCACATGCCTCTTTTTTTATATTTTTGATAACTATGGTGTACGGGCCAACCTGTCGTGCCAACTCAATTAGTTCATGGGGTTACTAGACCTGCCACCAGGACAGTATCAGGAATGGCTTGAACATGATGGTTGAGATCCATTAGGGATTTAGTCTCTTGCTGGGATTTGAACCAAATGCCTCTTTTTCAACGAAATTCTTGAACATATTTGTAACTAAAACCCCTTCAAATGGTCACAAATTAGGAGAAACAGAATACACACACGAGTATGTAACATGGCATGCTCATAGCAATGAGCTAGTGTTTTTACCTGTACTATGCCTCTTACGAAAAGAGAAAACTGAGCCTGAACCAAAGCAAAATTAGCAGTTGCACACTTGATATCGTACAATTGAAAACTCACCAAATGACGTTGTCCGGAGAAAGAGATGATCAGTAACTGTCCATCTAAACTTGTGCATGAATATTCTTGTGAACTTTCCACCCTCTTTCCAATTGTATATTCAATATGACTTCCGTGTTTTAGACAAGAAGAAGCATCGAATGCAACATAACTCATATCTAGGTAATGGCATTGTTAACGTAGCAGTCTTCAGAGAACTTGGGATGTCAGATTATAAAAAAAACATGCTCTGCTAGATATGGAAAGGTTTTTTCATGCGGGAGTTTGCACCAGCTTGCGCCCTCGACTAATTCCACGGGATACTTGGGCACCTCACATTAGCAACAGGGACAAGAATTCTGGTCCATCCAAGCTAGGCGTAGGGGAATAACATCCACTAGTGTATTTTTTTTGTTTGAAGCTTGACTTAGATAGGAAATATAAAGACAAAAAAATTTAATTTACGGACACATGTCATGCCTAATTTTCTCAATGCCACACAAAAAACAATATAAACTACTTGCGAGTACCTGAAAGGCAGAAACAAAAAGGGAACCATCTGCTGAAACTTGTGATACATTAGCTTCTGGTTTCCATCTGAGTCCACAATCCAAGGACCACTAACTGAAAAATATTTAACTTAGAAAATGACAACCATCTGCTTCGAAAACCTTCCTCTACCAGAATATTGGCTTATAGAGCAAGCTAACATCTGAATGCGGAACAGGGAACTTCATTTTTCCCGGAGTAGGATGCTACTGAGATTTTCATGGCGTACTGATCTAAGCTTAGTAAGTGAAGAAAGTTTCATGGTCCAAATAATTTGTTGGTCTGTCGTGATGAACACTGTAGCAACCCCGTGATTGGAATGAACCATCAAAGAGTCCGGTGTATACTTCTAACTTACTTAGAGATTAACCCCCATGTCTTCAAGGGACTCTGGGGTTAAGAAATCAAAATACATTGCACATGTAAGACAGTGAGGGTGATTGTCTAGAGCCGCCTGAAATATAATATCATCCAATAATCAAGGTTTCTACCATGCTAACCTGCTCAAAAATAGTGGAAAACACACAGACTATATTGATCAAGACAGTTTACATGGGAATGACTTGTTGCCCGCTATTAGAAAACATAAACATTCACACTTCCGAGGACCAAAAAACAACAGACACAGTGTAATTCCCACCAATAGTGGTGATGGGGAGGGTAGAGTGTAACGGCAACGTACCCCTACCTTGAGGTAGAGAGGTTATTTTGATAGACCCTCGGCTCAAGGAAAAAAAAAGTCCTAAGCAAGAAAAGGAAAATAAAATGAGAAGCCATGACAAATCGTTTCAGCGGAGCACTCAACAAATTAATCAACAACACCTCAATCCCAAATAGTCAGATCGCTCTATGGATCGCCGTACTAAGTCTTCATAATAGAGTATACTAGAGTTCATAATTGTTACGGACCTTGGTTTTGACTAGACATCAACCTACTGCTATACTACACAATATTTGGCAATTCTTAGGAGGAGTTAATTTTAAAAAAAAAATTAGCTCAAGTTTGCTATTGAATGAAACCCTACACGTATAAATGAAATATCTTTAGAGTTTAGAAGGCAGAAAAAAACTTTTTTTTTTTTTGCCACCCTCAGCTCACAAAATAGTAGAGATTTAATATATACAGAAATTTTATTGGGTTGGATAAGTCCATCCAAGCTGTGTTGAAGCTATTTGAAACAAAGACGATAAATGGTAAGCCAAGGTTTAGTGAATTTGCAATCACAAGTCAGCATTGTTCTATTAGTTCCCGGTCCATCAATTCATGTTACTAATGTTGTTTCTGGCTTCAGTTATCGAGTATTTGGTTGTTGTTATGCTAGGCAATGTTTTCCTGATAATTAGTATGTCCTCTTTGATTGTTGTATGTTTCTTTTCTCCTAGCTTTGAGATCGTTACCTTGAGCAGATGGTCTTCCGGAACACTCTCTACTCCACGCGGAGGGGTAAGGTTTGTATACCCCTATAATCTTTGTAGACACCACATAGGGTTACACTTGTCTGTTGTAGTGTTCTTGAAAGGGCTTTATAGTTCAACGCGAAAAGTTAAGCTGAATCTGCTATTCCTAAATGAGAAGGAAATATGTTTAATAAGCAAACTCTCTAAGACATGGGAAAATACCATCTTTAGCTTAACATAATTTGGCAGAGATACTAGTAATAGAGATCGTTTAGGATATAAGTTCATAAAGCTGATGTTTTTACAAAACAATCGAGAAAATCAACAAAAGGAATAAACTGAAAATAATGCTGAATACGCAATCATGAAGGATATCGCGCTACAGCACACAAAATATTTAGTTCAAACTCTTCTAAAGGAAAAACCATTGTAACATCCAAAATCTTAAGAAAGCCAGAAAAATACAATCCTTTAGCTCAAATAATACACAAAAGATATCATAATAAAGGGCCTGTATTAGGCATATGAATTCATTAAAACGGATGTTTTTTACAAGAAAATGAAAACAAAGTAGACAAAAGGAAAGCATTTTTGTGAATTAGAATAATGCAGGGGTAGGGCGTGAAGGGGGGAGCTAGGAGGAGCGAGGGGTTCATCCAAAACTCCTTTCCCTGAAAAATTACATATATATATATGATATATCTATAACACTGAATCTTCCAGCTTCTTCATGTGTTAATTTTCATATTTTGACCCTTCTTAGTGAAAATACTGGTTCCGTCACTAGGTGGGGGAGGGGGGCATAGCTCAAAATCTAACTGGGCTATTAAAAATGAAAACAAGTCACAAATTTATGTAGTGGCTCAAAAATTAAAATTTTTTGACTTCAACTTCACCATTCTACAATGAAAATTAGCAAAAACCCCACTGTGAGATTAACACTTTCTACAAACATTTTGATTAATAGAACTCCGTCAGAGCTGACCTTCTCACAAAGCAATTAAGCATAGCAGAAAAAAAAGGGAAAATCATGGAATTCTGTACATTTTGCATGTGTATGAAAAAGTGAGAACAATGAAAAAAATCAAAACTTTACAAACCTGATTGCTAATCTGGGTTGTTTAAAATTTCCAATTCTCCTGTGTTGTTACTCTTATCTTTCCTTCATTTCTTTTTTTTCTTCTTGATCTTTTGGTGGGACATGTCAAACACATAACAAAGTATATGAGAAAAATGACCAGAAATGTCCCTTACTTTCGGTAGTAGGTTCAAAAAGTAGTCCCTAACGTATTATTTTTAAGCAGTAGTCCTTTTAAAATTTGTTAAATACGAATGTTTTTAGGGCTTTGTTATATGTTTATTAAACTCATATCAGTCTCGTATAGTTGAATTAGTCAGAAGTATAGACAATATTAAACCTTAAACGGTAAAAAATATATGCAAAATTTGAAAAAATGCATCACAAAACGATTAATTTAAAAGAATTTTGTTCCAAAAACTAAATTTTGTTGCTTAACACAGATTGATCCACTTACGAGCTATAACAAGTTAGTTTGGGCTGTTTTTCTCTCTATGTCAACGTTATTTGACTTTTATCTGATTACTTTTCAAAGGACTAGCTGTAAATATTGTTTGAACCATATGGCATTTCCTTGTGTTCCTATTTAATTAAAACATAAAGGGCGAGGGTCGTGCGGGCGGAACGCGGGGATAGCCAGCACCCTTCTTTATTCTTCCTTGTAACTTCTTATCCGCACTCTTTTAAGACGTCTCCTTGAATTGCCATTAATCCTCCGTATCTCTCCGGTCACATACCTTTGCCTTTGACTAAGAGTTTCCCTTGTTTGCCCCTCAGCTTAAAAAGTGGTCAAACTGACTTAAAAGCTGTTTTTGGACTTACTTAGCCGTTTGGCAATATGAAAAAACGTATTTAAGTTAAAAAAAATATCTTTAAGCCAAAAGTTAAAAGCTGGGGTAGAGTCTTGTTCGTTTTTTAGCTTATAAGTATGTTTTAAGTTGACCAACAGTTGTAGATTATTGACCCTTAAGAGTGTTAGATAATTTCGACAAAGTACAACATGACACCTAACGAGGTCGGTTCTTCCATTTTTCCCTTTTCTCGTTTGGAATAGCAACTTCAGCCCTTTTATCACAAAACATAATGCTTATTTTAAAAATAAGTTTCAGCCACTTTCAACGTACTTTTTTAAAGCTGTTTTTTTTTATGACAGCTAATCACAACGGGCCCTAAACCCATATTTTATTGTTTCACATTTTGTAATCTTCATGTAACAAATACCACAGCTTAGAAAATAAATTTAAGCGTTTTGTAGATTTCGTTTGTTGTTTGGATGTATTATTGGCTCGTTGAGTTGAGTTATTCGTCTAGTCCCAATTCATCTTGACTCAAATCTATTTTTGAACGAAGTAAATTTTGATGAATTACAATCTTAACTCAATAATGTAATTTCACTAACATCGTTCAAATTTCAATCAAATTCACCATTCAACACCCCTAAAGGCTTCTAAAACAATTTTGCAATAGAAAAGCTTTTAGCTATAAACTTTTGGTCAAATGCATACAACATTTGGGCCAATGTAAAACAAAAAAATCATTTCGAAGTGATAGCATGGTCCATAGAAAAAATGACAACAATTGGAAGCCAACCTATAGAAATAATTCAGGGAAATTACTTGAATTGCACCAATTTACCGTGTGTTTATTTTAGCGTAGGTATAGTTCTAATCTAATTAATTTGAATGCAACAGTTGTAGGAATTTTGTCATTAAAAAAGGTCCACCTCCTATTTGTACTATCGAATAAATACTTCTCATTCGTTGTCATAAAAATTTATACCAAATCAAAAGTTTATATCCTGCTCTGTTTCCATAACTTTCTCCTAAATGTTACTCACTCCACTGTTATTTGGAATGTTCATTGTCTCCCTCCTAATTGTATTTTGACTCTTTGAGGGTAACCACCATAAATCATTTTTTATTATTTATTTTTTTCGTTTGTATATCATATTGATGGCTTATGTTTATTTTTTTAGGTATTTTTTCTCTCAAAACATAAAGTTTCATTGCATATGTGGAACCGCTGACCTCCTAGGTCAGTAGTAGATTGTTCTTATATTGATTCAAATCCGAAAATAAGTATTGTATCGGATATATTGAGCCAAGTCTGATAATATGAGAACGATTATAATGCATCAATCAACAATTGTCGATGACAACGACCATTATTGTCCCATTAAGAATAAGGATGTCCATTAATACTTTGTTATACATGACATCGTTTGGATTGATTCTGGTAATTAACACATTTTCATTTCTTAATGTTATTTGTATTATAGATGAATAAGATCAATGTTTTAACATTTTTCAAGTAGTTCGTCAAAGTGGGGGGTCCAGTAATTTCAAACTGAAATATCCTTTTGTTTCAATGTCTGAAGCGGATGACTCATCATTGTAATATAACCTTTGAAAATGGTGAATAAAGGCAATGTTAAACGCATTATACAAAGAAACCATATCATACTTTACTATATAATCAAAGTAACAACATAGCATTATACACAAAACAATATACCCCTATTATACATACTCATACATGCTAGGATACCCCTCTCCAACATCACCCACCACTGTATACTGCCAGACTTCTAGCTCCCCCCCCTCTGGCAATGGTTTCAGAGGAAGCGACTCCAAGGGTGCGTGAAAGATTAGGATGACATGGATCGACACTCCCCCAATAAGTCAGGAACAAAAGAAGCGAGGAGCGAGAGCCGGTCGAGACACCGAAGGCGCGTCACTGGGATAACCAAGTGAAAAGGATAGAAAAGAAGGACAACCGCGAGGGAGGACAGAGGCAAATAGAGGGCGCGAGAGACATGGACTAAAGCAAAAGCGCGTTCGGACAGTGACGGTACCTCAGAGGGGAAAAATAGACGAAATGGAGGGACAGAAAACAGCGAGCGTATCATTCTTAAGTCCCAGATATGGTATACAATGACCGATAGTATGTATATGACAGTAAGATGCTTACAACAACTATGCAAATTAATGACTTAAATCACAATATTTTTTTTTTGTATTTATCTATTATACAAAATCAACTGTTCAGGAATTTGTTTTATATATAAAAGTACTATATGCATATTAGGGCTCTATACATATACAAGGTAACGGTATAGGTATATAATAAAGGACTGCACAATTTGGTACAAATGTAAAAATGCTATGCCAATTTATTCACATTCGAATCATAAACTTCTAATACTATACATTAACGAGTTTAGTTTCCAGAAAAATAAGTTTGTAAGGGGCTTTATGTAGTTGTAGAATTCTTTTTTTTGTGAGAAAAATATTTGATTTTAAATGTCTCTTAGCTTAAATCATGGATTATGTAAAACTGTTGGTTACATATTGTTAGGGCTATCTAGTACCATTTAACGCGGAAATAAACTCTCACGTGACACAAGGAAAAAAACAAATATTGTAGACAAAATTAAAAGCTACATAAACAAATCTAAACATAACCATACGAACATGACCCCACATAGTGGTTCATTCACGACATTTGAGTTTGTGCATATATGCAACTTTTCCCTTATAATTATCTAGAGCTAGATGGTGTGATGCGTTGCAAATTATAAAAACACTTATTCAAAATTGGGTAGAATGTCCGGTAGAATTTCAAGAAACTACATAGCACATGGATCCCCACTCCCACCTCTACCACCCCCCTTCGTTCCGATTTCGGTATATCCGCAATGTCTCGATACCATATGTGTCACTATTTAAGAACACCTCAAGCTCGTTATATCGGGGTACGCTCTAAACATAACATAAAGTATGTATACAGGCCGTTACACATACCGTGAAGGAATATAATCCTATCGATTTAGGCCCACTTCTTCTCCTTTTTTTTTTTTTTTTTTATGGGAAAGTTGAGGTAGCGGAGGCCCCCGGAGAGTCAGGACTAGGGTGACTGCATGTTTCACCTCCCTTTCGCACTCCTTTTCGCGGATATTTGGTATTAGGCTTTTTTTTCCCACCCTACATATTCCTTTGCGCTCGTTTCCGGAATTTCAGTACTTTCCTAATTCTGCTTGTAGGTGTTGCGCCTAGTACAACGGTCAAAGGGGAAAGCAGCCTGTGGGAAGCAACGCAATGGGGCCAAAGCCGCGCCCGTAGCCCGCCCCCCACCTTCCCCCCCCTCCTACAATACCCTGCAAAAATACGCTCCTTTTCGTGCCATTTCCTAATGTGCAGTTGAGGATTGAAACTAAGGTGAAAGTGCTGTATGAATCTAAAGCCGAGAAGATATAAGTGTTTCCAAGGTAGGTGATCGCAATTGTCATTAAGACCTTCAACGCTGGTGTTCCGAGTGCAGACTTCCCCGCGGGTTACCCCCCGGGTATGTGAAGAATGCGAAAAAGAAGTATAAAATTAACACCATATTCAATTCTCGGGAAATGTTATCGTTATAAGGGCATAAATATACAAAGGTTTAGAATGTATTGCACAGAGAGGTTAGGCATAACACAGTGTAAGAGTCGTCCAACTCTATACAATTTAAAAATCTATTTAAAACAACATTCAAAATTTAAAGATCATATCTATATACGAATAAAACCCGTTAAAAAAGACAATCTTAAAATGTTAGTTAAATAACTACCTATACTTGATATTGTTGTAACAAGGGAATTAAATTAAGTTAGATAAGAGACAACTAAGGCGTGGACCCCTAGATCCAAGAAGAACGCGTAAGGCAGAAAGTCCTACGTATCCCCCCACTTGTCGTCGGGAATTATGTAACGTGTTCTTTAATCTTATGGATTATTCAGAAAAGCTTGAGTGCGTCCGCTGAGGCATCATTATAATTACTTTGATGAAAATGATTTATATTGGGTCTAAAAGTGAATGCGTCGATTAAGAATTTTTCAAATTTAGCTTAGACTTTAAAACTAAAATGAGGTTTTATTTGTTGATGAATCATTCATGGGTACAGTATTCACGTAAAGTTGTTCATTTTATGGATTTCCATACAAATTTAAACAAGTTTAACAGTGTGTTTTCCATTGCGTTATGGTCAATTCATTCATCAAGTCTATCGTCCATTGGTATAAAAATGGCAGCTAATAAACAGTCACAGGAAATAGAACATTGGTAGATGAGCATACCATGCACTCTACTTAAAAAGTTATTGTCTGTCAGTTAGTTGTTCTTTGGAAATTTAATTCGAATCTTTGAGCATAAAATCATTTCATAAAGAATGTTTTCTATTTTAACGTTCCACGAGACTGAGTTGAATTGGAAATGAATGTCAAATATGAGTTATTTTAGGTCAGAATTTTACAAAATGAGTTTAAAAACAAAAAACCGGTAGTAGAGTAATGAATAAGTAAGAACTATTTCACGGAATCTTTCTTAACTCTAAAATCTTAAATCAACCAACAATACTCACTAAGTGGAATCATGATGCCGACGAGGACCGGTAGAGATAGCGGGGTTTACGAAAAGAACCACCAATTGAATCGCAACAAAACAAGAACCGAAAAAATATGATTATTTAAACAAAAAAGTAATGTAACTCTTAAACGCCGAACCCTGATATAAAAATTTTTTTTCTATAAAATATTGTTGATTCACCCCCATATATAGTTTTTGAATCGTATATTTTTTTATTTTAAAAAAGAAAAACAAGAAATAGAGAGATACATCATGAGATTTATATACTTATATGAATTGAGTTCAAACAGTCACAAGCATATAAGCTAAAAAAGATGTTCACACCCCCACTCTCCCCCTTCCGTCCAAGTAAATAATAAGGAACACAAATGTATTGGTCTTTGTGGTTGGGGGCGTTTTCTTTATGTTTCTTTTGTTAAAAAAAGAGAAAAAAATAAGTCCAAAAATGATGTTGTTTACTATCATATTGATTTTATTATTAAAAACATGAAAATTATTGCCCATGTCATTTTGATGACAAGGACTTGAGCTTTGCTCACCTTCAATACACTTATTTATTTTGTAAAACACTTAATACAACATGCATCAGGGCTATATTCATAAAAACAATAAAAAAATTCCGTAAGTATACGAGCCTTAGGTATAGGTCCCTACCACCAACAAAATCTTTCAAAAATATACATTCGGAAATTTACGTATCCTATCTTTAAAATTATAATAAATTCAATTCTATATTACGAAGCTTGCCAAATAAATTCTGATCGTAAACAAGATCATATTAACATCATCACCAGGAATCAGTGATGGTCTGTCTTTAACGACCTGATCTCAAATAAATAATCCTTCATCGATGTAAACCCTCACTCTTCATATATCAATATTTTGATTGAATGTATGGGGACTATCACTTTCACATAAAAGCAAGTATATATTGTCATATATATTTAAGAAGTTGGCAGTACTTTCGAAGACGAAAAAAACCAATATTTTATTATAAAACGTTTTAAACTGTAAGTTCTATTTGAACCTTTAAATATCAACAAGCTCAACTTTTTAGTAAATATTATCTAAGATATTCATTTTCTAGCATTAGATAAAATTAAAATTCAAATATATCGAAATTTTAACTTTTGAATCATCGAGACCGATTACAAATGGTTTATAGAATGATTTTAGGGGGATAAATGTCCTTGTGTCAATCATTTCTAGGATATATCCCAAAATCCAAACGAAAATGAATGATGTGACAAAGGAGTCATCTGTCAAATCAGTTCAATGATATATAAATTGAAACAATAATCAATTCTCTTTTTTCTCTGGGTGGACAATACTCTGTTGGCATTGGCCTTTTTATGCGGTCAACTGGAACCTGCTACACACAAAATTGTGAAATGTGTTCATTATAGTAAATATTTTATCACTAAAAAACGTTGATTCGATAGTCGGCTCACCAATTATATTAACTTATTAATAAATTATATCAGGTCGTTTATCAAATGAATAAACTTGTTTTCCTTCTCAAATTCTGTACTCTCTCTAAAGTAGCTCATTATAATCGACCTCCTTAAGAATGCTATTTAATGGTACCACGAAAATCTTCCTGGTCCTGCACCCCCTAAGAGGAGAAAAGGCCCAACGCCCCACCAACTACGACTTCCACCCCGTCCGTATACATCTGTTGCCAAGACCCTCACCCAATCCTCATCCTTCCCCTCCATACAATGCTCCACCTACTCAACTCAACACACGTTACAACACCGCCCGCTTTCCATACCACCCCCCGCTACTACCGAGGTCTCCCTCCTTAACCCGCGGGTACGGCAGACGGTTCCCCCGACCTCCTTGCCCGCGTTCCCTTACAGTCTTTAAATCTACCTATCACCCCTTCGTTCCAAGATGATCGGAGCGGAGAGAACAGAGGAGAGAGCAGCCCTGGGATACCCCGTCTCTCCATCCTGATGGACGGGGATATGCTGTGATATAATAACAAGGCATTCACGCGCCGCCCGCCGAAACTCAATTTGTGGACAGGGGGGCCAGCCTGAAAACGGGGGGGGGCGATCGATGAGAAAAGGGTGATAAGTGGGGGCGACTGGGGGGGAACCTGGAAACAAGAGGACTACAGATAGACAGGGCGGCAAACACCCCACGCGGAAGGAAAAGAGGAAGGAGCGAAGGGCACGGGTAAAAGGGGGAGAAGGATGAAAAGGGGGAGGGGAGATTGTGATATTAAGACGCCAGAGGTCGGGGAGGAGCGTGATCAAAGCATAACGTAGGGCGAGCGAGCAGGAAGGCCAAATTGAGCAACGCGTCATCTAGAAACCATATAAGGATCACTGGTCATCTATCGACTCAACACACTTACATTACGCATTGTCGGTTTGCATTGTTTTTATCAATCTCAAAATCTTTTAGATTTCTTAAATTTCGTGTCAACATCAAATAACTCATCACACTTATTTTTAACGTTTTAAACTATAGGATAAAAGGGGGAAACCCAATTGAGGTTGTCATCCTTTAAGCTACCACTACAATGGAACTTAAATTCCTAGTGGGATACCAAAAATAAAGGAAGCTTTTTAGAACCAGATTTTAAAAAAGGTGAATAAATAAACTCTTTAGATTAACAAAAAAAAGTAAAAAAAAATCAACATCCATCACAGTAATATATCCACTCACAGCAGAATAAGTTGAAATTTTGGAGACAACTTTTTTTGTGGATGATATTAAAAAGAAGTGGAAGATGTAGACATTGATTCTTTAGCCTTTTTGCATAAGAAAAACATTACATGTCAAATCATTGTTTTTGTATATACTACCTTATTTGGTTTAAACTTAGGATTGTTTAGACCTTTTGAAAAAAAGTAGTTAGCAACAAAACTTGTAAAACACTCATTCCATAAATGCAAGACAAAAAAAACTACAATTATTGGAATAATGTTTGTTTATTGTTTTCGTTAATATCGAATAACTCTATTCACGGTCCTTATATTAGCAATGCAAGCACTAAACTCTGTAAAGACAGAAGTGCCCTTTATATATAACAATCATAATAGTCGTTCATATTGTATTGGTGTAAACATCAAGCAGATAAGAGTAAGATAAGAAGATCAAATTCTGGCTCATAGCTTAAAAAAATGCAATGAAAATGAACAAACATCTTTATATATATATATATATATTCCTCAAACACAACATACAAAGTTGACAACAACATCATGTTCTGAAAATTACAATTCCACAAGCCACAATTCTCAGGCAGAAAGAGAGCTAACTTCACCTAAGAAAACACGTTAAATCGGGCTTTAGAATCGAGAAGTTCAAGCCTTGCAGACGATGAGTTGAAGGTTTGAACGCTCGTATCACCACAAGAGTGAAGTAATTCTACTATCATATAACTAAAAAACAACATTCTATTGACTACAAAGAAACGAAGAAGAAAATAAAACGCGAGTGACATATGTCAAGCTTTTGTTATGTATAGCTGAAGTTAACTTTAATCTATGAACAGTTAGGATGGATGAAGTTGGTTATCTCCTCCATGAGGCAAGGAAAATGATCGTTGTTTGGCAAGAAATAGAAACCGATGGTTGCCTGTTTTAGATACAAGAGATTTACCTCATGCCCCGAGTTCTTCAAACCATCGACATATGCCAATTGCCAATCCTGACTAAGATCCAAACCAGCCACCACTACTAGACTCTTTGGAAACTTTAGTCCTTTGAGGCTTCTACTCCTCGAGCCAAATATGTTACATGCCGGATGATCTCTATCTTCCCCTTCGGGTAGATAGGCCCTCCAGTACCAATCTCTGTCTTGTACGGTAACAAAGTATTTCCCGTCTAATCTCTTCTCAGATTCTGTCCTGTTTTGCCCACCAAACATTGGATGAAGATGTATATTACCTAATACTTCGACACCTGCTTCAGCAGCCCTTACAGCAACGTGGTGAGCAATATTACCACCTGAACTATCGCCAGCCATATAGACGTGGACTTTCGAGTCCTTCCCACTTTGAAGCCATGTCCGTGATTTTACCCATTTTAGAGCAGCCCATCCGTCATCGTAAGCACAAGGATATCGATGTTCTGGAGATCGTCTATAGTTCACAGAAACAACAACAGCCTTGCAAATCTTAACTAGGCGGCGACAAAATGTATAACAGGAACAATTTCCGTGGTGCTAAGAGGTTCTTCGAGCTATATATTTACCCCAACAGCTCATTTTCAGGGCAGCTCGATATATTCGATTTAAGAAGACTCGTCACAGATCAAAAACATCAAAAGAATAAAACACCATCAACCGGAATCGGTATGTAGGGACCTTCCGTCTATAACTCAGGCTTAAAATCACGAGCAAACGTGCCATCGGGACGACGAAGCATGTTGTAAGAAAGCGTTGTGAAATTGGATATAGGATCCATGTATTAGTGGAACCACCCTCTGCCAAAGGAGTATAATGCACAATTATTACAAAAGATCTACCGACCGTATGACCTATAATAGAACATCTCATAATGACACTAAAAGCAGATTGATGATAGCCCAAATGATTTTTATGATGTCACAAAGGAGGGCTAAATCAGTATAAACATGGCAAACGAAAGAAAACAAATGTATGATTATGCACACATTCAAAAAGCTCAATCATAACAAGTTAGTACCCCTCCGTTCACTTGTACTTGTCACGTTTGGTTCTCGAGAGTGAAACTGCATGGACTTTCTTTAAGATTTATTTTTTTTAATATATTAATTAGAGAAGGATTACTTATAGTATTTTTCATAATTCGACATTAAAATTTTACATTTACAGTATCAAAATAATCTGATTACTCTTAGCTTCGAAGATTAGTCAATGACTCTCGTGAAGCGGAAACTTGAGGAGGAGAGTAGTGAAAACTCAGGGGGGGTCTGGTTTCCTCAAAAACCTTATACACCCACCTAAAGTAATCCCTAAAACAGATTTTGGGTTCAGCAAAACTCGTTTACTTGGCATACGTAAGTCAACCTCTATTCTATATCAGATTATGGACTAAGCTAAAAAATCAAAACAAAGCATGACAAATAATCCATGCATACATAAGTAGAACCTCAAATCCTAAAAATTCAATAGCAAAAGATTCAGCCTTTATACCAAATCAACTTTGGTTTCTCAAAAAAAGAAAAAATTTTCACACAGAAAAGTCAAATCTCTAAATCATAGTTTGATTTCTCAAGGAAACTGATGGTTTTTCTTTAAAACACCTAAAAGTCAACCCCTATATATGATTATGCCAAATAATATTGCATAAACAGAGGTCAAATCCAGAAAAACTAATGGTAAAAGATTCCAATCTTTACTCCAAAAAAAAAAAAATACTTAAGACACCGACCCCGTCCCCCCAACACCCCCCCTAACAATAGATTACAAAACCATGGATTAACAAGCAAATGATCCCTTGATTAGCTAAAAATAACAAAGTTTACTACAGATAAGGAAGAACACCAAAATTGGTTAAAAAGGGGCATTATTTTTCATTAGTGAGAGCCATGACTTATTTACTCAAAAAAAAGAAGAAAAAAATCAAATCTTGAAAAAGCAAAAATTTGCTCCCTTTTTCCTGGTGGTAGGGAAGGGGATATAATAAGGTGGGGGTTTGAAACACAGACAAAACATTTCGATAACTAATCAAATAGCTACTAAAATTTACCGGCAAAATGATGCCTTGATTAGCCCCGGCCAAAAAAAAAACCCACCAAATCCACTAACCACTAACAAAGTTCACTATAGATTAAGGAGAAAAAAAATAAACAAACAAGGGGCTACTTTTAATTCATTAGCATTAATCTTCATTACCACCCCCCCAAAGCCAAACTATTACTCAAGCAAAGCAAAAAAGGGTGCCAAAAACAAAAAAATAAACCTTGAAAAAAATCAGTCTTTTATCACATATATTTACTGCGAAACTTAACTACTAACACCAATAGAAAAAAATGGGTACCTTAGATTTTCATTAGCATTAATTTTCATTCACTCCCAGCCATAATTTCCTCAAGCAAAACAAAGAAAAAAAAAGGGACCCCCCAAAAAAAAAAATCAAATCTTGAAAAGATGAGTTTTTTATTCATAAAATTTGATGAAAACTGACCAGAGTAACAGTTTGACTTGTTAATTAGCAAAAGGGTATATTTATATATACTGATTTTATTGATTTCCTAGTTTTGGTTTCAATCAGACAAGAAGAAAAGACAGTCTAAAACAAGAAACAGAGTAAAAAAATAAATAAGACCAAAAGAGGATATAGAAAGAAGAAGAAAGAAAGATGAAGAGGAAAAAAATTATAGAAAGAAAGTAAAATTTAATAGCTTAAAATAGAGATAGGATGATGTAAAGAGAAGAAAAGACCAAAGGGAAAAAGATGAAAGAGAGAGAGAGAGAAGGGGGTCAAGCACAAAAGGGACAAAAATGGTTGGAAGAAAAAAAATGGGAAAGAGCGCAAAAGCAGGCGGCCAGAAACGAATCCGAAATAAAACAGTTCAAAGGACCAAAACTGTTTTGAGATCAATTTGAATCATCTCGATTAATTTTATGAATATTTAAATTAGATCATATTTTTATCTGGTAATAACAGAATAATGTATTAAATAAATCTACAAAATAATTGTATTAAATTTTTTTCTCATTTTCCTAAGGATGATCATACATTTTTAATGATATATAATTTATAACAAAGAATTAATTCAAATTTTCATATCAAGTTTAATTTTAAGTTCTCTCCAATTATTTATTTTTAGTTATTGTAATATCGATGCATTCTCGTAAAATTAAAGATCATTTTAGTAGATGTTGTATATTTGTAATTAAGCATAAAAAATATTTAAAATAAATTAAAAACAGAGGAAATAATAAAGTAAATTTATTTAACTGTAGTTTCTGGTGTGTAAATATTAGTATAAATCTAAAAGGTATTTTTCTTTTCCTCTTTTTTATCTTCAAAAATCTGTCCTTTTTAATCTTTAAAAAAACAAAAAGTTGATAAAGCTTAAAACTGACCATTCCTTTTTTCATGAAAAAAAGAAACGTAATATAGACCTTACCTTAGGGTTCTAATATTCTTATCGATCGAAGAATTTTTTTATATTTATCTAACATAATTATTAATAGGATCTATTCTTAGTACTTATAAGTATATTTGATTCATAATATTGAGTTTTTTTCAGTATTTAAATAATTATTATTATTAACATATCATTTAAGCCATAGTTATTAAATTTGATTAAAATTCGTTTATTGTCTTCTGAAAAACAAGAAAGGAGGTCAAATTTTAAGAAAAGGATATCACTATATAACTTATTTAAATATAAATATCAATAATTATTTTGAACGATTTAAATTTTAGGGCTTATAATTAATCAAAAATAATTTTATTCGGTTGTTTAAAGCTTGACTTTTTGATGCCAAAAAATTATGGAAATGGAACGTGCATGTATATATGATGTAAGTTGATGATATGACGATATATGCCCACAAAAAATGGTTCAAATTTGGAGAAATTAAATGATGATGATTAAAGTAGACCGTAAGGATAGTCAATAATAATAAACTAAAACTATTTGATAATTTATTCTATTGATGAGTATCTGTGATATAGATATATATCATATTATATATATCTATATAGATATATATCTCAGTAAGAAAATTACAGTGCGTACTGTGTTTTTGTAATTTACGTGATACATTTTTTAATAAGAAATCAATTTAGTGATTAACAAATATTAAATTTAGAATTGACGATTTAAAATATGGAATAGAGAAGACAAAAAATATTCATAGTAACTGTTTTAAGTGCTTAAATTAATAGACAAAGTTATTCCTGTGTGAAAAAAACAAATATTTCAAAACCCACCCCCCCCAAAATTAGTGAAATAATTTAGATATATAAACAATTAATTGATTTTTTTTTTAATTCTCCCAATCTTTATCAATTGAATATTGCTTCTTGTTAAGCGTTATATCTAAATTTTTGTCATTCACGTTAAATTTTACGATTTACAAAAGTATTTTGATTTAAAAACTTTTTATTTTATTCGCAAAAATTGAATTTATATAATTTATTTAAGTTGTAATTTCTAAAAAGTCTCTATTTCTTCTTAAAAATTAACATGGTTTAATCAAATAAGTTCCATTAAATTAAAAAATAAGTTAATAAAGCAAGGGTATATCATTAATAATCTTTCTAATTTTGACTAATTACATTTTAGCTTCAATATGCATTAAAACTAAATATAATATATTAATATACACCAATAATAGTAAACACATGTTGTAGTTCTATTTTCCACCACCACATAAATTACTAAAATGAAGTACACAAGTGATTCCATTTTTCTTCTCTCTCTTTGTTTTATAATTTTTGTCATTGTCATGCCTTTATATAAGATTTTTTTTTTTTTGTCTTTTTCATGCACTTCTTGGGATATACATGGATTCTTTGTTGGGCTTTATACTACTATATATAAAAAAAAAAAAAAAAATATTATAATAATAAGGTGTGAAATGATGATTTCATATGACACCAAATAGATTTAATTTAAATACCTTATAATATCCTTTTTAATTAAATCAAATTTTCCAAAAAAGTTTGAAAAGAAAGTTTTGTTATTGAGATTGAAGGTTTGAAAACAGGTTCGCGACACACTTCCCTTTCCCTATACTACTATTAAGGTCCTATTATCCCCTTCTTTTTTTACTGATAGTTATTTATAATTATATATTCTTTTTCGACCTACGTGCGTTCACCTATTTTGTGTTTCCATTGTTGGTTGATTTTTTTAAAAATAAATTAGTGTCACGTGGACTGAAAGAGGAGAAAATTACTTCTAAATAAGTTCAAGGGGGATAATAGGACATTAGTTATAGTTATTCGGTCTCTGGGACTTTCGGAACTTTAAATTGAGAGGGTAATTGTGGCATTTTCCCTTAAAAATATAAGTAAAAGTAGCCTATATTTATATACATAAATCTTGGTTTGGCATTTAATTTTAAAGTTTAAATCAATAATAAATCACACAAAAATCGAGATAAAATTAATTATATATACGATGTTTTTAATATATGCATAATTTTAATCAAACACCTTCTTTACTTATTTAATTAACGAATAACTGAATTGAATATATTCTTCCAATATGTTTCTTTCACACTATGAAAAAAAAAAGAAGATAAAAGTGGAAGCAGCAACCTATATCTCTAACGTACTCTCATTTTATTTTATTCATTACTTATGCAAAAAAAAACAAACAAACAAATAAAAAAGATAAGTAGATTCGTTGACATTTATTTATATTTGAATAGATATTGTCGCATTACTGTGATTTACATTATTAAATTTAAATTATACCTTTAATTTTCAGTTGTCTTTTTCACGGGATTGAGGTTCTTATTTAACAATTACTTACCTTTTTTAAGCAAAGATAAAATATAACTAGAGTCGATCTTTTTGAGACTTCCACTTTAATATACATCAAATATATTATTAGCGTTTTGTAATTTTTTTTTTTGTAATGTTTTGACTCAACTAAAATTAATTAAAATTTATTGTTTGTCGGAGAGAAAAAAATAGGTAAAGGAAATCGCTTTGCATTTTGGTGAATGTACTAACCTTCCAGGAAAAAAAAGAGTGTTGCGTTATTGTGGACAAAAGCTATTGTACAATGATATGAACAAGAAAGAAAAGAAATAAAAATTCATCTCATGTATCACAAACCCTCTCTTTTAGTTTGTCTTTTGTCTACACATAATTTTAAACAATTATTTTAACTTTTTTTATATATTTCATTTGAGTTCAAGTAATTTATGATACACGAGTTAAATGTATTCGAATAAGCGGACTGTCCAAAATACATTTTTATTTATTTCATCTTTTAACATGAGAATCGGAAATTAAAATTCATTTAAGAGAGGAATAAAGCTATCTGTTAATCCACATCTTTTTATGATGAAAATATTTCTATTACCGCTAGGACAATTAATATTTATGTTATTATCTATGGTTTATCAAAAGCGTTCACTTTTTTATATATATAAAAATAATTTTTTAAGATCATTTATTATAAATCACTATCACTGTACTCCCTCTCAATTTTTGGATTTATAAAAAGCACATGTAGTATATATGAAATGCACAGATAAATCATTTTTTATGTTTATTATTTGAAGAAATCTAAGGAAATTCTTTAATCTGATTTAAGTAATTTTTCTTCACATGTGGAAAAATTCAAATCAAGTGGCAAAACGATATTCAAGAAATCCATTTATGTTACAGATGAAAATATAGTTTTATTAAATTTAAACAATCGAAATTGATAATATTTAAGAAAGAAAGAGATATTTTTGTCTATTTTATGGACCAAACTTGAATTATTCATAATATGTCCGTAATGGAACTTTAGCTCTTTTGGGCTCAACTATAAAAGAAAAATAGCTTCTCTTTTGATTGTAGCTCCGCTTCATTTTCTTTCCTCCGATAATCTATTTTCAAGGTGACCTTGGATTCAAGTTTTGTAAGTTCCTTATTTTCTCTCATTTTACTCCTAAATTCGGCGAGAAAAAAAACGTTAATTATTTTGTTATATCTATTGGTATTTGTGTTTGTGATCTTTATTTGTGTAAACATTGTTCCCTCTTTTTTTAGTTTGGATAGTTTTTGCAATTTGTAAGATGGTGATTTATTATTGTACTTAACATATCAATTACTTGTTGTGTTGTTATGGTGATTTCGCCCGTTACTTAAATTGTTTTAGAGTCAATAAGCATATCCTTGAGTTGGTACGAAAATGTACATAACCAATAGTCGGAGACAAAAAATTTCATATAAGAAAACGAGCATCTACTTGAGCCAAATTTGACGTGGGTTCATGATAATTCATACGAATCAATAGTGAGAAGCATTGTCCCCATTCACTCCAGGCAAATGGACACCAAAAATGAAATCAATAAAGAGCCCCTAGTTCCTTAACATAGTGGAAAACAACCATCGGACTCTAAATGTATATAGAAATCAGATTATTTTCATTTTCATCCTTATTAAAAAGGGCCCTGGCGAGGCCTTATTTATGAAAAGGGGGAGTGGGAGGGGAGAGAGAGGAATGAAAAGGGGACCGATTTATATCACCCTTCAACTCGAATGAACAAAAATAATGTCTCCTGCCATAATATGGATTTCAAAACATTCATGATTAGGATGTGAATGACGTCGAATGACTTAATCCCTCCAATCTATTAGTGAACCACTCTTTAAATTGTGAAGAATGAAGATATTTACTAAAATTGTCTTGTTATTATTTCGACTCATTATTATAGTATATATTCTACAAAATTGAAATTAATTTAAAATCTCGTTGTATTTGCTCCATTACATTGTTTAAATGTCATTTAAGATTTTGCTATTAATTTTTTTTTTAATCACAATATTTTGTATTCATTAGACTGAAATGAAGGGAAAATTATAGCTGCATATAATTAAATTTTATTAGTTCAAAATTGAATTGCAGTTAACTGATGATTTGGTGACCCAGAGAAAACTCAACAATGAGGACCTAAAATCAAATTTAGAAAAAAGAAAATTTAATTAGTTTGAGTTTAAAAACATTTGAAAGAATTGAAGACAATATATCTTACAAAAACTAAATTTAACGAATCAAATTGAAGTAAATTAGACAAATTAAGAAATAAAAAAAAGTAACTACGAACTAATTTTATATAATTTTAAATATTAATTACATCAACAACAAAATTTTAAATAATATGTACATAATAATTAGTAAGAAAACTAACAACCAAAACTATTTAAAAAATATTGTAAAATGAATAACGCCGCCATGTGCTTTTTGTCGGATTAAGGACGGGCCTATATGTCAAGAAGAGGGAGGTACACGAAACAGGAGAAAGAGGTTAACAAAATAGTTTATAAATAAATAATAAAAATGTGCATTCATTATATTATCCTTTAATTTATTTTAAATTAATTTTTTTATAAAATATGTTCGATATGAACCAATATTTAATATTCACTAGTGTAAAATAACAATTTTCAATAAACACATATTTTGAAAACAAATATTTTAGTTACGTTGACAATTAAAAAAGAATGAAATTTTTTTTAATATTCATACTTAGGTAGGTATTTTGTTTTAATTTCATCAGATCTGATTCTATTTTTGTAGGTGTAGGTTAGTGTTCGCTCAGTGCTTTTGCTGCGGAATTTGTTCATCTTCGGTAGTTTTCGTAACTGAATGTTGGGGGGATTTTCTAGGGTTAGGGTGAGCCGCCTTTGTAAATCATACTCTATTTTTGCATATGAGAATCTGATTGTTTTGCAATGGAAACTGACGGAATAGTTGTTGTTAATCTTACGAGTTTGCTCTAATTGTTTCTTTTATATGTGTTCGTAACTAAATTTGGGGTTTTTTTTGCTTGCCATTGCTTTAGTAGCTTTAGGGTGAGCCACCCGTGGGGCCACTGACCAAACAAAAAAAAGGAAGTAAAATGTAGTATAGTAATATTTGCTATTTTTGCTTTGGATGTGAATTCTGGGTTGAAGTGTCAAAATTTTGAAGTTGTATTAATTAAATATTTCAGATGATCAAGATTGGGAGTTAAGTTTGTAACTGTTGCAAATTTGATAGTTCTTTTTTGAAATTGGGTAAGTGGATGTATTTGTATTACCCAAGGGAAATATTACAATCGAAAGAAAAAAAACTTGCTCAAATAGGCGGGGTTGGTGGGCATGGATAGGATAGAACGTTAGTACATTGTTGCGTGTTGTCTTGTTTTTAGTCCATACGAGTTAGTGGTTTTATGGCTCTTGTAGTTTCTGGTCCTTGAGTCTGTAATATGTGGTGTTTCTCGTAATTCTGTATCGTATTATTTTATTGTAGCTACTGTTCCTTTTTTAGACTGCTTTCGTCATAGTTTCTTTGGATTTTGTCAGGTATTTCACTTCGTATTTCTATTTTGAACTGTTTTCCCTAAGCTGAGGGTCTACGGAAACAACCTTGAACCTATCAAGGTTACGGGGTTAAGGTTGTATCTTCTTGGTTGTTGGGGTTTTCAAGAGTTTCATTTGGTCTTTGCAGGGTGTCTACTTCTTTGTGTATACAGATGCTCGGTATGTTTTAAATTCCAATGAATTGATTATATCTGTAAAAATTTTCTTTCCATTTTCCCCAATTGAATTCTCACCCTCTTTCTCCTCATCAGGTAATTACTGTGAACTTACTGTGATACTTACTGACACATGATTCTGTAAGTTACCTCAAATCATCTTTTCAGAATCTGATGATTTCAACGCAGGATTTTGTATCGTTGTTGGATATTGGGTATTGGGCACTCGGTCTAGAAGATCGAGTACGAGTTTGGCCAGACCCCAATAGCTTTTCTGTTCAGACAAAAAAAATGTTTTTGTGTTTAAAATCATTAAATAGTGTTTCTAAATTGCAGAACCATAAAATTGAAAATCCTAGCTCACGGGCTTAGTTGCGTTTGTTTCCCGGTGCACTTGATTTGCTAAGTGAGCTTAATTAGGTCACACATAACATTAAGTTTCTTTAATCACTTTAATTCTTATGGTGCCTTCTATGTAAGATTATTCCCCTGAAATATTTTCTGAGAAAGTTTAACCTGAAGATTGTTAAGTGTATGGATGAGATCTACACTAGCACAACATAAGATCAGGTAACTCATCCACCAATGCTTGGACAAATGAAAACCCAATCACATAGTATTTTTGTCTGTCGCTGGGGATTTGAACCGGAAGGGCCCCTCATGTATCTCAACTCACTTCCGCTAGACTATGTGGGATTGCATAACTTCCAATAAGTAAAGGTTGACAATAGATAAACAGTGCCTGGAAAACGTACAATTCTTAGATAGAATCCATGTAGGCTTAGTGAACTAGGACCTAATGGATGGGAAAAAAAATATCTTAAATAGATGATATCTATTAGTTGGCAATATGTCATTCTAGGCTATAGGATTACTCAAAGTCCTATAATTTCTAGGCTGTGTTTTAGTATTAACAGATTATGTTCCAGTAGAAAATACAGAGAACTTTTAGTATTCCTATTTTTTTTAAATTTATTTGTGGATATGTTGGCTGAAATGGCTTAAATGGGGCGAGCATGGTCAGTGATGATCCATTCTAGCTGACACCGCCGTAAGTGCACTCGTAGTTGTTTTTGGTGAAAAAGGGTGATAATAGGTTTACATATTGGTTGAAACAAGTGAATCGATGGTTGGTAAGAAGCTTTTTTTGTTTTTTGAGGAATTCTCTTAGGAGAACATTCCGGCAACACAAAAAAAACTATGGAATAAAAACATTTCTGGAAAAGGTTTAAAGAATACACTAACCATCCTATGTAATCTTTTGTAGAAGTAAATTTGAGTTGATTGCAGGTTTCTTGTGTCCAGACTCTCGTTGGGAAGCTTTTCAGAAAAAAATCATATAATTATTTGTTAAAAAGCCCTTATTGCTGTTACCGCAATTGCACAGTACTGTCTTGTATTTTCAGCCTTAGTTTAGAAAGCAGCTAATGCAGGGTACAAAAACACAAGGGTGATTATTTCCATTTCCTCTGCGGTGGAAAAAATAGGCTTATCCACTTTGAAACAAGTCTCAACAAATTATACTTCAGGGAAATGTTCGAACTATTATCAACAATTTGAGTCACAACTGAATCAAAAGTTTTAATGATCAAAAAGTCAAGGAACATCTAGGGGCTTTAGACCAGTTGGCCTTACTTTCCTCAGCTAAGCCTGGTCGTCCTGGTCTTCCAACTCTCCATGCAGGATTGCCGCCCGGCAACCCTCAAAATGCAGGCTGGTGCCCAATGGGTCCCTGGTATCGCGACCTCCGGTGCTTCCTAGGCCCCATGCCCGGTCTTTCCAGGTATCAGTAGCATTGGTGAACTCTTATGGAGTGCCTTGGTCTTGTAATACCTCTTGAAGATAGTGTTTATATTAGGTCCTCCACCAAATCTTGAAGATGATTGTTGGGACTCTATGCAAGGATTTCCAATCTTATTTTTGTTTTTTTAGGTTGACATCAGCGGCGGAGGGAGAGTGTTGGTGCGATTTAAAAAACTGAACCCCGTAGCTTTAGTTGAAACTCTATATAGTAAAAGTTATGTGAAGATGTCCAAATATTAATTAGAAACCAGTAACAGTAACTTAAAAAAATTAGAATTTAGACCTATACCCTCCTCTGGTGACTCCTAGATTGTCTGTTTGTCTTACATATGTAGGTTCAAAGATTTACAACAAAAAGCTCCCATAGGAAGGGTTAAATCCCTGTGTTATCACTATTTGCTATTCAAAATGAACGTTCTTTGTTTAGTAGTTTGGAATTTGTTTTATGTTGGAACATTGGCATTAGGAGTTCCTTTTCAGAAGAGGTAGATTGGGAATCTCATCAGATGCCTCTATATTTTGATAAAGTAGGTTTATTCCCATCATTGGAATGACAGATCTGTTTACTATTATTAGAATGAAATGCACACTCAATAGCGCGGAATAGAATAGAGGATTGTTCTAAACCGATTACTGATTAGTAGGATTGAGTTCCTAAATAATGATCAAAAAAATTTTGGCAATAGGGTCTTATCAAAAATAAAGGAAAAAGAAGAAAAAGAACAATTTGGCAATAGATCTGTTAGGAAACAACGGTTGTCTAGTTCTCAAGGGTTTAAATAGTTGAGGATTTGTTAAAATCTATAGAAGCGTAGGTCACCATAAAAATATTTAATGTTTACATTTGAGTGGGAATTAGGACATGTGGTGAAAGAATACAAGTTTCATCTGTGAGACTATCGCGAGTTTTGAACAACTCCAATTGCGTTCGTCAAGCAAAATGAAATTAGTTTTACTATGCTTTTGCATCCAGCTTTGAGGCGTTCCAATAGCCTAGGTCGGAATTGCATTGTGGGATACATTAATCAACTATTATTTTCGTATTAGTAATAGTTTGTGTGTTGGTTTTTTGTTGTGTGTGGTGGTGGTGGTGGTGGGTGTCTATTGAAACCTCTGCATCTTGGATGATTCATTGATTATTTGACTATTTTTCTGCAAACTGTAAAGCTACCTTAACAGCCAACCTCTATGTGTGCGTGATGTGATAAGTGTATTCTGCAAACTTACCCGCACATTGTTTGGAGGGTACAGCAGTTTTGTTTGACATTTTCCCTTTAAAGCATAAAATCACTAATGCAGTTGAGCTCCCTGTAGCTCATAATAATTTGAAAGTTGCATATGATGCTATCTACGTATTTGTTTTTCAACCATTTGTATTCTTCTTGTTTGAATCCAGAGAGAAATCGTGTCATGCTGTAGTTTTGGAAGTTTGCACCCTAATTTATAGTATTTTTGGATTATAGACCTTTAAACAATAGAGTGGGTTTCAATGGTTCCAGGTTATGCACCTCCCCCAATGCCTCAGATGTTGGCAACCTCCCGGTTGCTCCTATGCACTGGTCAAGTCAATAATATGCAAAGACCTGCCGGGTCCACCAGTGCAGTTCCAGGACGTATGGGAATGCTGCGCCTACTGGCGGCCCCCTCCAATGTTGCACCAACTCCAGGGTACAAGGAAAGAGTACCACAGTGCCAACAAACGGAGGAGGTGATAATTCCAGTACCAACGCTCAAGCTGCCGACTCTAACCAATAGGCCAGTCTATGTACATAAAATCCAGATGCTACCGTCCTGAAGCTATTCTTGATCTTGGCTTCAGCATGTTTTATTTTCTTTGTTGTGATGTTAAGTGCTAGAAATGCATGATATGGTTAGATGTAAGGTTTATTTCTGGGAAAGAAACTGGTCAGGGAAAGAGAGACAAATTCATTTACTCAGGGAAGGTTTTGGCTAAGCAACATTATTTGTACCTTTGAAATGTTTGTATGGTATTTATTTAGTTCAGTGAAACTATTTTGAACTCTAAAGCCATAGACAACCCCTTAGGGGTTGTTTAGTGAGAAGGATAACATCAATTAGTCATGAATTAAATTATAGTGCTACTTAATTTGTTGTTTGGTAGGCAAGTCCAAGATAACTTATTTCGGAATTAATAATTAGTAATGACTAACCGGATAAGTTATTCCTCCCTTTTGGGTGGTATAGTAAATCTTGGTATAATTATTTCGAAATAGAATAAGTAAATGACAGATTTATTTCTTTGAACTCTTCTTATACATCACTCTTCACATTCATGAAGAGTATTTTTTCATAAAGTTCATGCAATATGTATTAATTTGAATACAACAAATCAGTCACTCAATGAGAAATAATATTAGCATAACTAATCTCATTATATTAATTTCAAAAAAATTCATCTAATCGTAATTTGTATTCAAACCAAATAATTCCTAATATTTTTTGTTGTTATGATATTGGGTGTAATACACTTTTCAATGTTGCATTACTAGGTGGTTTTTTTGGTCGAAAATTTATTTTCTTCCTCCTAAAGTTTTATGAAAATGTCTGTACCCTGTAGAACTATTCACAAAAAGTTGTAATTCATCCCTAGTCATAGCATTTACCATACTTTCCACTAACACTGACATAATGAGTGTAATACATTTTTCGATGTAACATTACTAATAGTTTCTTTGTCAGAACTTTTTTTTCTTTCTCCCTCAACTTCTATATAAATAAACGTATGCACCCTATTGTACTGTTCACAAATAAGTTGCAACTCATATCAAACAAAAAAAAAAAAAGACCTACAATGGAGTAGCAGCAACAAGACATTTTTTTTTGTCCCTTGAGCAGTTAAACAAACAGAGACTTAATCTTTCATATAAAAGTTGCACTATCACAGTTGTGTGTTCAGGCAAACATTGCCTTTTGGGATGCATCAACTTTATCTTGAGGAAACATTAGATAATCTAAGTAGAAACAGAAAATATTGTACATATGAAACCGAAAAATAAAAAATAAAACAGGAAAATTTGAACCAAAGATCAATGTCTTGGCTCATCATTGCCATTTAGATGGAGATGCACCTCTTCCACAATGGGCGTGATATGCATCTCTGTTACATGGGGTGCCATAAGATGGTCTCACGAGAGAGTACTGGAGATAGACCGAGACCCATCTTGCAAATCTCGACCATCCTGGCTAGACCTTCACAAACTAAGCAGCTGTAGCATCGGCACACACAACTGCCCATCGTAGTTGCAGATTTCAGCAGGACCTTACTATAGGTACATCAAGCTGTCTGAATAACTGAGGCCGAAGCATCCAGCGAAACCATCAGGACTATTTTCCAACATGTACAGGAAGGAAATGTGAAATAAAATAGAGTAATATTTTGGATTCTGGAATCGATTGGAGCCACAATGGGCATCATACAGGAATGGATATACTTTGCTGCATACTTTCAGCGACGTGATGCAGGTGGGCCAGCAAAAGGATACTGAGGTAAGCCTGACAATGATCTTCCAGGCTCATCTCTAGGATGCTGATATATGTGGCCATAACCTGATAGTGCATTAGGAGTACTTGGTGCATAAAATCTTACATTTTCAGCAGGCAATCTTCCTCGATGGCCTCTGATGTCACTCACATAGTTGGAAGCACTAGCAAATGACTCTCTGCCTGTCAAAGGCAACTCTCCAGGTGTTATCATTGTCCTTGGAAGAGAAAGATACCGGTTCACAAGTGAGGTGGTATCCTCGTCGTAAGGATTTACATTTTTTAGTAAACTATGATTGGCAGCAGCAGACATTGTATTTCTACTTTCTGCAGCAGGGGTAACAGTACCAGGTTGCCCATGGAGACTATTGAGGCCGTAACTACGGTATTCCCTTTCATTTGGAAAACGAGCATCAGAGTAAACATGTTCATTCCGTGCAAAAGCTGCATCACTTCTCGCACCAGCAGGGGCCCGCAGTAGCTGCTGTATTCCTTGTTCTGATCCATAATGATCCAATTTGTGGGTCACATGTACTGCAGAAGTACAGGGCTGCACATGTTTTGCCTGTTGAAGACCATAGTTTCTGTATTCTTTCTCAGTAAGAAAATGCGGATTACGGGCGACCTCTCTAGGCATGACATGATGGTCCACAAACTGCTGCCTTCCATGATCATGTGAGAAATTCTGACCTGCTTTACTACTGCCGTATTGCGTTCCATATACATGCTCCCTGACAGGTTCATAACCAGATAAAGGTGGTGCTGCCGAGCGCTGAATAACTGGCTGAGCCACAGGATCCTGTAGTATTGGTTTGAGAGTTGGATACAGACATGGTGCAGGTCTAAACATCTCTGTTAACTTCTCCACCTGCTCAAAGATATTGAATTCTGATTTTCGGAAAACAGTGAATAAGTTACTAATTAGGGAGGTCATTTGGTACCTGCATAAGAGTCAGATCAGTCTTAAACTTGCGTGTCTTTTCATCATAGTTGTCTTTAATTGCTTTCTTGAACACATTCTCTGGTAGTGGAATACAGTCCTTGTGAATCCTAAAAGGAACCTGTTGGATGACCAACCATCAATAAACACCTCACAGATAGGAAGAAGATGAAATTCATCAATAAGAAAAGCATATTTGACCTGAGCAGGGAATGCCCCACCGAATGCCGCTGGTTGAAGTCTCATTCCACCAGCAGAAGATGCCTCATAGACACCATACATGAGCTTAAGATCGAAATCAAAGAGGAAAAGCTTAAGACCAGGTTTGATTCCCATCACAAAGTGTTGTTTGCTTGCAGAAACACCCATCACACGATATCTGAAACAATCTTCTTTCGTTCTCGCATTGCACATGAAAATTACTCCACCAAGACTATTCAAAGTTTTTGCATCCCTATTTACCTCTCCCCATCCTTCATTTAGATCAAGGCTCTTTTGAGTTTTTTCATACTTACTCATCTCTCCACATCTTTCACTCATGTCCAGTTCATTGTTTCCTTTATTGATATTTTCAGACTCACTAGCATCTTTTTCACCAACATGATTTCCTTTGTTGCCATTTTTTGCCTTCTTGTGTTTGTTTCTGGCTTGCATTTGTGAACTAATCTTAGCTTCTTTGGTTTGTGCAGAGTTTACATGAGAGAATTTTTTTACAAGCTTATGTTTACCCTTCAGTGCTTGAGGAGTTCTTTTTTCAGCAACTGTACTTTTAGAACTAGATTCAGCAGCGTTATTGCTCTGTTTCTTTTTCTTTTTTGGAGCCATAGTATTGGTCAGTTTCTTGTTCTTTTTTGGAGCCATGGAATTTCTTCCTGTCAAATTCAGAAAAACAATCAATTTCTCCCAATCTACCGGAAACTACGAATAGGAATAGGAGAGGTTACATGTTGGGTAGCACATCTGTTTCAGTTATAGAGTCATCCAAATTTCCTTCCCCTTATGCATGAGTACAAGCAGCAGAAAGAGAAATTCACTAATAGGAGACGACATTCATGTATTGCTAACTATAAGTTGGTGTCAATCAAGACGAACTGTCAAATCACAAGGCCATAAAATTTGAGAAGGAAATTTCTTTAGGATTTTTTTTTTGAGAAGAAATTTCTTTAGGATTTTTGTTCAAACAATAATCCCCTCCTGTCGCTGTATTAGTATACTACTCTTTTTTCCTTCTCCTGCAAATATCAATTTGATCCCTAATTCCCTGCATAAAATTATCTTTAGATCAAACGATCCCTAACTGTGTGTCAATAACCACTATGCATAGGTTACGGGGTTTCCCATATTCAATTATCCATAAGAAACAACAACAATCAACCAGTCTAATCCCACCCCACAAGTGGGGTCTGGGGAGGGCGGTGCGTAGGCAAACCATACTACTTCCTTTATAGGATAGAGATGTTGTTCCGATAGACCCTCGGTTTAATAAAAACGTTTTTTAAAAACAGGTTTGAAAAATACAAAAGTCAAGAAGCAATGATTCATAGGCTTTAGTATTCTTTCAACATGTGTCCTGCAACCTTTATATGAGATAAAAAGTAACAAGGAAATCCAAATGCCTATGGAAGAATTCAAAAGGCACAAAGGGGGGTCCTGAGGAGTTTAAGGTCATCACCACAGGGAAAGCAAATCATCGATCAACTGCACTTCAATCCTGAACTGATTAAAATCTGATTTATGAATCATATGTATCCATTCCCTTCAATTCAGACTCATTTTTTTAAATAACCGTGGAGTGGCCAGCTATTGCGCACCTCAAACTAATTCCACAGGATACCTGTCACCCCACCATCAATAGGTATCACGTAACTCCATCCACCAAGCTACTCAATTCCTAAGTTGCTCGGACTCTCCAAAAATGTTGCCACACCATGCCAGATCACTGTTTTTGGAGGATCCAACAGTGTTATCAAAAGCATGCTTTAAGCGCAAAGCAAGGCGCAGCTCACCTACTTCGCTTTTCTTTCCTGAAGCAAAGCGACAATCAAAAAGCAATCGCTTCAACAGTTGAAGCCAGAAGCGCAAGTAAAGAAAAAGCGAGAAAAGCGCGCTTAACTTTAAAAGGCGCTAATTAGGGTTTCCTTAGAAAAATCTGTAAGCCTTCTATTTTAAATTTCTGAATATACTTTTGCTACTTCACTATATTTCTTTTTGCGACTTCAAAATATTCCCTTTGGACTGCTGCGAGGCTGCGACTGCTGTAAGGTAGTTCTCTCTTTCTTCTCTTCTTCTCTTTGGTTGCTGCATCTGTTGACTGTTTTTATTTCTATTTCTGGTTGCTGCTGTGTTTTTCTCTATATTTCTATTGTTGCTCTGTTTTTTTCAATTTCTATTGCTGCTCTTTTTTTTTTCCCCCCTATTTCTATGCTGGTTGCTGCACCTAACAATCTTTATTTTTTTACTTAGTTTATTTGTTGTTTTGTTACTAAGTTACACTTTTTTTTTGCTTATCCTTCAACAATGTCGATTGCAACAACTTCTCTTATCCCTCAATTGATCTCGCTTTTCAAAACACTGATCCAACATTTTTGAAGAGACCGAGTACATAGTTCAATTCAGATTTTTCAGATTTCCCGTACCTTCTACCTCACACAACACCAGCCATAGGTATCAGCCTATCAGGTAATCCTTTATACGAAGCTACTCAATTTTCAATTTTTTTAATAGCAGTGGTGTTGGTGCAAACTTTCCCCCACCTGAAACAAATTCACAGACACCTCACACCTCCCACAGGCCACAGATAACTCTGGCCAACAAGCTATTCAATTCAGGTTCTTTTATTAGAGATATTGAATGCGAAATCAAAATCCGGCATTGACACTTTTATCACAGGAAAAGCAAATTCTGCTTAGCGAAATCGAAATACGGAATTGATACTTAACTAATGCAATTGGAGCAAATACAACGAGAATTTAACTTAAATCCGAAATTATTAGTAATATACTAATATCAATCCATCCGAAAGCGAATTAGGTTTTGTTTTATGTATAAAAATTGGAAATTCAGTTAGAGAAAACTAGTAAACTTACACGCTATAAATTCAGAGATCGCCGGAGATAATCGCCGGAGAGGAGCTAGTATGTAACCGAGAGGGTCCGATTGTTGTTGCAATCGACTTTGTTGAGGAATAAGAGAGAGAAAAATGGAGCAGGCCGAGACTATAAATCAATTGGGCTTCTGAATTTTGAACAATCCATCTTTTATTTATGGGCTTTCTAAGGATTCTCCCTAAATAAATGGAATTTTATCCAAATCTGATAGCATTAAGAGCTAATTAGATTTTATTTATTCTTTACTCTTTTTCAAATTACAAGAACCTTATAAATTTGGTGAAATTAAATTACATAACAAATTCTCTCGATACATCCCTTAACGTCCCAACACATCACATTTCAATTTCGAATATATCACTCAACGTCCAAGGAATTTTTTTAAAAAATATGGTAAAATTAAGTTGTGTATTTAAGTAATAATATATATAGTTATTATTGATGCATGTTCAATGTATTAATTAGTACTTATATATAGACTCAATTTTTAAAAAAATACAAATTAGGATGATTGTTATTGTGAAAAAAAAATATTTTAAAAGAATGACATAGTTAGTTTCAGTTTCAATATTTTCATTTTACTATTAGTGACACAAGTCACTACCTTATAAAAAGACCTGAAAATAACACGAATAGAGCTTAATTGGGCTAATTTTCTTGTTTTTATAAAAGTATATATAAATTCTATGATAAACTAATAAATTTTTTAAAAGATAAATATATGTAATCCTCTATACAAATGTTTTAGAAAGATAAAGCAGCCTTTTATAAAAAGTTAAAATGCATTGATATTGTTATAAATTATTTACACCATCAGTAAAAATAACTTAAATTATTATTATTTTAATTATTAAATCCTACAAATGAGAGGATATTTTCTTATTCTGAGATGTTGTGAGTTGGGTAATTTCCTTAGTAAAATATTTCCATAGTTGTTTTCTCAACAAATCCAAAACAAAAAAGAACATTGAGAATTTATATTTGTTCAAAAATTAGCAAACTAAGTGAATTTACATGGGAATAGATAACAGAACCTTTTCTGGACAAACTATGAAAACTTAGTTACTATATCAATATAATACAATACCTCTGTCCAGCTAAAACTTTCGAGTATCTAGTAACACAATGATATCATCATCTGTTACTTGGACTAGTAGCGTTTTTTAACCGATACACAAGCAGTTGGGCACGAAGCTTTCTTCATGAAAAAGCTGGACAGATTTTCATTCTTTACAGTTTTCGTCATGAAACTTTGTGAAAAGCTGATGCCTGTACTAGAAACAACAATAATGGAACTCAACCAGTTAGGCATTCTCATATAGATGGTACAAAAAGCCAAATAAAAAGCAGATGACTCAAAATGATCCTAGAACAACGGCATCCAAACGTACAATCATTTTAACTATAGCTTGGTTCACATAAATAGGATCATTTCATTCCCGAACAATATTGTAGGATAAGGGCGTCATAACTTTAGTACAATCTTCATTCTCCTATTTTGTTAAATTGTTCATAGGTCTTGTAAGATTGTAGGGCGTGCCTGTGTAGTAGCAGTGAGGCCATTTTTGCACAATTCTTAAACAGCAGCCACAAAGTGATGGATTTGTGCAAGCTTTCTCAAAAGTAGATGTCTACAACAGCTTTCATGGCATACCAATTGCTCAACGTGAAGAATTCCAATATATCAATTAATTAGCACATAGAAAGCAAGTTTGCATTTCATGCAGATATATTAGAAGGGCAAATTTTTTCATGGGATTTCACTAAATCCTCTGGTTATCCAAAATATTGCTGCCCATAATAGAAGAACACCGAACACTATAGTAATTTTGGCATTAAAGAGAAAACAGATGGACAGTGTCGTCTTCTTATAGAAATACATACCTATTGTACTCCAGTTTCTGGATAACAATCCCATTAAGCAAGAGCTCCGAACTATAAACAAGAGTTCCTAGAATAGTGATACTTGTTGGCATTAGTCAAGAAAGCAATTACCAGAAGGACAAAAAAGAAAGAAATGAAATCATACCTTTTTCCAGATATGGAATGCATGCTTTGTAATCTTCTTCACAGGAAAGAATTAATATATCATCACTAGTGATTTTACTATTAGATTCGTCCACCACCTGATAAGATCAAAAAGGAATGAATTTGTTATATTTCAATAATACATTGAAAACAGCAATTTACAAACTTGGTTGATTTTTTTGCAATGCACATCAGTCACACATCAAGAGTAGAAACTAAAACAGCATCAAAAAAGTCAAATCAATGCCATGGTTGTGTGTACCTCACCACGCACTGCCTTGACCAAGGTTAGAAGGGTATCTCTATTAGGTTTTGCATTTGGAGTAATAATGACTCTTTGACCCTGTTAATTCAGACGAAAAAACTTTATGATAGGCTGAATATTCCTCTTTTAAGTAACTAAAAGTGTACGCTCTCAAGCAACTTAAGCTTTTGGATTAGATGGTTACACAATTATACACGCATACCTCTAGAAGGGGATGCTTTCTAGCATGAGCAAGTGAAACAGGTATACTAAAACCGAGTTCCTTTTCCTTTTTGGCATCTCTTAAGATATAACTTTTCTCATCAACAAAACAGCTTGCTCTTCCACAGCTCTCAAGCCAAAAATGTGTTACAATTGGTTTTCCACAGGCAATGGCTTCTAGCATATTCTTTGTTCTAACAAAGCTGTCAGTGACGAAGTGTGTGGCATCAGAACAATTTGATGTGGAGATAAATCCGAGTCTTGCCAAAATCTGCATTCAAGGGAAATTAGGAAAACCGTAAATCATTGTCCAACACTTGTTCAATTTAAAGTTGAAGATATCTCAGATAATGGGGAACAGTACCTTTTTCTGCTGCTTGATTAATTTGCTATCCAAGCCCTGGCTGAACAAGACACAAATATCACCTGCACCTTTTAGTCGTCGTGAACCTCTAGGCAGAAAATCAGGTAATTGCTCTGCATAACCTAATCTAATAAGCTCTTGAGAAAGGGGTGATCTGGATAGACTTCTCATGTGTTGCTTGCCTTTCTTGTGATCATTAAGACAGTATGATGGATCTGAGATTCCATTTGAAAATACGTCAGATTTCATCTCTTTTGTCAAAACATTAGTAGATATGGAGGTCATTTCATTTAATTTGGCAGACTCAGTAGATTCAACTCTTTTGAAGTCCATGGGTGTCATCTTCTGACTTGTGACTGAATATTTACAAATTGAGGAATAACGTTTACTTGCGGTCTGAATTGACAAGAGTCCTGACTGGGTCTTTTGTAAAGACTGATTCTGACTTTTAAATTCCACAGGTTGGCATTTTCTCTCTGCCTTATGATTCAAAACTGGAAACTTAAAGTCATTTCCCTGATCAGCAGGCATCAGTAGAGGATAGAGATTGCTTGATCCATTTGAAATCCGTCGCACCCCTTTATGTGTCCTTTTCCCCTTAGAGACCCAATTTTCCAATTTCACTTGACTCAATGTGGCTGCTACACTTTGGCAAATTTCTCCTCGATTATTCATGCTAACTTTTCTAGATTTCCTTGATGTGTTAGTACTTGATTTGGAAACTTTCCCTCTTACAGTAGCCACTTTGAACAAATTGTCATTTAACTCTTCAAGCTCATGTTGCTTCCTTCTTTTCTTTGGAGAATTAGACTCTCTGATGGAATTGGTTGCTGGGTTCTCCAACCTCCTCAAATTTAAAGACGCTTGATGCCTAGTTCTATGAACAACAGAAGACAACTCTACTTCAGCTGAGCTATATAAAGTAGGTTCTGGTGAACTATCACCAATGTTAAACTCTCTTGAGATAGCGATCTCAGGATATTTCCTTTCTTTAACTAGGCTGGTTTTTGGAATAGGAGGGGCCAAAAGCAGATCACTTTTCAAAGGAGGAGCGTGTAGTAGAGTTTCCATAGCTTCAGCAGCCAGTTGAGTATCAAGGCCAACATCATATGTGTCTAATCCATCTGATCGATTTCCGTCATAATCAACTTGTTGCTCAAATGTACCCATATCAAATTGCTCATCTGACTTCCCTCAGGAAGTTGACTCAACATTCATGTGAGCTCCGGGAGAAACTCTGGTTCCGCCTTATTTAATCTGTCCTACTTTTCCATTGATTCCTTACTGGATTGGAACAAGAGCCTTTTTGTTCTTCAGTCCATAATTCTTTTCTTGATACGGTCAGATATCTTTTGTGGTCTTGAAAAGAACCATGTGCACTATCACTTTGCCTCTCAGGCCATCAAAACTCCAGAGTTTTTGTACTGCATTTTGAACTCATCTGCTTGCCAATTTTTGGCTATCCCACACGCTTGAAATGGAGGTGATCCATCTTCTTCACTCCTCTATCTTGACTTCATTGGTGCATCCTCAGTTAAACTGATAGTAGTGGTCAACGAAGTTTCAAGCATTAGCTTTCCTGACATCTCTCCAGATTACTTGAGATTCAGTTTTTTGTTTAACGGGTAGTTTTTCTATTTTACAATTTTCTATTTTACAAATGAAGTGGAAAATCGTTATCGCCAGTCACACACCATAAACGTTTGAGCCTTCCGGTTCCAAATTTCCCTGTAGATTTCTTCATTGGTTAATTCATCACCATCCCATGACACAATCCTCTTCAAACTCTTGGTTTTTGTATTAAACACTGCTCTTATCTATTTGGTATAGATAGTCGGCCATTATCTAGAACACGTTTCTGTTGATCAGTTTTCCTCAAATCTGGGGGTTCTGGGGTGATCCAAAAACTTAATAGATTCTTGACCTTCCGTATACAATCCTAATCAAAAATATAGACAAGATTTCAAGTGCAATCAAACTAGGAGAGACACATATTGAAAAGAATTAACAAGAAAATGGTCATTGAAAATCTATGAAGATCAAGGAAGCTATACAGATTCGGGATTAAGAGGTTTGTTTTCCAAATAGACCGAGAAAGACTTTAAGTCATATTATGTTCATAGCTAGTGATTTAACTTAAACGCCTACACTTCCGATACGTTTACTCAAGTCAAGCTGAAAATTGAACTATGCCTTACTCACGGACAAGTCATTAGTTTTATATCTTCGGTCATAAAGGCTTCCTAGTTTTCTATACACTTTCTTGCTTTTGATCTAACACACAACTGGTTATCCTCCATAATTGGTGAAATAAGACGGTATTCAGTCGCATAGGTGAGGAATTATAAATCATAGAGTGCTATTTAACAATAAAATATTAGTCCATTCACAATTTCAACATCCACAACAACTTTTTTCCAATGGCAACTGATCACATAAACCTATACAACAAGTCATTTTCCTATTGCATGACCCCTTCCTTCAAAATGTTACACTTTCTAAGTATTTTCTAGTGCATTCATGAGTACTTGAGCTAGCCAAATTTTTAGATAAGAGTAGGATTACAAATGGGTAAATGAGCATAAAATTCTATACTGCATTGTTGATGATTATAAGAATATAGGTGAGTGAAAGGTCCTCTGTAAAACAAATGCCTTTACCACATAGGTTTTGTTTAAGGAACCGGTGAGAGCTTCCCCCACCCGCTGCTGTTTATATCAACCTTGTATCATAGAGGATCTCAACTTGTGAGACACTGGCGACTATCAGTACGCATGCATTCTTCATCATCCCTGTCAGACAACCTCTTCCTCACATTCCATTTGCGATATGAGAACCCTCATTTTCAAACACAATCAGGACAATCCAGAATCATTGTGAAAATCAAGGTTGTCGCATTCCCATTGAAGGACTCTCAATGTTAAAAGTATCATAAAATGGAAGTGTGATGCATGCTTATCTTCATTCTACTCTGATTCTCCGTTTTTACCTTGTCTCTCTGATAACAATTAATACAAAACACAACAACTCCCCATCAACACCAAGCACGTTGGAGTAGGCTATATACTACTCACTAAACCTTGCATTCATTTAGCTCTCTCAACGCTCTCTCATCACAAAATCATGTACAGATTCTCTGTGAAAGGACCTAAATCTAGCAGATTTGTAGTTAAAAGAGATTGTGTTTGTCGTTGCTTCTTAATTAGCGTACCTAGCTGAATCTACTTGTTTTTTTTAGGGAGTGTGTGGGGCCTTTGAGAACAAGCAAAGATACGAGATTTGAGGAATATATCGCATACTTCTCACACCTTAACCTTATTCAATAGATTTCGAA
Organism: Solanum habrochaites; assembly: GCA_027704765.1. Lineage (NCBI taxonomy): Eukaryota > Viridiplantae > Streptophyta > Magnoliopsida > Solanales > Solanaceae > Solanum > Solanum habrochaites. The sequence goes on from JAKWJA010000712.1 coordinate 259,692, forward strand.
TTTGCCAGTGAATTTAATATCTCGAAGAATTAATAGCTAACCGCTCATGCCCAACCCATTGAAAAATCCCTAGCCTATCATTTCAAGTGTTCCATGCCCTTTGACCCACCTCAAACCCAAATCTAACTGTGTTAACTTTTTCCTGCAAATCACCGCAGAATTAAGTAATACACCTACTATCAAGTTGAAATTTCAACTATTACTAGACGACTCCATTTTTCAAACAGGATCATTACAGCCAACAACACCAGATAAGCAGAAGCACAATCCATCAACAAGCCATGAATAATCTTGAATCCCCTATAATTGAATATTATGGTATGATGCCCCCCGAAAAAAATTAGAAGTTCATTCAAGCACATGTGTTTGTCAACCTCAACCTCAATCTAACTTCAGCATCTCCATCAGCAAATCAAACAACACAATAGCAACACAAACAAAAATCTACATTCAAGAACAATGTGTTTCAATCAACCTCAACCAAAATCTAATTTGCTAATTCCTGCAAAATCAACAAACAAAATAACACATAACACAAAGAAAAATGTTCAATGAGCAATGTGTGTTTGGACAACCCCTCAACCAAAATCTAGTTTTTTGATAATTTTCCCCTGAAATATTCAACCATAACCACAGAATAGCAAAATACCCAAAGCATGTTGAAACTCTTCAACTGTTTACTAGGAGACATCGATTTCATCATGAATCACGACGTCATCAACAACAACATCAGATAATCAGAAGCAAATGTGCACAATCAATTATATCTCGATGCCCTTGTACCTGATAACATTGGTATGCCCAAACATACAATGTTCATTCAAGAGTAATATGTTTGACAACCCTCAACCAAAAACCGAATTTTTGTTAAACTCTTCTGCAAAATCAACAACAAAAATAGCAAACACACAAACAAAAATGTACATTCAAGGTGCAATAATGTTTTCGATCAATCTCAAACCAAAATCTATTTTAATTAACCTCTCTACAAAATCCACACAAACAATACACATTTGATCATCTTTATAAACCTCTTTAACTATTTCACCACTGAGACATTATCTTCATCATGAGTTTTAGAGGCGAGCTAGAAGCTAACGTACAGGTTCACAGCGTAACCTAATTTTCCAGTTGTCAAAACCTGTAACGGATACAATTAACTTAAAAACTTTTACTTACTTACTAGTACCACGAATATCGTTATCACTATCCTAGATTTTAGAAACGCATATTTCCCAATCCTATTCCCCGGCCCTGTTCACGATCATCAACATCAACAACAACAAGAATATCATGCCTTATTAAATACACAATCCATTGAAAATGTACAGGCATTAATTGAGACAGTTTCGTTCGGCGATACATATACAGTTATATAGAAGCGAGAATTAATCACCTGAATAAAATGCGATTACAAAACCCAGTTTGAAATCATGTGATATGATTCCACTTGAGGATATGGAATCACCGATACAGGTAGACTGTAGAACTGTGAGTTTTTGTTATGCGAAATGGGGTTTTTTTTCGAGAGAAATGGAGAAGACAAAAAGTAAAGCGGCAACTTTTTGGAGGAAATATTTATTTTAATTTTTTACACATATGTACTTAAATAAATTTTGAATTAAAAATTAAGGCACGAAAAAAATAATAGTCGAGTGTTTTTTAATTAATTTTTAATTTAACGTTATGGTGAGTGTTGGATATCGAAAAGAGTTTAAACTCGGAATTTTAAAAGGTTTCATTGTCTTTTTCTTTTGTGTCCTATAATGAGAAAAAGAGCACCGCAAAAAAAGGCAAATTTTTTTTTTCTATGAGTTTGGGGACGAGGGATAATTTAAGTCTTGCTTATTCTATTGCGGCTTTTTCTTCTTGGAAGATTTATTAACCTTCTTATTTTTTAATCAAGTTATGTCAAAAACTTTTTATAACAGCTGTATATGTAAAATTTATTATTAACAGTATCATAAATCACCACAACTTATACCTAAAATATGTAAAGAAATTTCCGATCAAAAAATTTTATAATTGCTTCCGCAAAATTAAGGGAAAAGGACAAAAATACTTTTGGGGCGTTCCGAGATCGAACTCGGGACCTCTCTCACCCCAACGCGAGAATCATACCACTAGAACCAAACGCCCCCTATGTTCAACATTAGTAGAAAATTATATATAGCAAAATTATGTATTTAATTTGACAACTAGCAAGTTGTATAATATAAAAAATGGTACTGAAATGCCTCACATTTTAAAAGAATTTCATTTAACAAGTATGTTTTTTTAGGTCGGGAGGGTAAGGATTGGGGTAATCCCACCATATCCCAATTTCATTTAGAGTTTCCACGTGCTCGATGTGCGTATACTATTCCTTCTCTTAGCACTAAGATGAACATATTTTTACTTCATTTATATTTTCAACATATATTAAGACATGATGAGATTATGTATCTTTGTATACTATAATATATATATATATCTATATATAGATATATATATTATAGCTATATATTTTTTTTTCCTAATTTAATATATATTATATGTGAAAGATGGTTTGGCAGTTTGGTTTGTTCGTTGTCATGGCCTGTGTTTAATTTAGTTATGGAATTCTAAAATATTTTACATAATGCTGTATTTTGACATATCAGCGTCATTAGAAAGCACTGTGAAATAAGGATGAAATGAATTTAGTATATAGTTTAAGAGAGGAGTTAATGTTTGATGTAATACTGGATTGTTTTAAAGAATTTATCATCTGAGTGCAAGATTTAGTACCTGCAATTTCTTATAACTATGCACAAAAGTCCATGCCTATCAGCACCAAAAGTGTACGCCCTAGAACAACATGGTGTTCGCCAACCATATTGCAAAAAGTATTTACTAATACTATAACACAAGGAAGTATCAAATCTTATCCAGAAAATCATAATCAACAACTTTGATATTAGAACCCAATTTTCAAAATATTTCAAAATGCCCCATCAATTCGCATTTCTACCCCCTCTAACTCCACGTCTGAATTTTACTCCATGTTCTAATCTACCAAACTATCAGCAATCAGCAATCAAACTGAAACACATTGCCTAATGCAACACCATCTTTTTTCTAGAATAAAGCTTCCATGTACAGATTTGATAGATTCCCCTTCAGCAATAAATAGGGATAACAAGTTGTAACCACAATTGTTATATTTCCAGAAGAACAAAATTTTAATCATAATCCTATTATCAAAACATCTTTTTCCTTAAGATCTAACCCAGAATTTACATATAACATCATAACAAAATCACACGATAACAAAGAAAATATCAAATCTTATCCCGAAATCATAATCAAACACCTTGAGATTAGAACCAATTTTCAAAATATTTCAAAATTCCCCATCAGTTCGCATTTCTACTAACCTCTACTCAACGTCTGAAATTTGACTCCATGGGGGGTTCTAATCCACCAAACTATCAGCAATCAGCAAGCAACTGAAACACATTTCCTAATGCAACCACTCCTCTTTCTAGGAAAAATCTAATCAATTTACAGATTTGATAATTCCCTGTAAGCAATGCCATAGGATACAATGTTGTAACCACATTTTTTTTTATATTTCCAGAAGAACAAAATTTAATCAGAGCATAGTATCAAAAACATATTTTCCTATATAGATCTAACCCAGAATGTACATATAAAACCTCATAAAAACACATCCAAAACAAAATTCCAAGCATTAGTTTGTAAAGAATAGGACACACAACATAGTGCTGCATAGCAATTTGAAGTCGTGTAGAGAGAATTTTTTTAACCTTTAGCCTTATTTTCATGATTTGCTTCAGCGTGCGTTTACTGCTTTCTTGGAGTTGTTTGTCGCGTTTGATTGGTAGTGGCAGTGCTAGCTATATCCTTACTCGGTGATTGACATGATAAACAAGTTTTGCTGACGAGGGCATCCTTGTTTTTTGGCAAACAAACTCTTATTTGACGGTGAATGTCTTGCCGAGCATTTGTGTTGGCACGATCTAAGTGACAAACTTGTTTTATATGAAAGATAAGAACTCATGTAAGATTAAATTTTTAAGAATAAACAAGAGGTTGTAAAAAAGTGTTTTTTACCATTGATGCACCGTATGTCCTGAATTTTCTGCTACAGTTAGAGACAATAGTTCTTCTCCATTTTTTATCTGAAATCAGGTTTGTTTGTTGACCATTATCATCATGATGGTTACTTCAACTGGCTATCTAGCAAAAGTCAATATGTTTATGTTCACTAATAATTTTTAAATTGAAATTGTAATTTAGTTTACTAATCTTCATATGCTCATATGTCTGCATCAATATATCACCAAACAAGGTGTAGTTATAATAACTTGTACAAGAAGCAAGGATGTTAGCCTGTATGAAGATGTCTTATTCTTGGTATTATGCTCCTTTGATTGACTACTTGGATTAACATCAGAATTTAAATACAATGTAAAAACAACCACTCAACACGTATCCAAGTTACTTTTCCACTACCTCACAATTTAATCAACAGCCAATTCCCGTTTGGCCGAGTCAAACCATATTAGAATAAGATATAGTCCAAAGTATCTTTCCACTACATCACAATTTTAATTCAAGCCAATTCTTTTGCCTATCAAACCATAATTAAATAGATATAAATAAATCTTATAACCTTTAACAAGATTTTACAGTCTAACATGTTAGCATTTCAGCACCTCAAATACAGTCGGAGTTTAGCAAAAGAAGAGGTACATAACAGAGCAAGTAAGCGGTCACAAGGGATTCGAATCCAATCACAGTTAAAAGTATGTAGTAGGATTGTGATAATATAATCAATACTTGAATTTTGCGGAATTCCTCCAATCAAAAAACAAGAAATGTCTATCCACATTGCAAACGTTAAGCAATTTATTGGAAAATCTTTGAACTCCCGATTCGACAGAACATACTCCTGGGTTCACAAATTTCAATTCATTTAACTTCAGATATCTATGAAGGTATGTACAAAGAGTATAAGATTCCTATTTCATTATCCGAACCAACGACATGTTAATTCTATATTTGGCCTTCAAAACTAATAGTAAAGATTGGGTTTTATTAATTAATGATGAGTTGGATTTGTTTTGAGAAAATGAAAACAAACTTTTCATCCATCTTCCAACAAAGGTAAAAAGGGGTGTCAAATTTTTCGTGTTTTTATTTGATATTTTCGTCTATTTGTTTATTCTATGTCATGCTTGAACTTGTTTTATATATTTTTTTCTCTTCTGCTGGTTACGAAGACAATTGTATCACCAGATGACAGCAGCCAAGATAAAAGTAACGCTCACTTATTCCCATCCATCTAATTTGCAACAACTAATTAATGCATGCCTTTTAACTTATCAATCCTATAAGTAGTAGTAAAAACACGTATTTTGTGGAAAAGTTATCTTGTGATTCTTATTTGCAACCAAACACGAGATAACTCATCCTAAAATTAAGTCAAAGTCTCACAGGGATCTCATCTTTAGATATTTAACATATGTGAAAAACTCATGAAGTTTAGCCATTGATATGAGGACATATAGATTTTGAATCCAGACTTCCAAAATATAAGGCTAAATCAGTCTAAAATTTTAAAAATTTAACGCTATCAAATTTAATTCAAGGATGGTTATGTTATGCAGTTATTGGATCTTACTGATATTTTTTCAATCATACCTTTGTGTGAGTTGTTGGTCGACGGCAAGGTGTACAATAGAATGTTCTCTGTGTCCAAAGTCCTTGGAAATACTTTGCTTGCAGTCATAGCAGACTAAGCTAGAATTTTGTGAGTTTCATTGGATATTAACAATGAGTTGCACGTGGAATCCTTTGCCCCTTTGCATATAAATGAAATGGTATATTAAGATTAACATTTCATTTCATCCGAGATTTAAATGTAGATGTGAATGCATAGACAAGATGTTGCTGATTTTGAAATAGGCACTATACTGGCACAAACAAAAGAGATGCCTGTAGCTGTGGTGCTTTTTGTTGTGTATGTTGTTGAGAACCGGTTTTATTTCATCAGACCTGCATGTAAAAAATGTTAACGAATGGTGAAAACATTTTAGGTTGTTATTTATTATGGAGAGGTGTATTTGAATCCACATGTCCTTTTAAGTATGCGATAGCTTGTGTATAATGGATATCAAGCGGGATTGTTTGTCCAAATCTATTTGAAAGGCCTTCATATTGTTTAATATTTTGTGGTGTTTAATAAATTTCGATTAATATGTGGTTATAAGAGTTATTGTTATAACTGTTTTGATTTTACCTGAAGATGATTTTATGGCCACTTTTGCTGGCAATGATTACTGGAATTCTTTGAAGTCTTCTTTCACGTGTTTGGAAGTTTGTTTCCATATAGTTCGATGAATTCGTCCAGATTAGGTGAGTTTGTTTGGTTTTCCTCCTATTTTCATTCATTAAAAAGAAGAGAATATAACTGTTATAATAATCCATATACTTACACTATACAGCAAATTGGGAAAATTTCAACGAAAGAAAGTACAGAAAAATGTGTTACAATTGTTGTATCTACCACACATAGAATGAATATCATCAAAGTAGGATCCACTTAACTTTAGAGAATGAATTTTTTGCCCGCAATTAGTAATTACTCAACACTTTTAAGATTATTTATATTCTTTTTTATTCTGGGTCCCGTGCAATTATCGTGGCTCAAAAGAACAATCTTTCTGAGAAACATACATACAAGCTAGGCTTATAATGGTATAACGTATTAATAGTGGGTAATCAAGTAACATCTAAAATACCACAATATGTAAAAAAGGAATTAAGGCGTGGTGGGTGGTGGAACTGGTGGTCCGCTCTGCGAAAGGTGAAAATGGAGGCGGAGACAAATACTAGTATATAGAATTCATATTAGATAAAAATGTTTTTAGTAATTCATTCAGCCTTAAGTGATGTTGTACATCACAAAACTCCTAGATATTTGGCACATGTTTAGCAACTTTTTTTTTTACACCCTGAGTTGATATCCCCTTCCTCTTATCGACGGTTATTCCCATTTGGTATAAAGAAGAAAGGAATTCCCTGCTAAACAAAGACGAGTAAGCATATTAGATTGTTCAAATAGCTAGGGTTTTCTCTTTTTTTTTTTAGAGAGCAACCTTTAGATTGACTAATTTCTTCCATTAAAAGTGGCTGGTTTTTGGGTTTGTCATATGGGTTCTTACCAATGATATTTGTCCACTCTTGACTACCAACAATGATGGCAAGACATTCCTTATAAGAAGGAGCTACCTACAGTTAACTATTTACTATGTTCCGCTATAATTAATTTATTAATATTGACAATCTAGATCAAGTTTAAAAAATCATTTAACAAAGAATAAGCACACATTATAACAATAGATGTGCTGCAAGTCTTAACGTACACCACAATTATATAAATCGGATATTTCAAACTATTCAAAGAAAATCAGAATCAGAAGAACAACCCCATCCCCCACTACCCATTCCATAGCATCCAGTTTACTTGGGATTTGCAAAGGAAATTAGTACAATCATAAGATAATTGGGAAACTTTTTTTATCTGACTGAAGTGTGTACCCACTTATCTTTTTTTCCTATTTATTTTTTCTTTTCGCTTTTGGGCACCATTCGAATGAAGAAGTAATGCAGCAGAAAACTTTGTGGACAATAGAGTGAATTTTCGATCCGTGGGTCAAGCTATATGCCATGGTAAGGTTACCATTCAATAGACTGTGTCCTGTATTGTCGTGGGGGTGTGGGCCTAGCGCTTTCGACTCCACCTCATCTTCTCTCTGCCTTCCTTTATTCGTTCCTTGTCTGCACTAAGTCCCTTCGCTCTTTTATCTCTTTCCTCTGTTATCCTTGCACTTACCTCTTCTTTTTAGTGTCGAGCTTCCTCTTATTTGAACCACTTCTTTTTATTCTTGTCATTCTTATCAGGTTTAATTCAGTCAATGAACAGGTAATCCAACTTAATAACAATAGATGCTTGGCTGCAAGTTTTAAGTACACCCCAATCAGATAAATCTGAATTTCAAGATATACAAAAAAATCAAAAGCAAGATGATCAAACCACATCCGCCCCTCCCCCATTTCCATATTCATCCAGTGTAGTGATTTGCAACGGAATATTAGAACAATTTAATGCATAATTGAAACTTTTTATCAATATTTTGGTAACCAACGGTAGCGTTTTCTCCTGATTGTAGTTTTTTTCTTTTCACTTTTGCCATCATTACGAATGAAGAAGTAGTTGCAGCAGAAAAACTTTGCAAAATGGAGTGAAATTTTGATCCTTGATCAGCTATACCCCATGGTAAGGTACATTCAAATATGAATTGCTTGCAATCACAGATAAAAGGAGGAATTTTTTTTTTTACAAAATTACTTTCTAAGAAGAGGGTCCCTCCGACACCTAGATCAAAATTTGTTTGGACCTTCAACTTGACTAAACGAGATGACATCACTATATATTAATAAACTCCAGTTATGTGACACAAGCACAGAAAAACAGAACGCTATAAGATGAAAAAGTACATTGTAACTATACTCCATAGTCCGTGATGACATAAAATTTCTTGAATTCTGTTTCTTGTTTGAGGCATATGATGGAGGCGTCCCATTTATCACTAGGGCAAGAAGCCTTGCAAGAATAAAGAGGTATTATTAAGTGGTAATAGTTATTAAAAATGAGTTATATTGTCTGGTACAGCTATACTGAAATATATTTTGAGAAGTACCGAATTCAAAGCCTATATCTTGATAATCAAAACGTCAAACGATGTAGTTTTTAGCAACGTTGGTGGCAGCAATGTGTTTCCAGGGGGTACGACTTTATCTATTGGTTTCAAAAATTGGTGCTCCTTAATCAAGTGTTCCAGCTGAATTGATAAGATGGAAGTCCGTACCGCCTTGATCGCATTTCGGAGACAAATGCCCCCGATAACAGATCTGTTTTGGTGTAAAGGAACAAAGCTCATCTTGCATAATGTTGCGATCATCTGTAAACGCGCATGATAACTGTATTTGAGTTTTCCTATGGAAATTTAATGAAATTAGAATAATATAGTGTGAAATAACATTAGTGTGGTATAGCCACACATTGAAAATTTGTTTGCATTGTGTGGAACAAGTTCTTTTTTATGGGGGAAGCTAACATTTTACAGTATATGAGTATGAGGGAAGTTTTTGCCATGGACATGATGGTTTAATCCACAGAAGAAGCTACAGTTAAAACTTTAAGTACTGTACTTAGATTGTGGGTAATAATTAATTTAAGAACAGACACAACACCATTACGCACCCTTTTAATGTGGAAAAATTAATTCTCCAATACTCAGCGTTCACATTTTTATCAGTTAATTTTTTCTGTGCGTTTACAAAATCATTGAGAAGACATTCCTTTTCAAATTCTCCGAAAGCAGTTGAGGAAGACTTCTTTATCCTTTTCATTATCCGTATAATATAATTTCATGTTATCTTAATCTGTCACACTGTCGTCTAAAAATTTGGGTAAGTGTGATTTCGTTAAAAAAAACAATTCCGATAATGTTAAATGCAGTGGTATCCACATCATGTTTTCAATTCAATTTTTTTTCTATATTTTGGCAAAGAAAATTCAAGTATCATCGAACCTAAACAAATACGAACTTCTCTATAACACAAAGTATGTCTACAAAAAAAAAGAGAATAAAATGTGGTTTAGAGTGATAAAAAGTTCTTTCTATGAAACACTGACAAGCAGTAAGAACTGAACTATTCACCCGTAAAATCAAATCAACTCAATATAGCCATTTAGTTAAAAATAGGAACTGCAACTGCAAGTTTAACCTACGTTCGACAAACCAAAAACCAATAATATTTTAACCAAATCTGTAACTTTCTATCAACCGAAGACAAACGTAAACAAAAAAAAATGTATTTTACCAGTGACAACAAGTGCTTGACAGCAAAAACTAACAATGAACAGTATTTCAACTAAGTAGAAGAGCATGGAATTGGAGATTAATAATGAGTTAAGACAGATTTACATACCATATCAACGCAAAGTAAAATGGTATGCAGTAGTAAAGTTATTTTTGCTACAAACAATTTATTAAGTAATGAGGATTTAAGTAGTTGAGGTGACACATAACCTTTTCCATTCCTGTAATAATCATCAATTGGTAATTTCTTGTTTCCCTCCCTGGTGGTTCTGGGATGACCTTTATCTACCACTTAATCTTTACAAATCCATTCTCCTTGTTTTCGTCGATTTCGTTGATATTCACTCTTTCTTGTCATGGGTACTGGTGTTAATTATTGGGATAGTTAAATATGCAAGACAAGCAATCATTTTAATCAGAAGAAATTAGTATGAAATTAGAAAATATATGAGATTCTAATAATAGAATCAATAGGTTTTTTACCATCAAAATTGTAAGATAGTTTGACGAAAAAGCATTCTATAATTTCTCATCGACAAACTGTTTCTATGTAGATGGTCAACGGGTGTTATCAGCTATTGGTATTCTTATCAATATCTTAACCAATTAAGAACTCTTGTCCTCTTGATAAAAGCAACATAACAATTGACCATCGAGAAAAGACAGTTTGCACGTAAATAAATGCAAACAAAATCTAAAGTTTGGCCTGTGCTTATTAATTGGTCATGCAAAAAAAACCCAGTCTATTGGAAATTAGTATCCTTTTAAGATGGTTAGAGGTGAACTTCCATCTTCTGATGTTAGTAGTGGGATTCTAGGATGATACATGTGGGTATTTTTAAAATCACCATTAGATTTTGTGGGCCTGATAACTGTGGTGATCGAATCTTACATATTAAGGCGTTACATTGCTAAATCCTCACTATTTGAGATTTCTTAGTAAACATAGTGGACTTGTTGTTAACGTTAATTTTAAGAGGTAACCAACGATCCAAATAATGTAATAAGTCTTCGTATTCATCACTTGATCTTTGATCTATGGTCTCATCTGTAGCTAGAAGATATGTTTTTTTTCAGTCGTTGGGAAGGGAGTGATTAACATTCAGTTTATTCGTCAACAAAATCATTTTTTGTTGTTAGAAAGCAGAGAAAGTGATGAAAGAAAGGATTTAGTAAGAGGTGTGCAAATTCGGATAAGTAACTTTAAATAAAAATTCGATGAATCTTTTTCATCGCGATGGTCGAGTAAAGAATGAGGAATTTGAATTTTGCCCTTTAATCAAATTTTTTTTTCCCGATTCCATTACATCTCTTAAGTATTCACCAAAGGCGGATCTGTTTTGCACGCAGGTTTTCTAGCAATTGTAATTTTTCAAGTTGCTCCAAATTTGAGAGAAGAATAGACGTTTCTTAATGAAGTCTTCTCTTTTCCACTAACGAACAAAGGAGAGTTTGCCTGAAATCCCACTACAAACAATAACTTTTCCCCAATAATATTCTTTGTTTCATTACATCTATCAAAAGTAAGTCAAAGCTCAACTCACTACTTCTTTTTTTTGCCCTTGAAATCTTCATCCCATACTATAAGTTTTAGCATCACGATTAAAGTGCAGAGAACTGGTTTACGGTGTGTTACAACGTGAACTTTCCTTCGATATTTATTGGAATTTTAAAACTGGAATAGCATGCGACCACCTGGAAGCAAAGCGAGCTGCAACACCTGAACGTGGCAGTTGCCAAAGCTATAAATCCTCTAGATCTAACGTTAGCTAATAAAGCACGATATCAAAAGCTTTTACCGTTCATTCAGGGCCATCTATAAGCATGCACCTAAGTTCTTTGGAAAATATTATTAGCTTTTTCTAAGATTATATTGTAAGCTTTTTTTGCATTGTTCAATTTATTTTGTAGAAAGCGATCATCTTCACTCCAGTAATGATTTCTTGTCATAGTCAACATCGTAGAGCTTCTTTTTGATGTGCAGATGTTTTAAACTTAATTAAGTCAGGAATTAATTTTTACATTCATTATAATCACTACCAAAACTGAATGAAGAATATCATTAATATGCGTTAACAAACACCGCAGAACGAATTTCCGTTGTATTAATGTTGGAATTCTCATCAACTCCCAGATATAGGATATTTCAAATTTTTTCCCCTAATTCTTTTGGATTACTTGGGCTACCCAGATATCAGTACATAGCAAACAAATGGGCTAAGACTTGGCTGCATTTGATAATCTACAACGCCTCAGACATACATTCGATTAACTTATTATCTGAAACACTCATCCTCCTTCTTTCAATTTCAGCTGCTTTCTCTAAAATGTTGTACATAATTTGCCATTAACCGTTAGACAAAGTCTTGATATGAGTTATGTCCGTTTATGTTCATTAACAGTAATCTAATGTGGTATCTTTTCTATTTCTCCTTCATGTAGGATGACAAGTGACAACACGTCCATAGCATTGCCATTCCACGCTTACGAATTGTCCCCATTTTTATCTGTTTTTGACCATACAAAATATTATGAAATTCCTCGATATCCTAAGTTTAAAAAAATTTTTTAGTAGCTGTATCATTCACGTGGGTTCATTACAAAAAATTCATCAAGTTAACATTGTTTTTTGAATCATTGGATTATTATAAATTTTACTAATATTTATCAAACTTTTGGGAACGAAAAAGTTGTTGTCCATCAAGATGTATTGAAGAATGTATACATTAGGAGACATTTTCATTGATATGAAAGGCAATATTACCCACGCTGCTTCAGGCTGCGCGGAAACCATCTAGCTGATGAATATTCTTTTATCTCATCATTTCTTTTATTTGTGTACGATTAGTATGAATCTGAATCCATTTTAATCATGGTCCTTTGCTATTTACTGTTATAAATGTATTAACTACTTGATGATCTGAAACAAATCTCCAACGTTTATATGACAATTATTTTGGATAATAAAAAGGAATTATAAGGGACAACCCTGAATTATTTAAGAAGAATGTTTTCTAATCTCCACATAGTTTTCTGTATTGTCGTCTTCCTTTCAATAAATGTATGAACTTTTCCTTCTTCGTTGCATGAGCAAGCTCAGCCTTTTGGAGACTTAAACTACAATATCTTTTTTTCATACAAGGACCTTGTCGTATTTAGTTCACCGCAAGGCCATAATCATGTGTTGTGTACCGAGTGAATCTAGTTTAGGTATTTACAGTCGGATTTGGTAGTTCTGCATAAACAAATCGATCAATAAGGCCTTCAAGGTTTTAAGTATTTTGGGGGGAGAGTAAGGTGAATCTTTCATCAGTAATAATTAGAAAAATGGCAGCATGAGGAAGTCCTCGTTCTAAAATTCTACTAGTACATATATGCCAAGACTTTTACCGAATAATGTGTTTCTTTAAAAAATCCTTTTTTTAGTTCCTCTAATTTGCAGACGAAATACTCGACAAATTAAATCGGGTTCTATTTTGTTGCTTCATCAATTGCTAGTAAGATTTTCTTTGATCTCTGGCCAATAGGGGGTACATGTAATGGGTTAAAAATATATCAGTCTTCAAAAACGCTGAACAAATGCAATTGCATCCGTATGTGCTACGCATATCTCTTGGCCCTCCTGTAAGCTAAGTGGGAGAAATGTTGGTGTTTTACCACTACTTGTGAAGCCATCTCTTTCATTCACCTCGTCTAGAACATCTAAGCAATCCTCCTAATACATCGTTCTATATAAAATCGATTTGAAAGAAGCAACTAATTGTTGAGTTTCATTTTTATCCATGGGTACACAGGTATTGTTGAACATCTTTCCTGAATGTAGAAATTATAGATTTTCATCATCTGCATTTGTAATTGATAACAATAATATTCCACAGGAGACACATATTTCCTTTTACGCTTTTCCCTTTTGTGCATAACTTCAGCTTCTATAATCAGGAAATCCTCATTTTTGGGTATCATATTTGTTATGCTTGGTAATATGTTCATTTTCACAATTTTTTGTCTAGAAGAAGAAAGCCATCTAAGTGTGCAACTTTCTGAATACCACAATGCCATCCTTTTGACCATAGGAAATAACCAGTGGATATTGCCAATTGGACTTCCCATAACAAAAGCGAATAATAATTTTCTCCCATTTGTGACTCCTACGTTGTCTATTTGGCGGTTTATTAATATACACGAATATGTAGCGGGTGATTGTAATGTTGTTTTGATGATTCTTGCTCTACATCTTCCATCACGCATATCTTTTCTATTTGTCGTTGGTATGTGTTACACTCTTTGATCTAAACTAGCATCGATTTTAGAGCAATGGTAAAGTAGTAATTGTGGAATATTTATTAGTGACTTTAGGAATCTGGAGGTATGGATTAGCATTTACTATTCCCATCAGTTTTTTGTACAGTCCTTCATTCAGTTTGCGTGCACATTCTAATAATCGATTCCCTCATATCTTTTCACTATCAAAGAAAGATAAATTGATAAAAATTTCTTCTTCCTTTCACCTCAGTGCTGGTACTAAGTCCCTCTATAAAGGTGATACATGTTTCCTTGACTCTGAAATGTGTATAACGCTTTATATTTTTTTGCTAGTTCCCTTTGTCATATTAACAATCCTAAGACTGTGAATTTTTGTTGTCAACAATGTTATTAAAGTTTTTGATATAAGTTCAAATTGTTGAAGATTCCTCGTATTTCCTAATATATATTTCTTAAAGTTGTCGGTATTTGAATGCGAATTAATCCGCAACAACACCATTGCCACAACAAAATGCGGGCGGCTTCATACTCAAATCTTTTTGCAGTGTAGAATTTAACCGTGGACATCCTTTTAAGGGAGCCTAATTGTTATCCGTGTGGATGATTTTCCATGGTAATTAACTTCTGTCGAACTACTCCTGCATAATGATTAAATTCTTAAAACAAATTTCTGATTAGATCAAGATTAATTTTAGATTATTAGCCGATCCAGCTAGATTGGCATCTTTCTTATGGATTGTGCCAATTTATATAATTCAACGCGGCATGCCGTTATAGCGTTTTTTTATCAGCATGAGCTTTTTCAAATTCAGATGATTCATTACTTTGTCTGACATTGGTAGAACTGTTACTCTATCCTGTATCATTTTTAATAGAAACTCTATATGGGTTTTACTTTCGTTTTCTTACTTAATGCACAAAACAGTCAAAAGTAATTATAACAATCAAAGTACATCTAAAACAATTCTAACATAATTATAACAAACCAAATTATTTTCTTTGCAAATTAGTAAAAATGCAAAAAATTGAAATACAGAAAAAAAAAAAAACCCGTAAACAACTGGTGAAAAGAACATACCTGTCGCTGAGACTGTCATTAGTGTAATTGTCAAATTCTATCTTCACACTGCATCAAAACTAATTGTAAAAGGAATTTTATATTTTTTCAACAGGTGGGGGTACTATCAAATAACATCTCTAATATTGTGCAAACTCCTATTCAACGGTATGATTCGTAGTGTAGCCATATGAATATATGTAAAGCTAGACAAACAATATAGTTGCTTTTGGGTCGAGTTGTAGAATTTTCTCCTGATGAGGAAGGCTAAAGCTCTTTTAAAAGAAGAGAAAACTAAACTGATAAAAAAGCTTTCATATGATTATTTTCTTTTAAAAAGTGGAGGTTTAGCTTGTTGTTACACTTAGAAATTAAATCGAATTCAATTATACA
Source organism: Solanum habrochaites (assembly GCA_027704765.1). NCBI lineage: Eukaryota > Viridiplantae > Streptophyta > Magnoliopsida > Solanales > Solanaceae > Solanum > Solanum habrochaites. The sequence goes on from JAKWJA010000712.1 coordinate 275,343, forward strand.
ACATCTAGATACGACATGTTATAACAGGTAAACTACTCCATTTAGAAAAAATGTATTCATGTTTTGCAGCAAAAATACATTGGCAAAAGTGTTAAGTCCTAAACACAATGCCATACTGCCTCATATATTGAATACCTGAAATTTTTTGTGTTATTTTGTGGTCTCTTAATAATCCAATAAAAGTCAAATCGTACTTTAATAATCTAAATATTGAATACGTGTAGCTAACTCGACAAATGGCAATGTTTTTTAATAAACCAGAAAATTAGGAACATGTGTGTGATATTTGTGTGTGTGTACCACCTAATTAAACCCAATCAGGCTGGAAGAGTGGGTTGGTAGATATGGCCATGGGAAATTCCCCTACTTATTGTTCCTCTCTTTTTGGTGGGTAACTATTGAGTAAGTTTTATCTGATATGAATTACTTCTAACATGCAGAGGTTCCTCAGAAAGACTTTTTTTTCTGCTGCTGAAAATCCATCATGTTCTCATCAGTCATCTCCATTTATGCACTGAGATATTTCTCTAGACATCTTAAAATTTAATGCATTCTATCTCCAGATGATGGAAAAAACCGAAATACTTTTTACTATCTATACTCTATCATCTAATAGCTATTCCTTTAGCTACAACAAAATGCGAAATAATTCCTTCACGTTCGTAACCATCTGGATTACAATCTGGTGAAGTAGTTAAAAGTTTGAAGTGAGCAATGTGTGTGTTTGAACTATTCAGCTTTTTTACCTAAGCCTACTTGTAAACCATGAGTGGGGTTTTTCCTCCACTTCCCCATTTCCCCCCCTATGGATAAAACTGACCTTTTGTCCCTCTTAAGGGACATCAGAATAGTGTTATATTTTTAGAGATTGTCTTTTCCCTGATTTTTCAGGGGCTTTAATGTGGTTATACTTTATTTGGTGTTCAACTATCATCTTGTTGCTAGTTCCAATTCTATTTCGGCGGGCAAGGTGAAGTTTCCGCTGCAAGAACTAATAGTTTGCACATCCTCAATCATGCTGGTCTGCTATTCTGACAGAGAAGAGCTTAAAATTAGTTTTATGGTTAATTGAACCGACTACTTGAAAAATTAAACTCAAAATTTGTTTCTTATCCTTTATCCTTATGTACAAATTACTACAGAAGTTAAATATCCATACATAATTTGTGGCAGCGATTATTTATATTGAATTGGACAAGTCCTTTAGTCCTTATTGACATACTATAGAAAAATATTAGCAACATGCAACAAAATTGAATACTATCTACAATTTAGTCACCCATACCATATTCTTCAAAACAAAAAAGACTTAAGCAACCGAAACATAGTCTTTTCCCATTAAACAGAAATCAAAAAATTGGTAATTCTTCAGAAGAATTTTGGACCACCCAAAGAAAACTAAGGGATCCTAAGTCTCACATAATTGCTCAAGAATATCAAGTCAGAAATGCCTACAGAAACAGTTTTTTGCTATTGTTTCGGACAGATAATTGTTATATCATATAATTACTTGTCAGGAACTTCTAAGTTTTATCACCCCACACTGTACAACACTCTTCAAATCGGCTTCCTATAAAAGAAAATACTAAATGTACTAGACGTCTAAAACTACCCTTCACACAGGCCTTTTGCATAGCATAATCCTTTCAATATAGTTCTCTGCTTTTTATCATCTTTTGTTAGTTTATGGTGCTTGAATTATTTTCGTTTTGAGCTAGCTCTTCGGCTCCGTATTTTATTCTTGTATGACTTCTCAATTATTGTTTGATTTGGATTCAACAGTTTCAGTTGTTTTGGTAGTTGGTCGTGTATAATTTTTCAGTACCATCGATGCAAAATATTGATCGGAAAAAAATCATACAACAAGCTCAACTAAGCAGAAACAATAACTCAAATAGCCTAAAACAAACAAAAAACACAAATTTGACCTTTAACTCAGAATCACAAAGTAAAAACCCCCAATATAAACCACAAACAAATACCAACGCACAAACTACACAAACCCACAGTATGAAATTAAACCCCACATCAAGTCAAATGAAGAAACTGAAACCATAATAGAAAGCAGCTCATACCTTTACGAAAATCATGAAAGGCCTTTGGGCTTAAAGTGGTCTCTGCAACAATGATTCCAAGACAAAACACACGTTTTAACACAGTGGCAGAGAGTTGCGGTTAAATTAAAGTACAAAAATGTTCTGTATTTAAATTTCTTGTCCCTCTCCAATACTCAAGTCCATATTTTTCTCAAGATTTTGTTCCTGCATCTCTTCATAGTTTCGAATATTCTTTTTTGGTCTGGCTCCATTATCTCCTTATGAAGATGGCTCATTTCACACTCTGGGTGGAAATTACTGAGCATGTCTTCGAGTGTGACCATTGGAGGCTACCCTTTCTTTTCTTCTTCCTTTTCCCCCTATTTAATATGCGTGACGGAACGATTAGTGTTTTGAATTCTTATGTGCTGCTTACTATGTATATCTCAGTTTCTGTTTTACTAAATTTTTCCTATCTCTGCCTAGCACTGTGCAGATTGCACATTTGTACCAAGTTTACTATGAGGACTATTTTTGACACTAAAATTTTAGTAGTCTCTACATGGGTGTTTCTTCGATTGGGTTAATTTTTCAACCTTTCTGCAAGCCCTACAGTTGGTGAACATTGGGGTGGCTGGTGCTCTGTCAATCACCTTGTTGGGAAGTTCGAAGTTGCGCGGAAGCTGCCGTTGTGGATATAATCCAAATCCCGATGTTCTTGTTTTGTATAGCCAAACCATCCTGATGTAAAAACACCCAAAATTTACGGCATGTGACATATATGGGTTTTTTTCTCATACATGAACAGAGTGGAAGACCAAAACAACACTACATCACACACAAAAACCAAAAGTTACTGCATGTAAATACATAGGTGTTGGTCATACATAAAGAAAAGAACAGACACCAAAAATTTTTAAAGAGAATTCCAAAAAAGCCCAAAGGATTAACAATTATGGGATTTTTGTAACATGGACCAAGATCAGCATACCCAACTCAAAATTTGGGTATCACATACCGAACTCAATTTAGTATATTCACCCGCCTAAATCAATCTGAATGAGCCCACCAAAAGGATAATCCAACATCAATAACAATGCCAAATGAAAAAATGAAGTGAAAATTTTTACACCACACAGGATCGAAATTTAAACTTGAACTGGATTGAAAAAAATGCAAAAAAAAAAAAATGAAAAAGAAGATGAGGAAAAAGAAAGCATTAAATATTAGACATGCAAACATTACCTGGAGAAGGCTTGAGAAGGCTGAAGAGATGAACTTCCATGTTAAATAGTGAATTGAAGCAGTAGGAGTAAGACATGAGGAGGAAGACATGCATTTTCATGTTAACTCAGAAGAAACAACGTTAACTGAGAAAATGAAAACTGCAAATAGATTACAAAGAAACGACAGCTAACCATATACTTGTAAAGAGAACCACAATTAACCCTTGAAGAGCAAGCATGTGTAAGACCAAAATAGCCCTTGAGCATAGCCCTTGAAGCAAGCAGTTGATTAGCCTTTTTCTAATATAGGAGTAATATATATATATATATATATATATATATATATATAGATAGAGAGAGAGAGAATTATACATAAGCTAGTACTCTGTGGTAAGGATAAATGTAACGTAGTGAAAGATCTATATTGTATTGAAATAGGTTTGTGATAAATTAGGTTTTTAGATTAGGAAGTCCCTTGACAACACTACTTTGGATTCCTATAAAATTACTTATGTATAATTCTTATAGTTTAATGATTGAATAAGATTGAGAAACATCTTTAACATGGTATCAGAGCAGGGTCCATCTCACCCGTTGTTGGGGCCCCGAAAATCAAATTTGTCCACGCACCAGATGCTAAGCATTGGACGTGAGGTGGGGTGTTAAAGAATGACAAAAGTCTCACATCGATGATTAATGAGATGGGCAGACTCCTTATAAGGCTTGGGCAATCCTCCTCTCTTTGAGCTGGCTGGGGTGTCAGTTAGGCCTAAGACCAAATTTAACATGGTATTAAAATCCATAAGAGGTTAAATCAACCCAATTTTTTTTACGCAACAACTTCGAGATCTACCAGCAATATTTCATGGGTGAAGCTAGCAGCCCTTCCATGATGTCTACTGTTTTACCATCTCCAAACCTCGCACATCAATTACCTGTAAAACTCACATCTTCGAACTTTTTATTGTGGAAGACACAGTTTATGCCTATGATATATGTGTGTAGCTTGAATCATCATATTGATGGTACTACACAAACGCCACCACAATTTTTGGACAATACCAATACCAAACCCAATCCAGCATATACAATCTAGTTACGTGAAGACCAACTTGTTCTAAGTTAGATTGTTGCTTCTGTTTCAGAAAGTATCATGTCTCAATTAGTTGGAGCAGCAACTGCTTGTGCAGCTTGGGACAAACTTGTTGTTGCATATGCTTCAGGATCAAGGCCTTACATTCGTGAACTCAAATCGCAATTACACACTCTACGTCGTGACAATGCCAATATTGAGTAATATGTATAAAAGGCAAAGGGAATAGCAGATAAGTTGCCTGAACTGCAACATCCAATTCTCAATGATGATTTGGTAGAATTTGTCCTTGTCGGATTAGAACATTCTATAGTCCTTTTTTACCAGTCACGTGAATCGGGTCAAGAGGAGGATTTACTTTGAGCATTGTATATGAATAGTGTTTAATGAAGACCAGACAGCTGAAAATGGAGTGAAGCCCCTACTGTCATCGACCCCTCTGCACAATATAGTCAGAGTGTTATTTTTGTCTTACTCGCGGTGGAGTGGGTTAGAGGTCGAGGCTCGTGGTAGAGGTCGTGGGCGGCTCCTCAAATCAGGATTCCAGCATCTCAAAAATGGGGGCAATTAATAACTCAATCAAACCAATTCTACACCATCTCAAGGTTCAGATAGTCTGGCATTATTGTCATAACTGTTGAAGGTAAAGGTCATATTGAGTGTGTGTCATCCTTTTAGGAATAACAATGGCAATAGAGTTTGTGGACACCCTGTCTAATTTAGCAAGAACTCCTCCAGAAAGTGGTTAATGGATAGGTGCATATCACATCATCTTAATGCTGATCTGATACTTGGGGTATCCATTCTGGAGTAACAAGCTCCCTGGCGGAAGTTAACTATAGGTAATGGTTCAAAAGTTGCTCATGAATCCTCATGTTCCAAACGGTGCTCAAAATTTATTGTTCTATTAGTGTTTTTGCTAAGTCTAACACGTTTTCCAATTGGAATTTTTTCTTACCATTTTTTATTAAGATGGCGACGAGGGACAACTTGCTAAGGCCCGAGTGAAGAAGGATTATATTCTCTTCTTGTGTTGAAGTCATTTGCACCTGCTTCATATGCTGCAACCTTGGGGGTTTGGCATGCTCGGATGGCTCATACATCCTTTCCTACTGTTCGTCAAGCATTGTCATCTAGCGTCGTCGTCCCTTCTTCTAAGTCTTCTAGTTTATGTTCTACATGTGTTGTTAGTAAAAGTCATAAAGTTTCTTTTTGTGAGTCTAGTTTTCAAGCCTCGGAGGAGGAAATAGTTTGTTCAGATGTTTGGGGTCCTGCTCCAGTTGTGTCTAATGAAGGATATCGATATTATGTGATTTTCTTTGATCACTTTAGCAAATATACATGGATTTATTTTCTTCATTTTAAATCTGAAGTCCTTTCAATATTTAGGCAATTTCGTACAATTGTTGAAAAGTATTTGATCGTCCCATTAAAAGTTCTCAAGCAGATTGGGGAGGAGAATATCAAGCATTAACAAATTACTTGAGAATAAGACTGGGCGACGGAACGCGACGTACCGGTACCGTTCTGGTTAGTTTTGGTTCGTCCCATTTCGATTGCATACGGGACGGGACGGGATAGTCTGACACTTGGCAGGCGATAACTTTATTAATAGTTGCCCTGCGCCCCTGACCACCTGCCCCTGCCCTGCAGCTTTTTATAAAGCTGCAGCACCCCTTTCCAACCCCCCATTCGGCATTTCCATTTCCCTTTCCCTTTTCCCAACAGTCGTTTTAAAATGAAAAAATTAAAATAACTACTTTTTTGTTTTATAAATCAGAAATTGATTTCTAAAAAACTATTAGAAACATACATAAAGTTGAGAGGATATATATTTCCATTCAATTATTCTAAGTTGTTAGCGCTTACGGATATAAATTATAAATTCAGATTTCAATATTCAGTTAAGTTCATAAAATTCTATATCATTGGTGTTGGTCATTTGGTGTATTTCGGAGGAGGAATTTTCTTTCAAAATTCAAAGTTTTACATCAATATTTTAATTTCATTATAATCGTTTGTTCTTACACAAACGTTTGGTAACTTCGTTCCACTCTCTAATCTTATATTTATTTTTTGTATTTATTATTTGTAACTTGTAAGTTTTTCTTATTATATTATTGTTCTTCCTAAGTTTCGTATTTTGTAATTTATAATTTTATATCACGCAGTCTTCTAAAAAAGTGGAAGTAAAAAAGGTCTAGTAGAATCAGTAAAAAATTAAGTTAAAAAAAACTAATAAAGGTGCTAGTTCTTCAAAATCTAAAATTCCTCTTGTTAGAATGAATACAGATGAATTTACGAATGTGAATGAAACTATTTTTTTCCGTCCCGGTCCTATATATATTAATTCGGATACTCCTATAATTCCCCATGAACAACTCTATGAAAGACATTATGGTATTAATCAAGAAAATGAAGAAGTGGAAATTGCATGAACAATTAAATTTAGATAAAGAAGTAGATTTAGATGATACACCGACTAGCCCCAACCTCAATAAGTATAGGTACTGAAGCTCCACCTCCGGTTGGAACTACTCGTCCCCTATTATTCCACTAAGGTAAGACGAAGAGTACACGTTCGTTAAAATCACTGTGTGAAAATTTTGGTTATTTGAAATGAAGAAAAACTTTGGTATATGTAATATTTGTAAACATTTTAAATATACATCTGGTGAAATTGGAGGTTCAATGGGGGGACTAAAAAAAATATTTAATTAACAAGCATAGTAAAGAGTGGTTTGCATATGTGTCTTCTCTTGAAATTGGTGAAAATTGTAGTATTGAAGCATCGTCTAGAGGATCAAATATGGTTCAAAGTGAATTAAATACTTCGAACTCAAGTGATCCTCTTACACATCGAACCTATAACAAGGATCATGATCATGAAAACTTTGCCAAAATGGTTATTGTTAGTGGTTTACCTTTTAGTTTTGAAAACTCCGTGTTTATATGGGTGCATATATTCGGAAACATAATAATCCCTAGTTTAAAGGTTTTATCAAGAAGTATGTAAAAAGAGATATTTTTGCAATTTTTTGTTCAAAAAAAATATTGTCATATTAAGTGCCTATTTTGCACTAATGGATTTAACTTGCTATTCTACTGATATCGGGTCTTGTCCTCATTGGTTTTGATTATTTTACCTTTTACTGACTTGGATAATTATTATTGGAATTTATCAAAAAGAATTATCGATTATAAAATTTGAAAAAGAAAAACATCAAAATTTATATTGCTACTATTGTGTTGGAAATTTTAGATTTTTGGTCTTGTATAAAGTCGTAGTATTGACTTTTATGATAATGCTTCTGCTAATTTAAATGCAATTAATATGCTAGAACCTAGATTTGTCCTTATTAATATGTTTTTCATGTTAGATGTGCCGCGCATATTTAAAACTTTGTTGTTAGTGACGGTGTGAATTGATTTGAAAATAGTGTGTGACTAATGTAACGACCCGCTAGTTCATTTTGAGAACTGACTAGTTTGACTCCTTTTGAAAATTTAAAGGGGTTTTTTAACAAGTAAGATAATATGATACCCATTGGATGAAATTTTTATTAAATAAAATTAGAATAGATTAGTGGGGTTCACGTTACATATCTTGTTCAGAAAGTAAAAGGGGTGGAGGCAGAAACTTACCGTAAGCGACGAACGAGAGGGATAAAAATCATAGCCATTTTTAGGTAAAGAATAGAGATAATTCGTTCTTTTCATTCTATATATAGTAATCTATTGTCGGAGTGGTTTGGGATTATTTATTAAATTTTGTGCTACTATTGTAAGGGTGATCAAAAATAATGGTATTTGTGATGATACTAAATTAGATTACATTGTTACCATTGGGTTAGTAATTCAAAATATATATATATATATCTACTCTATAAAATCGATCGAAGTCGAATGTTGAATTGCTGCAGGTTAATGTTTTATGTGATTTTGTCAAAAGAATTTATTATATAATATGTTATTTCAGAAGGCAGGAATAATTGAGCCAATCATTGGCTTGGGATTATGTTCTTAATTTTGCATATTGAAAATGGGGATTCTTAAAATGGGCAGTGCCAACGAGAAAACAAAAGGGGAGGGGCGTTCCACTTCTGTCATGGGTGAAAAGTTGGTTGCGTGTTTTTAGATTCGTATATTAAAATTGCAGTTTTAAATATATTGGGATTTGTAATTAATTATTAGGTGTTATTTTCTATGATCTAACATTAGAATATTTGGTCCATTTGAAGAGGTCAAGTTTAAGTTCTTGGCTTAAATTTTGAGCAAGTATCAAAAATTGGGCATACCAATATATATCAAGTTGAGTTTTGGTTGAAACAATGATGAGGTTTTTAGCGCCTATGAAGACCATTAATAATTTGAATGTCTACAAAATTGCTTACTTACGAATATTGCAAAATTGAGTTGGAACGTTCGGAAACTTGGACAAAGGAAGGGAAAAATCTTAAAATATTCGTGGCACAAGTTCGGCATCTAATGTATGTTAAGACTTTTTAGACTTGTTTGAAGGACGTTTTCCTAATTAAAGATTAAACAATAAAAAATAGACAAGGGGTAAGGGGGAAAATGGTGTTGTCTCGTTATCAATGGTGTACGGGCATTGGTAACGAGTATCGGTGTTCATAAAAAGGAAAGTACTATTATATAATGTGGACTGAAATTTGGAATGCCAAAGCATATGAGGCATTAGCTGAATATTATTGACTTAAAATTCCTTGTTGATTGTGTTTTATTTATTTCACCCATAGTTGTTGATTATGAGGTGGGTTGTATTATGTTCATTTGTTGATTGAATGCATCATCATCCCCTATATTGAAATAATATTGTGCATGTGCATAACAGATATTGAGTATAAGTTGGGCACGTGTGAGATCGTCCCGTCGTGGGATGGTGAGATGTTAGAATTGTAAGTTGGGCACTGAAGACCGTCCGTGCGAAAATGTTGAATATTATGATAGTGCGTTGCGATCGTCCGCCCAGACCTGAGATCGTCCGTGTCGGTATATGGACCTCGCGAGTCCCCCCATGGGTCATGACTCTCGTGTATTTCCGAGGAGTATCATGTATAGACGGTTGAGTGTGGACTGGGTATTCTGGACAATTCATTTATATGGTGTTTATTGCATTGCAGTTCATCACATCATTTATTTTGATGATTATGTTTTTGTTGTGTTTGGAAAATACTTTGATTGTTTGCTTGCCTTATTGATGAAACCTCAATAGTGAAGGTGGTTAATATATAATATAATATATATTATATAAATATATATATATAATATATATATATCTAATATAGATAGATATATATATTATAGATATCTACTTATATAATGTACGATGTTTTTTTTTTGTATACACTCCCGTCACTACTCTCGTTGTCGGTCAATGAGACATACTGGTACACTGTTTCGTACTCATACTACGCATGTTTGCACTCTTTGGGGTGCATTCCGTCCGAGTAGGAGCACATCTCGTGGAGCAATTGATCGGCTTGAAGTTTTGGGTTGTGGTGAGCTGCTTGGCTGGTTCGTTGGCCCACACTCTCTCTATCCTTTCGTATTCTGTTATTCATATTCAGACATGATATCCCTTAAGTTAGATTTTGTCATTAGTTTCAGACTTGCAATCGTATTCTAGACTATTGTACTTAGACACCAATTCTTGGGGTGATATTTTTAGCCTTCCACATTCGTACTATATAAGGAACTCAATGTTGGATATTCTTGCTGTGTTATCACCTTTTTTTTTACTCAATTGTTGGTTCAGTTGGTTAATATGTTGGGTTGGCTTACCTATTGGTTGGGACATCGGTGTCATCACGACTGCAAATTTGGGTCGTGACAGATAATTGGGAGAATGGACTTGGTTTTCTATTTGTTCAATTGAATAGTAGTATAGAATTCATCAATTTAGAACTTTGTAATTCCATTTAAACTTCCATTTAGAAAGTTCCGAAGCATGTAAAAACTAGATGGAATTCCCTTTTATGATATGTTGAAGTTGCTAATGCATATAGACAACCTATTACACGCTATTTATAATCATAATGCGTATCCTAATTAAAACTTAATTGAGTATTGGGATGAAGTAAATTAACTTAGAATATTTTTTAAATTAATTTTATGATGCACTAAAAAATTTTCTAGCATATATATCCTACTATTTTCTGAATTTTAATACACCTAATGTGAATTTCATTTACTTTTCGGAATATAAAATAAATACTTTATTTACCACTTCTATTGAAGTTTGATTCCAAATTTTAAGAACTATTTTTTCCTATTCCTCAAATTTTTTAACTGCAATTCCTTTTCAAACCGATATAAGAACATGTTGAACAGCTTTAGTTGAAGCATTTATTCAGAATTTACGATATCAACCTGAAGAAGAATTTGATTTGGTAACATGTCAAAATAGTATAAAATTCTTTGTAAAGAAATGTATGATAAATATTCTTTCTTAGATAATGTTGAAAATCCTCAAACGTCTATGAATCAAGTTGGTGGCCATGTACGAGTAAACCATAAATTTGGTGCTGACTCTTCTAATAATGTGAATTTGTTCAATATCTTGAACAGGGTTCAGATGATATTACAAATATGAATGTATACCGCAACTATTGACTGGTGGAGGAATCGTGGACTGTAATTTCCAAAATTAGTGGATGTGAAGATTACTTGCAATTCAAGGATCATCAGTAGGCTCCTGAGGCATCTTTCAGCGCGACAATATTTCAAATTGCAGACACACAATTCGTTAGCAGGCAGACAGCTTGGAGATAACCGTGTATTTAAAGACTAATAATGTTGAGCGTATAAATAACAGACTTCCACGTTGATATCATGAACTTTTCAATGATTCAACTATTGGATGTGTAGTGAGGATGGCATCGAACTTCAGCTCACCACGAGCTTTACCAGACCCGAAGTTGATTACAATCAATCTATAGCTGAGTTAGAAAGAGATTTACGAACTATCCCAACTATTAGTATTACATTAGACTTAGTTAATAACATAACTCTTCCTAGAAGGTGAGTGCTTAAACCTATATCTCTACTAATAGTTGTAAATTGAAATTGTAACTTTGTTACAAAGTTAAATAAATTAAATTGATATTTTTTTAATTTTTTGTAATTCTTTTTATCCTTATTTTATAATTTAATTTTTTTTTGAAAGTACAAATTTTAGTTAAATTTACAATTTACAAGACACAAGGATAAATATACCGTATAAAATAAATATAATGAATAATAAAGTAATACCTATAACTATAAACTTCAAAGATTTAATTTGAAAACTTTTATTAGACTTTACCTTGTAAACTTAATACCAAAAAAAAATTAAAAATATCTTTAAAATAAAACTTAAGTAAAAAATTATAGTATAAATTTAAAACTATTAATTTAAACTTAGAAAAATAAAAAAAAATATTATATTTTCGTAATCACAAAAAATGTCATCCCGTTTATCCCGCCCCGTTCCATTTCGGTCCGTTCCGGTTCGTTCCGATTCCATCCCGGTATATAGGTGAACGAGACAGAATCAATTATTTGTCCCGGTAATTCCGATACCGATCAATGCGTCCCGTTCCGGTCCAATATCGATTCGTTCCGGTCCGATGAACCGGTTTCGGTCCGTTGACCAGTCTTACTTGAGAGATAATGGAATTGTACAACGTTCCTGTTGTCCATATACCCCTGAACAAAATGATTGTACCGAAAGAAAACATATGCATATTGTTGAAACTGGTCGAGCATTGCTTCATCATGCCAATGTCCACATAAATTTTGGACAAATGCCTTTGATATCACTGTGCATATAATAAATCGTTTATCAACCCCACGCTTAAAAAATAAAACCCCATTTCATGTGTTATTTACCACCAATCCAGACTACTATTTGTTGCGAGTTTTTGGTTGCCTTTGTTTTCCATTACCTATACTAACTTTCTCAGGACCTTGATACTCAGAATGGATACCTAAGTTATCAAGATCAACAGTAACATATGTTGTGGTGCCTCCATCAATAAACGATACTAAGTCAGAACCTCTCAATGTTACATTACCATTCCAGACTTGTGTTTCTCCTTCAATCATTCCACCAACCATGCCACAATTTTTGCTACCGACGCTTCCATCGAATCAGCCTTCACACTTTCCATCCGTAGAATCCTTGACAAATCACATATCCCCATCATCTGTTGCTCCTATTGCTGGACACACATCTGCTGATACTGATCCGCCTTCACACGATGTAGTTTCTCATGGTGTAGACTTGCCTTCACTGCGTGTAGTTGCAGAAAATTCTCACTCTTCTAATACAAGTCACCCAACAACCTCTCCTTTGCAAAAGATGGTCACACAAACACAAACAGGCTCCTTGAAGCCAAAGAAATCATTCTCGATGTTTACTACGACAGCAACATCGGCCATAGTGGAACCTTATTGCCATTCACAGACTATTAAGGATATTCATTGGCGTCACGCCATGTCAGAGGAGTATAATGCACTCATTCAAAATGGGACTTGGGAATTAGTTCCACCATCCTCGCCTTAAAAATATTATTGGTTGTAAATGGGTGTTCAAGATGAAGTTAAAGTCGGACGGTTCATTGGACCCCTATAAAGCAAGACTTGTGGCTAAAGGATATCATCAACGACCAGGTCTCGATTTTGCTGATACATTTAGTCCAGTGGTTAGCCGGTTACCATATGATTTATTGCTATCCTTTGCAGTGTCTCCAATCATGGCACATCACTTACTAGATGTCTCCAAGCATTCTTCATGGGAAGCTAGATGGACTGTATACATGTCTCAACCTCCTGGGTTTGTTGAATCCTAGTCGTCGATCATGTTTGTTTACTTAAAGTCCCTCTATGGGGTTTCCCCCCCCCCCTCCAACAAGCTCCACCATTGTACAAATGCCTTTAGTTTGATGTACTTTTCTCACTAAGATTTGTGGGATCCAAAACTGACTGTTCTTTGTTCTATCTGCCGAGCGCCGATGTTAAGTTGTTTTGCTTAGTCTATCTTGACGACATTCTGGTTGTGGGCTCTAATTCTGGTCAAATGGCAGCTCTTATTACCAAATTAACAACACATTTTGCTGTTAGAGACTTGGGAAAACTGTCTTATTTCTTGGGTATTCAAGCCAACTGGAAACCTGAAGGATTGCATTTGTCACATACCTACGAGAGATTGGATGCTTCACTACCTCTCTTCCAACTATCTGGTGTGATAATTTTAGCTCTAGGCCTACTTACCTGCTAATCTATTTTTTATTCCCAATAACACATATGGACATAGATTTTCATTTTGTTTTGTGAAACGGTTCGGGCCGAAGACCTTATCAGTCAGATATGTGAGTTTGCCCTATAGATCAGTGCCGATGCTCTTACCAAGCTTTGTCCAAGGTCCGATGTTCTGGAGTTGACAGTTTGTCCACTCCTGTTCCTTGACTGGCAAGTGTAAGTATATGTAACGTATTTAAAGTCTATTTTGTATTGAATAGTTGTGTAATTGGTTTTAGATTAGGAGTCCTTGACAGCCACTACTTTGAAGTCCTATAAAATATACTCATGTATATATTGATGTATGTATCTATGTTATGAATTGAATAAGATTGAGAAGCATCTTTAACATTCCGTTTGTCTCTACTTGTCAACTTTTGAATTGACGCACCTATTAAGAATACAATAATATATACAGTGAGTTTACCATTTTATCCTTATTAATTATAAAGTGGGTGAATTAAGAACTTGAGATTTTCTAAAAGTTTTACATTTTTTCAAAGTAATTAATTGAGTGTATTATAGGTGAAAAAAGTTGTTCTTTCTTGATTTGTCAAACTTGACAACTAACAAAAAGAAAAATAGACACGTAATTAGGGACAGGAGAGTAAAATAATATGAGGTAACTATGTATAAAATTATGTATCGAAATACATATGTTGCCTTTTGGACGGTATTATCTTTTAAATTTTCAAAGTTTGTTCATAAATCGTGCCTCTCGTTTTATGGCTTGTGAATGATCACCAATGCATTTTTGTTTTTGTCCCTTTTTATATCGTTAATGGAACTAAGAAGTAGCATTAGACATGTTGTAGTAACAGTGCGTTGAGAACTATAAAGAAAAAAGGCCAAGGAAAGAAAAAAGTGGACATAGGAAATTGAAGTCATAGTTATAATAATGCATGTAATAATTATAGGAGAATCTATGTATTATTTTATATGATAATATATGAATTAGTTATGCGAAAGGGGTTTTGAATTTAAGACCTCTAAAATAAAAATCTCATGTCCAAATCATCAGGCCATCTCGAAGGGTTTATCATATGCTTCCTCCATTTCGAAAAGAACGATTTACTTTTCTCTTTTAGTTTGTTTTAAAAAGAATGACATTTTTTTTGTACATTTTACTTTCGATTTTTCGTGTTGCAAGTTTAATACCATAAGATTAAAGGACAATTTTGTACATTTGACATAAATTTAATTTAGAATACAAAATTCAAAATATTATTTATTTCTTAAATTTCTTGTCAAGTCAAAGTAAGTCACTCTTTTTTAAACGGAGGAAATATCAGTTACTCTACACTCTATCATTACATAAATTTCGTCATAATTTATACATGTATTAATTATGTAAGTTTCTAATTACAAAACAAACACCATATTAATTTGGGAAAATGCATAAGTATCCCCCCTTATCTATAACCGAAATCTCAAAGACACACTTATATTATACTAAGATTCTATTAACTTCCCCTGAACTTATTTTATAAATAATTTTCTAACCCTTTTCAACCTACGTAACACGATTTTCTGAGCTCCACGTGTGTTACGATTTTTCTAATAATAGTGCTTGTAGTTTTAAAAGACTACCAAATGTTTACTTAAAAACTCATAGAATAATAGGAGTTTGTTTATTTTGTGCCATTACCTCTTTAATTTATTCAAGAAGTTTCATAATGACTATAATGACCCTATAGTATCTCGATACCACTAGCCGAAACACCCACATTTGCTCTTAAATTGTAGAATTTTTTATATATACGATAATAATTTTAGTTTCACTATGGTATCAAGTTGTACAATATAGAAAATGGTAATGAAATACATTCCATCTTCAAGTGATGTGTCCTCATATTTTAAAAGAAATTTCATTTCACGAGTATCTTTTCTGAGTCTAGAATCTAATTAAAATTAATATTTCTATCTTTCATAATGTAATGATAAAATTTGCGTATATCCCTACTTTCTCAAATTCCATTTATTAGTTCACACTTGACGTGCTTCTTACTTTTCCTTCTATTTGCACCTTTAGAGGGTGCGTACTTTTTACGTCATTATATATTCAAACATATATGAAGAAATCTTATATATATATAAAGATATACACCTTAGTATAATATTATATATTGAAATGCATAGCCTAATATTCTATGTTGCCCGTTGGATGGTATATTTTTTTAAATTTTCAAAATTTTGTTTATAAATCGAGTTTGACTACACGTTTTATGGCTTGTGAATGATCCCCAATACATTTTTGTTTTTGTCCCTTTTTATAGCGTTAATGGAACTAGGAATCAATATATATTCTCTACTATTACGAAAATAATAATTAAAAAAAATATTTTTTTCCAATTTTCAGATACTCTTATCATTTTTACTTTGAAAATAATTTTTTTTAATTTCAAATTTCACAATAAAACATAGTCAGACATTTTCTAAATAATTTCACCAAAAAACTCTAATAGGATAAAGTTGTAAGATTTTGCACTTTAAAGATAATTTGGTTCCTAGTTACCTTGGATTAGAAATGAAGTTAAACAACCTCACCACTTATGAGGTAAAGATAAAATATGCGTGAATTTCATTTTTTCTGAGAGAAACTCTTTTGAACTAACCTATTATATATGTAGTTAACAGTGTGGTTGAAGAAATACAAAAGGCAAAAGAAAATAAAAAAAAAATGAAAAAGGAATTGAAGCCATAGTTATAATAATGCATGGAATAATAATAAGGAAATCTATACATTATTTTATATAACTAATTTTTTGACAAGTGTGTAGCATATCAATTCAGAAAATTTAAGTGAAGATTTGATTTAATAAATTTTGCATAAAATAATATAGCAGATTTTTTTATGAATCTTCAATGTGGATCGTCATATATTGTCTTTTTAAACTTTGATTGTGAAATTGCAATATTGAAAGAAGTTAAACTAGACTTAAAAAGTTTTAAATCTCTCTTTTTGTCCTATAATTGGAAAAAAGGATAACCCACAAAAGGCAACATTTTTTTATTGGTTTGATGAGAGAAGATCTAATCTCGCTTATTCCATTGCGATATTTTCTTCTTGATCTCTTAACATTTTATCGTTTTTAAAAAAAAAAATCAAAATTATATCACAAAGGACCTTGTTAATTTGTAACCAGTAACTTTTGTCAAAAAATAATTATATAAGTAAAATCTAACTTTAAATGTATCATAAATCACAATAAGTTATATTTATATATAAAGAAATTCCGATAAAAAAAATTTTGATTGCGATCTGTAAAAGACAAAAAAAATAATTTTGGGGCTTTTCCGTGAATCAACTCGGGACCCTCGCACCAAAGCGAGAATCATACCACTAGACCAAACGCCCACATTGGTTCTTCCATTGTAGACTATTTCTATATCTAATTATATATTTAATTTGACTATAGTAACAACTAGCAAGTTGTATAATATAAAAATAGTAATGAAATATATTTCTATCTTCAAGTGATGTTTCCTCTGATTTTCATAGAAATTTCATTAACAAGGTTTTTTTTGGAGATGAGGATCTTATCAGAAACAATAGTTGTTGTCTTTCTTATCGTTTGGTAGAGTGTATAAGAATAATGTTAAATAGAGTGTATGTAATCTGCATGACAATGCATTTATATTTTGTCGGACATTACTTATTTATACAAGATATTTCTCCATTGATTTGTTGTGATGCATCAAAGAATAGCATGCATGCTGAAAAAAATAATTTACAAAGAGATCCTCCACTATTATGATAGAAAAAATGTAAAAAAGGTTTTGAGGCACAATTGGATCTTTAGTCGTGCTGATGCATGCATTAAAACCATTGTATTGTTAATACCCTCTAAGCCTGGTATTAGCAAACACCCTTAATACCATATACAGTAAGAGGTATAACTATAGGCAAAAGATTGGTGCCAAGACTACGCAAAGCGGCAAATACCTAGTAATCACACACTAGATTCCGCCTTAATTTTTCCTAATACACTCTACCACAAACAAGCAGGCGTACACCACCTATCCAAAATTTTTCCATTTTATATAGGGTTGTGTTTTGGTATGATTGAAAAATTATATGTAATCTAGTTTTTCCTCTGTCTCTAATTACTTGTCCACTTTTGAATTGACACACCTATTGAGAATATAATAATTTATATAGTGAGTTTATCATTTTACCCATATTAATTATGAAGTGAATGAATTAAACATTTAAAATTTTCAAAAAGTTCTACATTTTTAAAATAATTAATTGAGGGTATAATAGGTAAAACAAATTGTACTTTCATTATTTGTCAAAATGGATAAATAATTAGGAAAAACTAAAAAAAAAACGTAATTAGGAACATAGGAGTTAAATAATTAATTGTACCAGGGAGAACTTATGACAAGCGACGAAGAGTGATACGAAGAAATGTGAAGGCGAGGCGAGAGGGAGAGTCAAGGGAAGGGGGGGAATAGAGGAGGTCAAAGTTAAGGTAATTAGAGGGTATTGTGAGGGAAATTAGGCAAATATGGGATAAGAGGGATAGGGGAGGGTAGTGGTGAAACTGTAGTTTGGGCTGAATTCTGGGGCAGAGGGAATTGTGTGATAATCCCGGCGGTTAAAGCAGATTGAGGGGTGGAGGTTGATAGAAGGGAAGGAGTGAATATAGAACGATAGTGGGGAAATGGAGCAGAGGTGTTTGGTGACACAAAGTTCGGTGTGGTGAAGCTGGTTAGGTGGGTTTGGAGGGATAAACAGAAGATGATAGGGGGAGGATATGGTCCGGGGGAGGGAGTTTTGTGATTAGGATGGGGGGGTGTGTTGAAGGAAGCTATAGGTTAGGGGGGGCGGGTAGGGGAGTTGTGATGAGGACGGGTTGGGCTCCTGAGCACGGGAGAGATAAGAAGAGGCTCCAACTGGTGGGGGCGGTAAGTCGGAGGTTGATGGGTGGTTTGTGGGTACCGGTGGGTCGGAGTTCAGGAATAAGGGATGGTTGGAGTTGCGAGAAAGTAGGAGAAGTAGAGGAATTGGGTAAAGGTGGTTTTAAGACTTAGAGAGAAAGGGGCGATCAGATGGGGGAGTTAGGGCATAGAAGAATTGGGTGTGGGAGATAGGGGGGTGTATACCGGGTGGGATTGATGGTAGGGGGGAGAGATGTATGGAGGAGTGTTGGGGCGTATGAGGGAGGAGGGATTGTAGAGAGGGGGTTCGTGTCGAGGAGGGGGCGCGAGGGGGCCAAGTCCGTTCTCCTCTTCCTATATTGCATACATCACCTAAGCTCTCTTTGCCTTTGTACGGTATATCTTTAAAATTTACAAACTTTGTTCATAAATCAAGTTTGTGAATGATCCCCAATGCATTTTTGTTTTTGTCCCTTTTTATAGAGTTAGTGGAACTAGTAATTACCATATATTATCTACAATTATGAAAAATAATTATTTTTTTCAATTTTCAAATACTCTTTATCATTTTTACGAAGGGGAAAAATAGGAGGAAGGGAGGCGGTAGCTGAGGAAAGGTTAACGAGTAAGAGATGGTGAGGGGAAAAGATGCAGTATAACGGGTTAACACAGTCGTGGTGTGAGGGGGGGGAGGGGAGCATGTGGAAGGAGAGGAGGAGTATAGGGTTGAGGGTGGAGTGAGAGGAGCACACGAAGAGGAAGCAGTTCATGGATATGAGTAAAATAACAGGGAGATTTAATTGGGGGGGGGGAAGTGAGGTGAGAATGGGTTTGGGGGTGAAAGTGCACCAAAGGGATGTGTGGTGGAATTTGTGGAAGTGAGGTAGAGTTGTGGTTGAGGTGGAGGTGAGGAAGATGCGAGGGGGAAAAGATGGTATGGGGGAAGCTGGCGGGAGATTGGGGGTTGGACGAGGGGAGGTAGAGAAGCAAAGGGAGTGATGCGTAGAGAGGGAAGGGATAGGGGGTTGGGGGTGTGGGAGGGCAGGTGTGAGTTGGGGGTGATATATGTTGAGGTAGGGTGAAGGGCGTAGGGTGATGTACGTGGATAGGGGTCTGTAGGGGGATAGGAGGAGAAGGTGGTAGGTGGTGGTGTAAGGGGTTTCGGTAGGGATTGTATGGTCTTGAGTGAGTTGTGTGGGGGGGGGCTTTTAAACGGGTTGGAGAACCGTGTGAACGGGATGTAAGTGGTTAGGGTAGTGTGGGGTTGGTAGGAAATCGTGGTATAAGCGGGGATTGGTAAGACGGCGAGGCGGGCGGAGTAAGTTGTGATGGACACGGGCAGGTAGGGGGAGGTGTAATTGGAGGTGTAGATTTTGTTGTAATATGTTGTAAGGCTGAATGGATGTTAGGGGTGGGTGGTCCGTTGCGGGGTGTTAGGAAGCGGTGGTCTATATAAAAACAAGAGGGACTACGAGGTAAGAGGGGGTAGGAATAAAGGGGGTGGGGGGTAAAGGGGCGTAAAGAAAGGAAAATGTGGGGGAGCCGGTCTGTGGGTGAAGCGATGGAGATGGGGGGTCTGGGAGAAAGGCGGTGGGTTATTACTCTGAAAATCAATAAAAAAAAATTCAAATTCACAATAAAATATTGTTCAACTTCTAATAAATAATTCCAGAAAGAAATTCTGATAGGATAAAATTGTGAGATTTGCACTACAAAGATAATTTGGTTGTCAGTTCCTTCTAGGTGGCCACTTTACCTTGGATTAGAAGTGAAGTTAAACAACCTCTCCACCTATGATGTTAAGATAAGATATATGTACATTTTTCGGACATCATTTTGAACTACATTAGACATATTGTTATAACAATGTGGTTGAAGAACTACAAAAGAAAAAGGAAAGAAAAGAAACAAAATGGTAAATAGATAGGAAATAAGTTACCCGTACACCTGAAATGAAAACTCTTAGCTTTCGCGGCAAGGTGTTTCAAACTCGGACTCCAAAATGAAAGTCTCAAAGCCCAAACCACCAAGCCACCCCAAAGGATTTATCATACATCAATTACTCTATCCTCTCTTGTGTATAAAATAATACATAAATTTCGTCATAATTTATATATACATGTATTAAGTATACAAGTTTTACAAGCCAAACACCATATTAATTTTATACAGAAATAATTTACCTTCTAATCAGCTATCAAATGTGATATTTTACTTATGTATAATTTAATACATATACATGAGTCACCTTTAAATAAGCTACCAAATTAAACAACTAACTTACAATTTTAAAAGACTACCAAAGTGTTTACCTAAAAGCTCATAGAATAATAAGAGGTTGTTGTATTTTGTGTCATTCCTTCTCAAGAAGTTTCATAATGAGTATAATGACGCTATAGTATCTCGATGTAACTTATTCTCAACAAATAAGGATGAAAGAAAGCAAGTAAGTTAATTTAAAATTCAAATTTACTATCGTATATTAAGAAATCAATTAAATATGTATAAGGGGTGTATTTGGTATGATTTTTTTATATATACGTATCAAGAAAAACTATACATAATCTAGTAAAATAAAACAAAAAATTAATTTTGGGGCGTTCCGAGAATCGAACTCGGGACCTCTCGCACCCAAAGCGAGAATCATACCACTAGACCAAACGCCCACGATGATTCTCATTTTACAAAATATAAAATAAACTATATCAGTGTTTAGTTTGACTAATAACAAAAAAAGAAAAAATTGCCAAAGAAAGTAAAATTTCTGATTTGTCAATGATACATGTAAGTAAGAAATATGAACTCGGTGATGGAGGCAGAGTTTTCACATAAGAGAGATATCCAAAGTATAAAGTGGTAAAAAGATTTATATATAAATTAATTTCAACGTTATATATATACAATGTAAATTTCTAATCAAGAGGATTTACATGAATCCCCTTTAGCTCCGCCCTTATCATAGTTAAAGAACTTTACACTGAAGTCAACAGCAAATTCAAGAAACTCTGCTGCGTTTACTCTGTCAATATTGATCACATCCTCCCTTTGACAACTCAGGTGCATCGGGCACGAATCCCCTGCCTCCGAACAGGGGTCGCATAAAAGCATCATCAAACCTTCTCCAATGGTTATGAATAGTGTAAGAAGGTTCCTTCAGTAGAATACTCAAACCAGATGGTCGTAAGGGATCAACATTTCTCATCTCAAGTTCGAGTTCTTGCTCGTTAGTGAGAAGTGGGCGTGCAAACGATTGTTCAGAAGAGATCAGGTTGTTGAAACCTTGTGATGAAGGCAACAAGAACCTTACAAGAGGCTTGGTTATCAGCCCAAACACCTAAAAGGGGTCAAAACAATCGAAGTTAAGTCACTATAACTTCTACGTACTTCTTAAGTAACATGGTCAGTGATGATTCATATAGACGACACCAACTTGTTTAAAACTGAAGTGTTGTTGTTGTTGTAAATGAAGAATGTTGACTCCATGAGAACTTTCTTATCTTCCAATGAATGCATACAATTTTTTAAATATGTGAGGACTTTTTTCATCTCATTTTGGGGTAAGGACTAGCAATGACGGATCCAGAATTTTCACAAACGAACATCAAAAGGTAAACCCGCTAAAAAATTAAGGGGATTCAACGTATAGAATATATATACATAAAAAAGAGCTGGAGAAAGGAAAAACGTAGTTACCACTGTACTGAAGAGGACTATTGTAATTGTGCTGGTGATCATAACTGCATTTCCTGGCTGTTGGGTGTGGCCAAACCTCGTAAACTGCACTCAGGAATCACACTTCAATAAACGCGATGTCACTTTTAAAATACAATCTTCGTTCTGGAAAAAGCCATACCGTGCTATGAGCATCATTTAAAGAGAGCGATAGTTCACAATCGACCTGGTTATAAGCCAATGCCATGGAAACAGATCCCCGCATTAAACCAGCCCACCATATCGTAACCTGTGAAGTTGATGAATTATTATTATTCCGATAAGATTTAGCAACACAGGCTGCTTTAGGACAAAAAATGAGATATAACCTGTTGTTTAAGACCAAACTTGTCATGCTCAGATCGCTTCAAGCAATTGGAAAAAGAGACAACGGGAACACAAAACATGCCCTTCCAACCAGAACCAGACCAAGCAGCGCAGCGCTTACCCCAACAGATTTTCCAGGACTATGAAACGGAAAATCCACAAAATGAGAATTGAATTAGGTTAAAAAGGCCAATAATTGGAACTCGGAGACACAATTTATGAAATGGATATGACATCTTGCCTGTCTTTAACGAATCTCCATTTCTCAATATCTAAGGCATCCATACCAACATAAAGGAAAATGAAAATCTCCGCAATAAATGAGAGTGTTGCAAAAGCATGTCTGTGAAAAAATAAAATTAGTTAAACTAGGAAATTAAACACCTACGTAACTTCTTTGAGAAGTTCCTAAAGAAGGATAAAGACGTTCAGAATAAGTGATTTCTGAGTGTAAACATACCTTGTTGTCACTTTAGAATTAAATGTCACATTATGCCAGGTATAGTGTGACATGACAATACCACAGATAAATACTGTAAGAATTCCGCTTAAGTCAAACAACTGAAAGGCAGGGACAATTATCACGATCAATAATTACATAAACTACATCCATACAAGTGTTCACATTGTACAGAAACTTACTTCTGCCATCACATATGACAGGTAAGCCATGAGAATCATGAGAGCAACTTCACGATCAGTTGAGTGCCTACAAGTGGAATAGACGGCTTTAAGAGTTACAAATGCCGAATAAATTTAGGTATATACGCGTTGATTTATAATATGGAGAGAAAAAAACTCCTATAGTAGCTTATAGCAGTCAATAAGTAAGAATTTTCTTAGATCTATAATCACTTTTTCTTGTGTAGACAGGTGAGCCAAAGACTTGAATGGTGATGTGCAGAAGAAAATCAGATAAATTAATAATTGGACGCGAAATGAATGGCAAATAGTAATAAACTAATTAATTAATTAAACTATAAGAAAAGAAAAATGGATAAAGAGAAGAATACCTGCCAAGATATATCTTTTTTATTAGGTACGCACTTAGCAATCCAATCTGCATTCAAAAGCAAGATTTCATAATAATGATAGATGGTTAGCGAATCTGATCAAACTAGGGGGTAGAAAAAAAATAGTGGAGCCGAGCGAATAAGAAAGCTATAGGTGATGCAACTATAAATCTTATGAAAAATTTGATCTTGGCACATGATGAACAATTGCGGCATGCTTAACACATGCAAATCGGATAGTAAACTCTGTTCTCATGGATGGCAAACAACAACAGCGTGAAACGACTGCTAGTACCCCGTGCCCTGATGAAAAAAAGGAGAAGTCTGCCGAAGAGGGATTCATGTCTAATTAGCTCGTCGGTGAGAAAATATATACGAAGGATGATCAACCACACTGGGACAGAAACATGGCCCAAACTTCTAGAGGATAAACGTAGAAAGGATTGGCCAATGCACGTAAAACATAAAGCAAGAAAGTGTGCTACTTACCAAAACCCCCAGGAAAGTGCTCGCAAGAAATAGGTACAGAAAATTTCCAGTGAACACTAAGGCAGCTCTTGAGTTGATGTTGGAGAGGTCCAACTTCTGGATCGCATTAAAGAGCACCACAGATGTTGCATCATTTACCACCCCTTCCCCAAAGACTAGACTATAGAGTCGAGGCGTCTCGTCCTGATTAAGCACCTGAGAATTAAACTCATAACGTTCAGTTTACACCAGTTGCTATATCAATAATTATCCATTTTACCACAGCACAACCATAGTGTTTAGAGGAAACCCAAACCTGCAAGGTGCAAACAGAGTCTGTTGCTGAAAAAATTGCTCCAATCGCTACGAAAAAAGTATTTGAAAATATCAGAAGATAAGAGGTCAAAATCAATTTACAGGAGAATGCCAACCACGGAAAGAATGAACTTAAAACTTATCTATATCATTGAACCAAATTATTATATGACGATTACTTCTCAGGTTATATTGCTCCGACTCTTCAAAAGTGGTCACACCCATGTTGAATCCTCCAAAAAGGCAATACTTTTGGTGGATCCAACATGCACCTGTTGACATTTTTGAAGAGTTCGAGCAACATAGTTCTTACGTACTCAAATCCAGTCTAAGAAAATACTCCCACAGGGTCATGGTACCACCAAAGTGGCAGAGATGGAGAAAAGGACGAGAGATAAGGGATCGAAGAAAATACTAAGAAATTACATGGTGCAAAAATTAAATAAACACTTAAAGTTATTTTTGAACTTTTTTACTACTGCATAAAAGCTTTCCTTGTGCTAATGAGATACTACAACCAATATATATTCATAAATGATAAAAACACAATATTCTGTGCCTAACCCTCATATTAGTCGTTTTTCTCCTTTTACTTACTCTTACGCAAATGAGGCCTCATTGTAACAACCAAAAGTATAACATCCACAATTGATAACCTGAAACATCAACTGCAACCGAAAGAAAAGGAAAGACTGGTACCGAGATAATCTCGTAGCTCCAGGACAGACATATCAAGCACCCAATAAACTCCCTTTGCGCCTAAAACACACATTTCAATTAGGGGTGACCCACACAGAAGCGATATCCCGTGTAAAAACTAAAAACAAAAGCAACAACTAGTGAACTTCTCAAGGAGGAAGGACTAAAATGAACCATTGGTAAAACTTGATAACGAGTAAATTGTTTTTGGCTTCTACACGGTAAAGAATTTAACTATTCAGAAACCATTTTGCTGTATGCAGTAGAAGAAAGGACAAGACACTTGGAATATACAAATACAGGTAACCTTGATCTTCTTCTTTCTTTTTTCTTCTTTTGAGAACGATGAATGCTAATTCAACGGTGTTACGGAAATGTCATTCAAATGCTAATTCACAACTTCCCTAATCGATTCAGATTTCAACTAACTCTAGCCTAAGACCAACTTCCCCCTCCAAGATAACTACAACCATTAATAAAGTAAAAATGTGAATATGACAGTTCAACTTCAGCTCATTTCACATCGGAACAAGAGAAAAAGAACCTCGCTTCAGCTACCTTTGCGCAAGGTATTCACTTTCTTAAGTTGACTGAAGAGGACTGAGAAAGTAGGGCATACCAAATGATATGATGCTGAAAGATATCAATGTGCCGACGGCACCAAACAACATAATGGTCACAAAATTCCTGAAGAACTGCTTCTTTTTCACCTGAAAACTGATAAGGTGCAAATGCTGAAGTCAGTCTCATAAAATTTAACATCTAAAAAACTTGCAGCTCGTTCTTTTTTTGTTTTCTGTCTAATTGTCAGTTATCAATAACAACAGCAGGCATTAATGTGGACAATCCTTATGTATACAGTATATGGTAAAAATCAGGCTCAAGACTCGGGCTAATCAGGAAGCAAAACATGGCAAAAGGAACACGTAGGATGTGATCAGTAGATGATACGGATGGCATCTTTTCTAAGTGTGTTTGGTGGAAGCAGTCTTCTTTATACAAGATCTGCACAAGTGATCAGTACCACATCCGTAAGGCCCATCTAGCTCCAAAAACATGAGATTGAATTTTACTCCGCAACCGGTTAGAATAGGATCAAGAATATAGCCGTTATGGAATCACTAACCGTTGCTTTAAGATAATTGATAAAAAAATTAATAGGTTTTATTAGAAGTGCGTATTTCGTAAGTCTTGTCCTTGGACGTTCAGCTATAAATACTACATGTATCTTCTGTTAGTAATGATGAGATTCTGATCATGACACAAGTCATATAGTATCATGTTACTTCTATTTTGTCAAGATACTAAGCTCCGTTGTTATAATGAATTACCAATAAAGTCAAGATATCTGGTGATAGCTACAAGAATCTGAAATTCAGGCTCTTCTCATTTTCTTAACTGAAATTCTTCATTTTGTTATTTTCTTTGTCTTGTTCATACTGATTCAACAGGTTATATCATTCTAGTTTCATACTTTCGTTAACTCAATCCATGTGTCCTTAAACCTTGCATATAAATTCAAGTATTCAACTGTACCTTTTTTGGCTAAACACCTTAGTCTAAATGTTCTTTCTCTTCCATATTCAGATTAGAGAGAACAAAACTTGTAATATGCAACAATGCACTAAACGAACTCAAATAACTGTGGCAACCCCATTAAAATTGACATGTCACTATAAAGGCAAGAAGAAAACAACTTACCCGGCATTAAATATGATGGGTGGCAGAACATAAATGAAGAAGAGTTGTTCGTCAAATTCTAAGAGATGAGAGCTCTTTCCTTTAGTAGTTAACAAAATGATGCCTCCTGTACTTAAGCCCTGCCACGAGAACAAAAAAGATCGTCCATTGCAGAAAAAATCCAAAAGCATAGTCCAGTAAAAAAATGTGTTGAAGAAAATTTTCCCAATAAATACAGCATTCATACATGTATATGCGTCTACACAGACTAAAGTTGTGGTCTAGCGTTTACAACTTTATTCTGCACCAATTAGGTGTAGAGTCCAAATCTTACCAAGGGCATTCCCTCTTCAAGCTCATACAAGAAATCGGGTTAATGTTAGGAATGGTTGACAGGCGATAAAATGCAGCCTTATGCGTTACAAACTTCACGCCACTTGGATGCAAAGTTCAAATCTTACTAAGGGCTTTCCTTCTTCTAACTCGTATATATGGTAACATTATGCATGTATATGTGTTTTCTCAGGCTAAATTGCAGTATTGTGATTAGAACTTCTACTTGGCGCCACTTAGGAAACGCAAAATTTAAATCTTACTAAGGGCACTCCTTCTTATAGTTTGTAGGTTACATTATGCATGTATATATGTGCTCGAGCTAAAATTGCAGTCTTGTGGTGACAACTTTACTCTACACCACTTAGGTGCAGAATTCAAATCTTACTAAGCGCATCCCTCTTCTAGCTCATAGATGAGGTAAATTATGCTTTATATTTGTGTGGTCGGGCTAAAATTGCAGTCTTGTGGTTACAACTTTACTCTACGCCACTTAGGTGCAGAATTCAAATCTTACTAAGGGAATTCCCTATTTATCAGGCTCGTAGGTATGACGGTGGTAAACATAGCTTTACGAGCTGTGTGTGGCGCTCAGGGCTAAAATTGCAGTAGTATTTTGTGGCTACACTTCACGCTACCACTTAGCCGTGCCAGAAGTCAAATCTTATTAAGGGAATTCCTTTTCTAGCTTGTAGATGACTCTGGCTAATTATAGCTTATGTGGGTGTGTCGCGGCTAATAAATTGCGAGTTGTTGCTATAACTTTACTCTACACCACATAGGTACAGAACTCAAATCTTACTAAGGGCATCCCTCTTCTAGCTTGTACAAGCGATGTCCTTTATATATGTGCATACAAACAACATTGATTCAATAAAGGAAAGAGGACTCACGATAACAAGAGCGGTGATGGAATCGTTAATCCAACGACTCTCTTCAAGGAGATGACCAATCACAATGCATCCACAAAGAAGAGCCACAAACAGAGTTATGGAATCCACAGAAACCTGATCACCATCCGACAATATACTCACCCCCAATCTCGCCACACATCCAACCCCATGATTGCAACTAGCCACAGCTGGTCAAGAAACAAAAGTGTCAGCAGGTTCACTAAGTGCCTGGAAAGGGCGCTAGCGGATACTCCACCTACTATTTCATTCAACTACAATTGTTAATCTAAGTGAACTAAACACACAATAGATACAAACAAGTATACATTCCTGACATTGCCACAACTATGTATCAATGTTC
This sequence comes from Solanum habrochaites, assembly GCA_027704765.1. NCBI lineage: Eukaryota > Viridiplantae > Streptophyta > Magnoliopsida > Solanales > Solanaceae > Solanum > Solanum habrochaites. The sequence continues at coordinate 303,688 of JAKWJA010000712.1, forward strand.
CAGTAACTAATACGAGCTATGAGTTCGGTTCCAAGTTCAAAACCATACACTTCAAATCATGACTTCAAATCCGACTCTGTCTCTAATCATATGAAACAACAAATGATAATTAACAGTTAAAAAAATTCTCTTTTTTTAACCCATGGATGCAAAAAACAACTTCTACAAATGACATTACACATTGAATATATTATATATCCTCCCCACCCTCCAACACACATAATCTTCGCCCATTTCCACCACCGTCACTCTCACCTTGTCTAGATTATATACGAATACTTTTAAAATACTCCCTCCGTTTCAATTTAACGATATTTGTATATACTTAAACTAAAGATACTTATAATTCACCGAAATATTTGTAATCTTAAAATACTATACGAAAAGATGAAATAAAATAATTGCCCCCCAAAAATATTTTTTTTCTAAACAGACTAAAAATAAATAACCCTTTCATAACATAACAGAGATACTCATAAAATTACCTTCAATTTGCAGAGCAAATGCAGAGGCAAAATCACAACTAAATGAACGAAAAAAAGTGAAGCAATAAAAACTTTACCTTTTAATTTGCTGAAAATCTGCAATTTAGCAAATGCAGAGGCAAAATCACAACTAAATGAATGAAAAAAAGTGAAGTAACAAAAACTGTTGCTTATTAATTTGCTGAAAATCTGCAATTTAGACAAAAAATTTAATTGTATGAAGACAATTAAGAACAAAGACTGATTTTATTTTTTTTGCTTAAGGAGTAAGATACGAATGAAAAAAATAGAATTATAAGCTAAGTTGGAAAAGGATGTTTTATATACTTTTTATAAAGTAAACAAAAATATGTGTCTAACTTTGTTACACTTGTGATACTCCAAATTTATTATTTGCTTCCTTAAACACAGGATTTGGATTCTAAAATTGACTCTATATATACTGACAAATCAACATAAAAAAGTCAAGAAATAAGATTTAAAATTGACTAATAGTTAATTTTTGCAGAGCACAGCACACAATACTAAGGGAAAACTAAGTAAATATACTATATAAAAATATATTTATGTACTATATAATAATATTTATTTCACTGGAACACTGTTTATTCATTTCAATACAAATTAAGAATATTACAGAAACAACAATTTATTATTAACATAAACACAAGTTTAAAGATAGATAAACACATTACTCATATTTTAAGAAATCAGACGAGAATACAAGGTGTCAATTCTTATCAAATAAACAAATATATTTCAAAAAAAAAATTAAATTCATATATATCATACATAATTAATTTTAATTCATATTACAGATTTAAAATAGTAGTGCTATAAAATGATAAATAAATACAAAAGGATCACTAACTCAGAATTATTTATTAAAAATGTACTTAATTCTTTATTTTTTCCAAATTAACATACGATGTATATATGGAACTTTCACAGTAGAACCACTTAAAAATAACCTAATTATTCTCCTAGCTATAGTTTGATAATACAATTCGTAAGCACAGTTTATATCAAGAAGAGCCGGAAGTGGAACTGTGAGAGAGAGGCGGGAGAGGGAGAGAGGGGGGGAAAAAGAGTGGGAGGAAGGTGAATTGTACATGGAATCGCTATGATAATTGTATATCTATACATATGTATTTGGATTATGGCAAGCGCGAGTTTGGGATAGGGAGGAGAGCAGGCGAGTGAGACGGGAGAAGGGCGAGAGAGATACGAGTGAGATTGCGACAAAAGAAGAGGCGAGCGAGAGCGAGAGAGAGGAGAGAGGTGAATGTATATGTTATAATCTGTATATTAACTGGCTACATTTTGTATATAGGGCAAGAGAGGGAGGAGAAGAGAAGAGAGAAAAGCACGAGGGTGAATTTGTTATGCATCTAGGTTAAATAATTGTTAGTATACAATGTATTTGATATATTCTGCAAATTATACATATACAAACTTGACCTATTAATAAACTCAAAAGTCAGCCCAACCGCAATTAATGTAACTGTTAATTGTGAGGCAGTAATAGTAAGTAATTATGACAAATATAATGAGTAATTAAATAATATAAATTTGCTTTGTTAAATAATTTTTCCTTTATATTTTGATTGATTTTATTTATAATTGATTTACAATTGATTTGAGTGCTTTTTTATTACAATAGTTCAGTAAAAGTGTGACAAATTCATAATATTCCTCATCTTTTGCAGAGTATCATTTTTTTTTTACTTTTCTATTTGATGAAATATTATTTTAATAGATATTTTTGATTGACGGATATCTGATTCATTGAATATAAATGAGTTTTTAAACTTGACTATGAACCCTATCTGACTAACAAAATTCACACATTATTGTCTTCTTTGTTAAGTCCTAAGAAAAATTCAATAAAATCTAATATCATTATCTTTACTTTCTCTAATAAAATTTTAATATTTTATCTTGCTTAAAACATAAATGAAGTTTTCGGTTAGTGGAAAGTAGCAACAACAACATCGATAAGAAATTAGACAACATTTGACTACTTATTAACATTTTATCATAATTTCATCCTTTATATATTAGGTCATATTCTTCATCAGTTGTAGGTGTATCGTAGCTTGTCTAACTCTTCCCAATACTTCTTTAATCTACTTTAACCTCTTCTCAGATTCACCATGGTCAACCTATTACACATCCTTACCGAGACACGTGTATATTTTCTCTTCACATTTCCAAATTAATACCGCTAGAAACAAAACAAATTCCACTACAAAGCAATGAAAACTTATGTGTAAAACATAATTATTCACTGAACCAGCTCACTGAGAAGATATATGATCAAAAATACATTTTCACTGAATTAATTAGAAACTTTTTAATTTTTTCATATGAAAATATTATTATTTTTTCTATTATCTCATTGAAAATATTGATGAAAATAACTACTGAACATTTCATGAAAAAAATATAATGAGAAGATAATAGTATTTTTTGGTAGTATAAGTTAACTAGTGAACTTAGCCGCGTTTCGTGCGATCATAAATAATCTCTTAATTCTTCAAAAAAAAAAGAATTAAAATAGTATTGATAAAAGTTTTGTGAAGGTTCTTTGTTGTGTTTAATTCAAATATATCATATTTGAAGTCTTAAATCAAGTTTAAAATACTACTTAAATTTTTGGATCGTTTGTAATTTTAAATCGCTTAAGCTAAAAGTTCACATTCAATGATCTCAACCTATAATAATTTATTATATATGTGTAGCCCATGCTTCTATAAGTTTATACATTTTTTAAATCTCACATCCTTTATTCTTCGTGGTTTTTTGTTTGGTTTATATCCTTTCTCGCAAAATTAAATAATTTAAAACCCAAATGAAACTTGTAAATTTGAAAGCTTAGAACATTCAAAAGGTATTATATCTTTATCATTCAAATCCCAAAATAAATTTTTTAAATATGTTTGTGTTCAAGGAAGAATTCAATTATTAGTTTTAGAAATTACTCTGTTTCCTCCAAATGTGTAGCTCTTGCGCGATTTCTTTTTGAAGGTTCAGGAGTTCATTTCAAAAGTTGTTATCTTTCGCGACCGATAATGAGAAATCAACTCTCTTTCATCTTTAAAAGTCTTAAGGACTAATTTTTACTACAATATAATAAACTTATAAATTTATAAAAAAGAACAAATTGAGAGATAATAAAACCTTAATTACACAAAAAGGAAGTATTTGAAGACAGAAATTAATTATTTGAAACAATCTCTTAAATGTCTTAATGAGAAATCTTTTTAAACAAAACTTATCAAAAATCACCATTAGCAGAAAGTTGAGTTTTTTTAACTTTTGTTAAAAAAAAAGATTATTATTTGGTAGCATATGCATACAAGTTATATTATTATTTAGATAAGGCAAAAATACTCAAATTGTATTGACTTGTCATGTGCATTCACAGATGAAGCTAATCATTACTTATCAATTTCCTTTGATTGTTCAATTGTAAATTAAATATGAATTTAGTATGTCATGATTATTTTCTATTAAAATTAGGACCTTGTCAGAAACAAACAAACATGTGGAAGATTACTAATTTTTGAATTAATATATAATTATAAAATTTTATACACACTTGAAAGAGTAGAGAATAAGTAAACCAACTTTCGCATATGTTATACTGATAAGTGTTCATCAAACCCTAGAACTTCATTCCATATTGTCATTGTTCATTTATCTTTTACCGTAAACAATAAAATGATCAATAAAAATTGAAAAAAAACAAAAAAAAAAAAAAGAATGAAAAAAATCACCAACAAAGCAATGAAGAAAATTACACAGACAAAAAAAAGAGGAAAAAACACTATAAAAAGAGACCTCAACCAAACTAAAATAAAACAAATACTCTTTTATCTATTTTGTTTAAATTTGAATTTGAATTTCACAACACATAGGTATATGTCATCCTATTTTCACTAAAGTAGAACAAAAAAAAAAGTTAATCACAATAATATAACGTTATAAAAATTAGCATAACAAGTAATGTACACAAAGTTGAAATATAATCAAGAAAAAAGAAATTCTTACACATTGAAAAGAATGATATACTTAGTATTTATATGTAAGCAATATAACTTGTAACTAATTAAATATATGCATTAAAAATAATTATAGTAATACATAAAATGTAACTTACATTGATAGTAATGTTTAATTGTAATTATAATAATTTTTAAGAAGGAAGAGAGAAAGGTTTAGGAAAAAAAAGCGTGCTAAATGGTAATGGTACGTGGGACCTTATTTTTAGGCTTAGTCATCACGACGACCTCTTAAGTTGTCCCGCATATTTCATGTAAAACCTCAACGAAAGTTTGTCAAACTGTTGTTGTTAGTAACCTTATTGCCCATTAAAATTAATACCATTGAACATTGTTTGTTAATCAGCACGCAAAAAAAATGAAAATGTGTATTACACGTACGCTATGACATGACGATGTCATGACAGAATGACAAATTGATGATGACACGTGGGTATTTAAGTCCAAAAAAATTATTTTAAAAAATGTGAAACTTTTAAAACACAAATATTTTTTTGATCATTTAACAATTAAAAAAAATTAAAAGCATTCTAAAGAAAAAATAACCACACCGCCCATGGCAATTCTTCTTTTCACGCCACCGTCCATTCCAACTTTAACAAACCTCAACTGTTTCAACCGGTAACATTTCTCCGTTTAATTTTGGGGGTCAAGGAAGATAATTAGGCGTCTTTATCACGGAAAAAAAAAAAACAAAAATATTATGATTCTTACCCATCATGGCCAGAAAATGAGGAATGGAATTATTAACAAGATTCAATTTTCTGAATGGGGGGGGGGGGGGGGGCCCCCCCATTGAATCCTAAAATCCAAGTGTATTTAAATTGTTTTGGATCTTTTTTAGTGGTCCGTTTGTGGGTCTGTGTCTTGCTGGTTAAAAAAAATTACTTATTCAATTTAAATGAGATCGCGTTCGATGAGGTGTCGATTGAAAATGCACAATCTAATTGATAAAACAAATGATTCACTACGCTAACTCATGATCTTTTATATGGGTTTATTTCTCTTTTGCACTTTTTGCGGTTTCTTGTTCCTCTTTCCTCATTTAAGTTATTTGGTGATCATGATTATGTTCTTCTAAAATGTTAAAACATGGTGGTAGGGTTGGAAAAGTTACTCATTAATGAAGGAAAGAAGAAGAACGAGAAGAAGACCTCGAGATAAAAAACTCGTTAAAAATATCCTCTACGCGCCAATGAAATGTGTGGGCACTTTCTTTGCCCATGGCAACAAAAATGTTTTAATAGGATATTTATTTTAACAGTCATAGTGTTTTAATAGGTACAAACCTTCTTCTGAGGTGTCTAGTGAAATATGCGGACAAACTTTAAGTGCGCACCGCGTTTATATACAAATAAGCCTAGTTTTTAAGTAAACTGTTTGGCTGCAGATTAATAATCTTATTACATGTGATGTTTTAACTCATTTAGACATCCCCCCCCCTATACATTTTTTAGGGAGAAAAAAGTCAGTTTTTTTTTTTTTTTTAAAAAAGAAAAAAATATATAATTGCAAATGTTGGTCATTGGAAGGGGGCCCACATCAAAATTTCAAAATTCAACTTTATAGTATTATATAAAGTTCGCTCCTCTATGAAAACCGTTAACAATGCAATATTTTTTCATCTTATAAAGATTTTAAGTTTGAACATTACTATATAAAGGACAACTTTACAATACCAACACAAAACAATTCATATTGTATGCCTAAGTTCTGCTAATTGCGCTCCATAGCAAACATTATATATAACGGTATAATTCGCTATACATATAGATTGTATAATTCGCTGGCCTAAATGATTAATTCGTGGTCCTCCTTATAACAAACAATTGTATGATTCGCTGATCTAAATTGTATAATTCGGCTGGCATATTTCTGAATGTATAATTAGCTATCTATTCACACAATGTATACATGAGCACAATTACATATTTCGCCTTCGCCTATTTCGCACCTGACCAATATTGGTACAAAACGCTTTGCTTTGCATACAATTGATCGAATAAAATGTATTGTATATTGTATAATTATAGTAGATAGGAATAAGATATATGTTGTTTCTTCGCTTTATACAAACCAGAAACACAATTTATACAATTCTATTGTTAATGTAAAGCGAGAGAAAATTGTATTCAAGGTCAATGTATGATTCGTGGCCTTTTTGTCATATATTTGTATTAAAATTTGCCATTTGTTACAACTTGAATTGATGTAAATGTTTTTGTAACTGGTTCACAGTTAAGTGTCAGCACGCAATATCTCTTTTGCATGTGATAGATACATTTGCTCTCACTTCCCACCAACCGGCAACACCAGTTTTTTTACACTTCGGTGTACACAACGCGCGAGAGACGAGTAGAGGAGAGTGCTACGACTACAGAATGGGAGAGTGACCAGCGAGATTTTTGGAGAGAGACGCACTGGCCAAAACTTTGGCTAACGTTGCTATGGAGCACAACATTAAATCAAATACCGTAGTTACTCTATTTATTTAGGTTATTAGTTTGCCTATTATATACAACTTTCTATATTAAATCATATTGTAAAATAGACGTACTTCCAATTATAAAATCTCAAACACAAAAAGAAATTAATTGAATGTTAATATATTTATGGAACATTGAGCGAGAAATTAAAAAAAAAACAAAAGAGAATGTATCGGTGCCATACTTCGGGACTAATGAGATTCTCCTACTAAGCCATTTTTCATCACATACAATAATTACACTTTAAATACATTTGGCAAACAGAAAAATAAATAGAAAGCCTTCACTTCTTTAGTTTTTTTTCTTTACAAGAATAATAATTAAATCAAATGATTTGGTTTGAAAACAACACCATTTTTTTGAAAAGTATTCAGAAAATTATTTTTTCAACATTTAAACAAATTTCCAACTACTTTCTATTATATTCCAAAACGTCTCATTAAAAAAGGAATATAAAATCGCAAGCACGGTTAATTAAACAAATAATGATTTTTGTATTTTATGTTGTGATAGCCATAGATGAATTTAAAATCATTTTAAAAAATTAAGGTATGAAAAAATATTCTATATATATTAAAAAAGTTCTTACTAAAATTATTGAAAACTTTTAACGACCCGTTTATATCTAATCAATCATCATACTAGCTTTTTATCCGCTAATTTAACAATAATTTTGCCATTCACGTTTCAAGAGGAATATATGTGTTTCTGGTTCAAAACTTCTACATAAAATTAGTATTCTAATTGTATAAAACACTTCAGATAAGGACAGGAACTCAATATCCTTGGTTTGTAAATCTTGGTATGAAGCTGAGAGGTGTTGTAGGAAAAGTGTGTTCGTTGGGAACTGTTATGCTGTTAGCCCTTCAATCTTGATTAGACGTTTTCCAGATCTCAGATTTGTAACGATTAAAGGGAAGCCACATTTTGCTGACTTCGATCTTGTACTTGAAGGTTAGGGTGCATATTTTTATCCATGGGCTGTTTCAATGGCGAAAACTTATCCATTTCTTGAGGAAATTAGGCTTAAGAGAATGGTTGTTTGTGATGAGTCATTGGAGCTTATTTCTTCAGAGTCTTGGTTTTACAGTCTTGTGAAGGATTTGCTACTGATGGACTGCTGCCGTTGCTGCTAACTGCAGGTTTATCTAGCATCTTTTAGCTGTTTTTTTTTGGTAGACGACCCTTGTCTGAGTAATGGTGAAAGAGAAGTCTTAATCTTTGCATCTGGGTTAACTGTGCTTATTTGTAGCTGAGGGGTTAAGGAACGTTTTAATCTTTGCAGCTGGGGTTGACTGCATTTGTTTGTAATTGAGTGTGGTTAAAGAAATGGTATGTTTTTAGAGCATTGTTGTCTGAGTACTCTAGTCGTTAATGGTGAAAAGAAGTCTTAACCTTTGCATTTGGGGTTAATTATACTTGTTTGTAACTGAGGGGTTGAGGAAAGTTTTGATCTTTATATTTGAGGTTTAACTGTATTTGTTTGGTATTGAGGGGTTGAAGAAATGGTGTGTTTTGTAGAATATTGTTGTCTGAGTACTTTATTTATTAATGGTGAAAAGAAGTCTACTGTTTGCATCTTGGATTAGCTGTTCTTGTTTGTAACTGAGGGGTTGAGGAATGTTTTAATCTTTACATATGGAGTTGACTGTATTTGTTTTAATTAAGGGTGGTCGAGGAAATGGTATGTTTTTTTAGAGCATTGTTGTCTGAGTACTTTAGTTGTTAATGGTGAAATGAAGTCTTTGCATTTGGGGTTAACTGTACTTGTTTGTAATTGCGGGGTTGAGGAAATGGTATGTTTTGTAGTACATTATTGTCTGAGTATTTTGTCCTTATTGGTGGAAAAAGTCTTAATCTTTGCATCTGGGGTTTACTGTACTTGTTTGCAATTGAGGGGTTGATGAAAGTTTTAATCTTTGCATCTGGGGTTAAGTATTGGTCTTAATGAGTCATTGGAGCTGATCTCAAAGTCATTTATTCAAAGTCTTGGTTTTACAGTCTTTTGAAGGACTTACTACTGGACTTGCTCCTGTTGCTGCTAACTGCGGGTTTATAGCACTCCTTAGCCTGTTTTGTTTCGCACTTTGTTAGATTACCTTTTTCTGGTCTGTATGGGAAAAAATATCGTGAATCTTTGCATTTGGGGTAGCTGTTACTGTTTCGCAAACTGAGGGGAGTAGGTTATTCTTTGCATTTGGGGTTGACTGTATTTGTTTGGTAGTGAACGTTGCTGTCTGAGTACTTTAGTTGTTAATGGTGAAAATAAGTTTTAATATTTGCAGTTGGGCGATTTTAACTGTACTGTTGGTAACTGAGGGGGAGGAAAGTTCGGTAAGGTTTGCATTTGAGGGTGTTAATGCCTTGTATTGCTTGTAATTGGGAGCGGTTGAGACAGCTGGTAGGTTTTGTAGAGCATTATTGCTGGAGTTCTTTAGTATTTACTTGTGAAAAAGAGTTCAAATCTTTGCATCTGTGGGGTAACTGTTTTGAGGAAATACTAGAAGGTTTTGTTGAGCACTGTTTTCTAAGTACTTTAGCCCTTGCCGGTGACTTCATTAAACTGATTTGATAGAACAGAAGGTTTTGTGGAACATTGGTGTCTGAGTACTTCAGCCCATACTGGTTGGGATAAGTTTTAATCTATGCATCTGAGAAACTTTTCTTGCTTGTAATTGAAGCATTGGGGAAGCAGTGGGTTTTGTGGAGCATTATTGTCTGAGTACTTTAGTCTTTCTGGTGAGAAAAGTTCTAATCTTTGCATCTGGGGTTTGAAATGTTTCTTGTTAGTAATTGAGGGTTTAAGGAAGTAGTAGGTTCTGTGAAGCATTCTCGTCTGAGTACTTTAGCCCTTGAGATATCCCTCCCACATTGTGTGAACAGTCTCTTCTCGTCGAGCATGTGTTTCCCCATCATCTGACTTAGAAGATGAAGCAACATTGTTAATCTCTATCTCTGGTTGGTCGCTGATATTAAAGTTGGGGTTGTTATAACCAAAAAATTAGGGTACATTTGAAAATAAAATATAATTCAACATTCGAAAGCGAGTTGGAAAACATGTTATAAGTGGTTTTCCAAATTTGATTTACAACTTCAAGTCGGCTTCAAACTTTTCATATACAAACACTGGTTTTCAAATGAAAGGACATATTCCAGAAACAAAAAGGCAAATCCCCCTATTATAAGTAGACAATGAATTGAATTATTGAAAGGGTTTGACCATTCTTGTAAACATGGCCCGAGCATCAAAAAAAAACAAATAAATTAAGGTTGATTTTATCTCTTTCCATTTGATTATGGACACCTCCTCTTATATTTGACCTTCTTTTGCCTGCTATTCTTGTTTAGGGCTGGGAATAAAAACTATAGAAGCAATGTAACTCGATATTTTCTGCAGGAACCTGAGAGAACTGGACCTGGGAGAAAGTGAAGCAGAAGACCTGAGTGGCCATTGGCTTAGTCATTTTCCTGATAGTTATACATCGCTTGTGTCATTTAACATTGCTTGTTTGGCTTCTGACGGTCAGAATTACACTATCACAGATTTGGCGAGCGTCTAGTTGCTGCGCTCTCCTCCATTGAGGACTTCTTCGGCGCCTCAATAGTGCACTCGTTTACCAATTGAGACATTTCCCAAGACCTATTGTCAGCTCGAAGTGTGAATTTCGGTACCAGAGGACCCTACTCTGCGGACAGGCAGGATGATGTTTCTGAAGTTTTCATAAATGTATCTCAAGCGTTTTCAGGCTGTAATCAACTCAAAGGCTTGAGTGTGTTTAGGGATGCTGTGCCAGCCTACTTCCACTTTATCAGTCCCACTCCAACTCCACCTCTTGTGACTTTAAGTATGCTAACCATTCAAAAGGATCTACTTTGCAAGCTCATTGGCAATTGTTTCAATTTGCAGCGGTTGTGGGTAGGTTCTATCTTGTGTTTTAGTTTTGTATACTTATTGCGTGTTTTCAATAGTCATGGCTCAATACATTAACTGTGTTTGTGATAAAATAGATAAATTGATTGATAGTTGTAAACACACAAGTTTCCAAGAGAAGAACAATTATCCTAACTTATTAATTGTCTTGCTAATTTTGGTAATGCCAGGGATAAATAAACAACGTAATGAACTTCAGTGTTTACTTAGATAACATAGCTAAACAATTAATTTCGAGTGAACTCTTTGAATAATTTGCTGGTCTGCGATACAAAGAATAAGTTAATGTTGAATCTTAGTGTTGCACGAATCCTACACTTTGACAATTCATGTTTATCTTCCGCAGTTAGAAAGCGCATTAGTTTTTCAGGCTTTTACTTGTCCAGTGGGAATCTGCTGCAGTAATTAGTATTCCAGCTTCGCTTTAAGCACTGGATGGACTTGTGATTGCAGGTGCTAGACAATTTTTAGTATGTTTGTTTTTTTGTCAACTAATTATTGAATAAGGATATTTTGGTCATTTGAACTCATCAAATTGATAAGGTTGTTGACCATTCTATTAGATAGTACGTGTGTGTTTTCAATGTGAAGATGAACAAACACATAGCAATTTTAAGCTTGTATACACTCTTTTCTTTTCCGTGATTTTATTTAAGTTTATTTCTTCTCTAAAGATGCATCCATATATATATATATATATAGTTTTCAATATGTTTACTTCTTTGTTGAATAATTTTAAAATAAGGATATTTTTGTAGTTTAAACTCATCAATTAATAAAGTTGTTGCACATTCTCCTAAGTTGTATACATGTGTTTTCAATGTGAAGATGAACAAACACGTAGCATCTTAAGCATGTATACCATTTTTTTCTTTTCTCTGATTTTATTTAAGCTTTTTCTTCTCTAAAGATGCTTCTATATATAGTTTTATACTAAAAGGATATGTTGGTCACTTAAACTCATCAAATTGATAAGGTTGTTGTCCATTCTCCTAGGTTGTATATGTGTGTTTTCAATGTGAAGATGATTAAACTGTAGCATTTTAAAGTTTGTATAATCAATTTTCTTTTTCATGATTAAGGAACTTCAAGAGCTTAGGGTGTTTCCTTTTGATCTATTTGCTCCACGACCTAATGTATCCTTGACAGAGCAAGGCCTTGTAGCTGTCTCAATGGGCTGCCCTAAGCTTCAGTCAGTTTTATACTTCTGCCGCCAAATGACAAATGACGCCTTAGTTAGTATTGCAAGGAACCGTCCTAACATGATCCGATTTCATTTGTGTATTATGGAGCCTCAAACTCCTGACTACTTAATCCTTGAACCACTTGATACTGGTTTTGGGGCCATTGTGCAACACTGCAAGGAAGTGCAGCGACTTTCTTTCTGGCCTTCTTACTGATCGTGTGTTTGAGTAAATCGGGGTCCATGCTAAGAAGTTAGAGAAGCTTTCCTTAGCTTTTGCAGGAGGTAGTGATCTAGGCCTCCTATATGTTCTCTCTGGTTGTGAGAGCCTCCGTAAGTTGGAGACTAGAGACTGCTCTTTTGGCGATGAGGCTCTGTTGGCTAATGCTGCAAAGCTGGAGACAATGCGATCCCTTTGGATGTCTAATTGTTCAGTAAGTTTTGAAGCATGTAAGCTGCTAGCCTAGAAGTTGCCATGGCTTAATGTTGATGTTATAGACGAGAGGGGTCATCCGGATACGAGATCAGAAAGTTGCCCTGTTGAGAAACTTTATATATACAGGACAGTGTCAGGAAGGAGGTTCGACAATCCTGGTTTTGTTTGGATTATTGATGAAGATGCAACATCGACTCCATATAGCAATGGGGATTGCTCTTTGGCTTCTTCTTAGGAAGACTTCAGGTATTAGTTCTATGCTGATCTTTCACCTGCACTTACTTGCTTGAGCCTTGTGTAGTTGCAGTGCTGCTTATGGTGGCAGTGAAGCGCGTGTGCCATCGATTTGACCATTTGTTGAGTGACTTTGCATCAATTTATTACAAATAATGAGTTTACTCTTGTTTCTTGTGCTATATCAGTAAGCGATAACTATTGTATTTTCAACTCTGTTGTTTTTGTTGACATCATGCTGGCAAAGATACTTGTGGTCGGTATTGTTGTACTTCTCCTTGAGATAACTGGAAACACTTGTTCATTCATTTGGTGCTGTGAAATCCATTTAATTTGTTGAGCGGTTTAGAGAAAGCGGTATTTTATTGTTGCTATAGTACACAGAGTCAGTTGCGATAAAACAAACATTTACATAGGTATATGACTGGTATTTCTCAATGTATACCAACTCGTGGTGAAATCCAAAGTTTTAAAGTCCCCATGTTGATGCTACATGTCAAATCTTACTAACATGGTGGTGCGGATATAAAAAGAAATGGACAAATCACACCAATGATCACGTGCACATTATTAAAAAAAAATTAATAATTTTTGTCATTGAACAACACTTTGACGAAATCCAACAAAAATCACGCTCCATAACTGCCAACAAATTTTCTTGACGTAACTTACAATCTACCCGCAAAGTACACGACTAATTAAATAAGGGGATATTCTTTTTGCCAAGGATTGAGCTAGTCCCCTCCCTCATATCTTCACGGTATTCCTTAATCTTGAGAGAGAAGAATCTTCAAGTTGCAGGCTCCTTACAATTTTGATTAAATTCAATGAATAAATATCTCCAAAACTAGCGAATCTCCTCAAGAGTAGACATCTCTGCAGTTTTAATTCTAAAGATTGGGAGGAAGGACTTCCTCCTCAACCTCCAACTGGAAGAGTGCGGTAGACGCAAGTTCAAAAAATTTGAGATTATCACAGGTGTCAGCGTCCTCCCCTAGTGATCATTCTTCTCCCTGCGACATGGATCGCGCATCATAAAGGGACATCTCAAGGTTGGCAGTTCTCGTCTAGTGTTGATAGTCGAATCGCGATGTCAGAGGAAAGTCATCAAGAACATGTGTTTCAAATTGAAGGAAGTGAAAATCCCACGGCCGATTGTCGATTACAGACAGGACCCAATGTCGATGTTTGTGTTTGACTTTTTTAAACTTACAGGAGTTTTGGCTAGTTCAGTTAGGCATCCAATTTCGGGGGACCAATGTGCTCCGTTGAATATCCACGCTCCTTGGAGGACAACTGAAGCATATGAAGTGGGAAACCCTTTTGAAAATTATTCTTGTTTTTCGAATAAAATCAACAGTTCCCTAATATTCTCAAGAGTTCTCTAACTTTTGTCCCTGTATCAATATGATTCATCACGGCATCCATATAAAGAAGAAACAAGCATCCATAACAGCACTCGCGCTTTACAAGATCACAAATTCTCGGTAATAGATATCAAGGTCCGTGATTATTTGTATTCACAGAAAGAATTTAGATTCCAGAGGTTGGAAAGACAAGGCAGATATTTACACTTGTTGTGGCCCAATCTTAAGTACCTCAAATGATTCAACATGCATATTCATTTTAGCGCAAAGAATCATCACCATGATAAAAGAGGTATCAAGGTCCAACACTCTAGAAGACTCAAGTGTTTTAGGTGACAATGTATCAGAAACACTGTCATCCAGCTGTCTCCATTTTTTGAACAAAGATAGAGCCAATGTTTATCCAGAACTGCCTTATCTTATTTGAATCGAACCAGACAAAATTTAAGCAAAGTGCTCATCCTCATCATAATCAAGATAGTTGACGAGCAACAAATTGATGAGCACTTGATCTAGCCGATCAAACAAATTTTCCTTTCTTGCTTTCTATCAAACAAAAAGCATGCACAAGATATGAATTTGGAAATTCAGTTGATCAACCTACCTCATGAAAAATTTACCAAGCTACTGGAACTGCTAATCATCCATAGGAAATCTTCACCACTGTATTCCATACTCTCAGCTCAGTCGTCCTCCAAAATTCCTTCGACCCAAAAAAATATTCAAATCATAGATACTCATTATAGTGTCCTTCGGCCAACTTGCAAAATGCAGCAAGCACGGCTTGAGGTGATGTGGTAAATGGTCATAACTTAATTCTATAACTTTCATCACTTCCACTTCACTGTTCAAAATAAAAAAACTCAAACTACTTTGAACTTTAAGCCACACACTCCTTTTCTTTTCCTCCCCAGCAGACTGCAAAGCAATCAGATCAGCCACCAAAGGAGCCACTTTACCATTTTCTGGCTATAGCCTTACCGACAAGATAATAGTTCATCAGGCCACAACTCTCGTCACAAATGCCCGTTTCTCAATAGTTCCCAATGTCATCTGGTTCTAGCAATCGAGGTCCAGAGGAATCAGAGCAGACTCAGCTTTCCATGCAAAGCCCGTCCTTTTCGAGTTGTCAAAATAATCTACTTCTTCTTAGCTCAGGAAAAGGTTTGTCAACTCATCCATGTAGTACGTCTCCCACAAGTCATCTAAGACAATAAGGATGTACCTCTTTCCATACAGTTGTTTCCGAGCTTATCAGAACATCCAATCTTCTCACTCAATTTTGTATCTGAGCACTCACTGATGAAAATGTTATTAACCAACTTCTTCTGCAATCACATCCTTGGTCGACCGTGCAACCATGCACGAAGGTCGAAATGGCTTAGAAAATGGACTTATCATTGATACTTTGTGTGCCACAAAGTAGGTTTTACTAAAAGCGGCAGACCAATGATCGAAAGACTCTATCTGCCGGTCACCTGGTGAGATTTCTAAGATCAAGTTGTCTCTCCTCACAAAAACCTACAATTATTTTTCACGTCAGTTGTCAATGACTTTCTCTCACTGGTTTCTTGGGAGCGTTCAAACGATTGACCTCTGTCCTTTGGAATGTTCTCATCTAAAGCAGAGAGATCCTTCTTTGATAAGTTTGATCTTCTTCTATGAGTAATGGGAATCGAGCCGAAACTACAGATGTAAGAGCATTATCTCGAACACAATTTGGAATCTATGACATCTCTTGCCTCATAAGCAATCTAGAACACGTGCCCAGTATCTTTATACAATCCTGACTCAGCCCAGCAGCCACAAAACATGATCTTATAATTCCAGATCTTGCCTTCACCAGCTCGATTTTTTTTTTTGCCCTTTTTCCTCATCAAAGCAATTGAATCAAGCTTAGAAATCTAGAGCAAACATTTAAGTGCATGTGTAGAGATGCATGACAGAGTGGTCCATCACTCATGGACAGCAACATTGAGACTAGAATCCCAGGGGCTTTCAGAGATAAACACGTTTGAATCGATCTTTCTTGAGGAGGTCCAATATTTTCAGCAAGTCTAGGGTTGCAAAAATTGTTTGGTTCACTTACCACTCTTTATTCCTAATTACTCTTCCAAGTAACGTACAAGACGAATTCATGATACCTCCCTGGTCAAGCGTACTTCGACGACGACGACCAAGAGCATCACAAAAACGGTTGTCATGATGAAAAAGTCCTGCGGCATATCGGAAAGAATAAGTAATAGGAAAATCCATCATGACATGCACCATCGTTCAGAGGCCCCTGACTAGGCTAGGGTGAATAACAAGTATCATATGCTCGTGTAGTGATATGATTATTCTCTGAGAATATCCATGAGGTTTCCAGGAAGGCTTCTAATGAAGCGTCCAACTTCTGCTGAAGGTGAAGCTTTCAATTTGCATAACATTGTGCATTTAACCTCCACTTTCAGTGGGAACACAATCTTCAAGAGTAGATGTTTTAGCTGGAAGAGTCGAGAGTCTCGCTATCATTCTGATCATCATCCATCTGATCTTCCTCACGTCGCTATCATCCAAAAGAAGAAGTTCCTACTCTTTCAGACCCATCAGTTGAAACAGATGGTTAAGACATTCTCAACCATTCTCATGCATTAACGCAGCACAACATTCCTATAAAACCCATGGTGAAATCTCTTATGTTTTCACATAAATTCTGAAGAAGTTCATATTGAGTCACCGTGTCCAGGAAAGATCGTTTTCCATTCTCTAGGAAAAAACAGAACACGTCAATGTCGTTGCTAAGAGAAGAAATAACACCTATGCCAACAAATAATACATTTTTAAAGCCCATATCTATATTCAATACTTACAGTGGACTTATAAAATCAACATCCCAATGGAGTTGTCTTTGCTTCTTCCTTATCTTGTCGTTTTTCCATGATTCTATTTTTCTCAAGACCTGATGATAAGAAGTAGTAAGATAAAAACTTTAACAGGGAGGAAAGAAGTGAAAAAGATACGAATAATCAATAATATCACTATTTTCACATATAGTAATTTTAGACTCGCACAATTGGAAATGTCAATCTTAATCACACATCAAAATGTTTATGACATGAAATCACAAACATAAAATCACAATGTTAAAGTAAAAGTGATTAATTACTAACTCTTCTAATAATATGTTGCCCCATCTCGACTGGCTAATGGAAAAAGATTTTTTTTTGAGAGGAGCTGACAGGAGAAGAAAGAAGAAGAGCCCCCGTACCAACACCCCCTCTCATACCATTCACTTTTTCAACTTTAACTTCAACCAAACTCACCCACCCCGACTACATCTCTTTTCCTCTAACAACCCCCGGATTAAGCATGTTCATACCTTTTTGACATATTTTTGTTAGACAGATTGAAGTTTGGTTGAAAGGAGAACAACAAATAGCTAGATCTAGAATTGCAACAAAGATTACTAAAATACAATTCATTGACTTCACAAGTCCTTTAAATACCAAAAATGCTCAGTTAATCATTTTCATGTTATTCTGCTGCGAATAAAGTTTAGCAAAGAAGAAGATGGTACCTTACACAGGCTGAGAAATAATGCTGAACCTATTAAAAAAAAAAAGTGTAGTAGTTGAAATACAAACCCACCGACTTCTCAAGTCTTTTTTATAATATGTGACCTGTAAAATATTATATTAATCTTAAAGAAGCAAAGCCAATTTTTATACCGACGAAGATAAAAACAAGTGATTGTCATTTCATCAAACACATATCTCTGCAATATTAGAAGCCATGTTCCTTGTTTCAGAAACCAGATCTGGACTCTCTAAATATAGTATAAGCGTCTTGTTCTTCACATGGGAAGATTCCGAACACGAGATATAATTAAACGCCTATAATGAATTAATTTACTTGATGAAAGGCCAATTAACAAGAATAAGTATCCGCACATTGGCCAGTTTTTGTCTCCTTCCATAATACTCACCTACTAATTCCATTGACTTGCAGAATTATACATCTCTCTCATCTTTTTGTGTTTGGTTGCTTCTAATTTGAGGCAACGACATTATCATATGTTTACTTTTCTTCCTTATACAAGTGGGAAAACTCAAAGTTAATTATTTTTTTTTTTTACAAAACGTAATTCCATTTCCAATTGTGGTACTTCCTCGGTTCGAAAAAGCGATCTAGTTGACTTGGAACGGAATTTAGAAAAAAGAAAGAAGGTTTTTGTCTTGTTAGTACTAAATTCAAAATGATATCATATGTACCAAAAGGTCATTTTAATCTTATGGTTTAAACATTTACGGCGGGGAGTTTAAAAGTTAAAATATTGTCAAAAAAAGGGAAAGGGGTATTCTTTTTTAAACCATACTAAACATGAAATAAGACATTCTTTTTACAAGAATAAATATATATACTAGTTTCTCAGAACGGCTTCGCACGTGGTTTCACATGTGAATTTTTATCAGCATACGTTCGAATGACTAAAATCTCATTGAACTCATATATGTAAATTGTAATGAATAATAAAATATTTTATACACAATTACAAAAATTCAAATATTCTTAAATATTTTATACACACAATTTAATTAGAGAAGAGGTAAAACGTAATTTCCAACTTCAACTTTTCGGTTCATGCTTTTAGTAATCTAGTCTCCGCGGGCGTTGCACGTGTATCCCAAATAAAAAGTCAATAAAAAAAAATAACGAATGAAAACGTTATATAATTACTATTGAGGAGAGTTATGATGTTTTTTTCGCGTGTTCCTCGATATTTCGATTCTTACTGCCACAGTAGATAAGTCCCAAATCTTACCCATTATAAGCAATTAAATATACAGACAGTCATACAACAAGTAAGTCTAAGAAAGACACATTCAAGTTAACGATTAAAAAGAAAAATGCGAGTTATTTACACTAAAGTTATATTGTATCCTTAATGTGTGGTCGTTACCAAATGATAAATACTTCCTTAAAAACTTTCAGATATACCCAGCTACCTTCAGGCTTACAACTACTACCACACGGTTTTAGAGAGACTAGGAAGTCGCTAAATTGTGAAGAAAAGGTGATATATTGTGCTAGCAAAACAGCTGCAATTCATTTTATTATTAATAGTTTAAAAGTTGCGTAAACATGGTTTCTTTTCTGTGGGAAGCTGCATAGAGAGTGTAGAGAGTTTCAACAGAGAGCTTCCACAGCCCGACAATCATTCAGTATACACAATGTGTACAACAACATTGCAATTTTTGATATGGTGTGATCATACCTTTCAAGCTATTTTTTTACCATTAAAAAACACACGTTAGAAAAGTTATCATTAAAATGAGTTAGCAAATCAAACGGAAAAATCTAGACTTAATAAGATTGACCTGAAAAATTAGAAAGCATTTTTGTACCCACTTACAATGGAAGCTGTGTTGAATGACTAATATTGATATGTTTAATAGTGTAGCTTGAAAATTTGTTGAGTTAAAAAAACGCTTACATTCCTCAATTACTTAATTGATCCCTTTCAACTTTCCTAATTAGCAAAATACGTTTAACTTCTATATGATTTCATTTTGTCCTATATTATGTAATTTCATATTACTATTTAATTAGGATATTAATTTATATTTCGACGTAAAGTATTGATATATTTTTAATTTCAGTTATGAGGGACAAAGTAGTAGTAATTCAACTTTACACCAGTTTAGAGCTTCATGCTTATACATACTCTCTGATATATATATATATATATATATATATATCTATATATAAATATATATACGTATCTCTATCTAGATACAGCACATTATATATATATAGATGATATATTATATTGACAATTTGTGCATTCATAATACTTAAAATTCATGACTTTTGATTGAATTGTACCTATCATCCTTTTTGAGTTGACCAACCGCTCAGGGCACCACCGACTTTACTCCCATTGTCGAGACATGATGATTTCGCTTTTGAGATGCGATGGTTACATATATAATAACTTGTAGGATCACCGAACCCAATGAGTCAATGACATAGATTTTCCTATCATTACCTTTACGGGATGAGGTGAAACACGAAAAAACTTTTACTCATTTCTACTTTAATAAATTCATTGAGCCTTTTTATCAAACAATCTTACATTGCGTTTTGCCACAAGACTTTTGGTTTTAAGCAGCAAAAATGGTTACTTATAACAACAGAGAAGAATATTTATAATGTTGCTGTCATTACATATGCTCCATAATTACTTTGATTTTTGTTAATCGAGAGAGCAACGGATTAACTGCCACATTTCAATCAATTTCACATGATACCGTCCACTTTTGATTTGCACGCACTTCGATTAATTCCATGCATAACTCTATCCGTCAAAGATATGGATAGATATTACAAAAAAGACAAAATACATAAATATGTCCTTTTAACTTGGCTTCAAATAACAGGTATCACCTTCGGTTTGGGCGTGCACAAATACACACTTAAAATTGTATAAGTGTAACAACTAAACACCCCCCACATTTCCTACTGATATCCCCTACATGCACTTTTTTACCTATGTGGTGTCCACCAAACCCGCCACCGTGTCGCTGTAGGACTCGCCCATTGTGTTTAATTGTTCTATTTATATAAGTTGACAGTGTATACTTGTGCATATCCAAATTAAGTTGGAGGACATAAACGTAAAATGAGGTCAAGTTAAAGGATACATTTATGTTTTATGCAAAAAAAATCACCCTTTTCTTGCTGAACTGGAGAGATCGCTGCTTATGAAAGAGTATTAATTTATTATTTTTCATGCTATGTATGATCAAATTTGGATTATTTTGATAAAATAAAAGGGAAAAATGTTGAATATTTTTGGGTGTGGAGACGACAGGGTACTATCGATTCCTCATAACTTGAATTTTATTATATCAAATTAAGAATCTGATTCTGTCTTACAACTTTACCACACTTGTTGTTTGCTTCAGCAACACTCTTTACTTGAGAACTCACTCTTGGTTGCTCTCTTACTTTTATTACTTCGTTTCTTGCTAGCTTGCCTACAACTCAAATGGACCACCTCTATTCATAGGAGGTGATAGAACAATCTAGCTAAACATATTTTTCTACTATATCCTAGAATATTCCTTTAATTACTTAATTCTAGAATTACCCTATCTAGAAGACTAGTCTCTCTAGAGTACACATTTAGAGATCTTCCTTCAATTCTCCATATCTCCGGAATATTTTAGATTTTTCTTGATTTGTCTTGAGTAGATAATTAAGTTGATGATGAATTCTTAAAAAAATATGTTATTTAATTTTGAGAAAAAGTTTATTTATGTAGCTTGACTCATTTATGTCATTGTCGTTTGAGAAAAGATATATTCATGCTATTATTTTTTAGGCATATTACATGAATATGCCCTTTAACTTGATCTCCTTTCACATTTATACCCTCCAACTTTGAATGTGCACAAGTAGACAATTAAACTTGTATAAAATTGGACAAATAGACACAAACGTCCTACTGGCATCTTACATGAAAATTTGTGTCCTATGTGGTGTCTTACATGTATTATGACAAGTAGGACTCGTGTGTCTATTTGTTCAACTTTATACTAATTTAACTGTCTATTTGTGCACACTCAAAATTGAAGAACATAAATATAAAATGAGACTAAGTTAAATGATATATTTATGAACTTTTCAATTATAAAAAAATATTTTTTAAACCTGACCAATTAGTTAGTCGACCACAATCTTAATTTTAAAACGTTATAATCACATATTGTCTTTTTTGCCAAATTTAATCCTCCCCTATTGGGGGATGACACAGCGAATTTTTATCATTCTAATTTTGATTGATTTTCAGTAACTAAGGGATTTCTAATTAACTGAACATCTATAATCTCATATATATTATAAGTAGGACGATTCAAAGCTCAAAGTTGAATTAACTATTTAACTTTATATTAAGATCTAATTCACATAAATATATAAAATTACTTAACGAATATTAATAAATGACTCGTTAATCTGATGCATCAAATTCACATTAATACTTAATTTCTCTTTGTTGTAAAAATCAAGAGTATTTGATAGTTTTTCCTTTCCTCAATTTGCTATGGACTAAAATCTCCGAACAATTTACTGCAAATTATTTTATCTACTCAAAGTCATCTTTTAACGCTACTGCTATCAAAAGTACCTGCTGTGGATGTTTCTTAGTCAAGTGATAAGAGGAGGAATTAGAGAATTATCACAAGCAAAGTTCATTCATCTGTTCTCCATTAATATTTATTGCAAAATTTTCCTTTTATTTTTACCACTCTTCTTGTCACAGCTCTTAAATATTTGTGTACATCCTTTTTTTTAAATATTTTGTTGATCGATATACTTTCTTATGATTTTCCTTTTCTAGTGGAATATCTTGTGGTCCTGTATGAAAATTAGTGATATACAATTCATGTTCTCCTATAGATTTTATAATCATTAGAAATCATAATGAAAGATTATTCAGTTAATTTTATTTGCACTATCGATCGAGTGTTTACTTAGGTTTAATATATTTTTTTCGATATTGTAAATTTTAATTCGTATGAGAGGAATAACTATGAAAAAATCACATGTAATTTTGTAATGGTCTTTTTATTGACTTTTCGTTTTTAGATTGTATAATCTATTGATCTTTCTTTTATTATTTATTTGTTTGAAAAATTCATCTTCCAAATTGATCATATATCTAAAATAAGCATTTGAAAAGTTGTGTGTTGCTTCCCTTTATTTGAGTATTAAAAGACCTTTTATGAAAAGAGATACTATTATTATTTTCTCATCATAAACATATGTACAATATTTCTCTCCCGGTTCCCCAGCCTCTGCTCTGTGCTCGCCTCCTTCCCCTCCTCCCTCCTCT
The DNA here is from genome assembly GCA_027704765.1 of Solanum habrochaites. Taxonomy (NCBI): domain Eukaryota; kingdom Viridiplantae; phylum Streptophyta; class Magnoliopsida; order Solanales; family Solanaceae; genus Solanum; species Solanum habrochaites. The sequence continues at coordinate 326,758 of JAKWJA010000712.1, forward strand.
CTTCTTATCGTGCGCAGCTCTCTACGTGCACAGTGCCATTACTATTTTGGGGCCCTTTTACTAAAGGAAGAGGGAGTTATTAGGGCAGGAAATAGAACAATAGGGGTGACGTAACCATGAGAGACTATCTTGAGCTATAGAAGGGGCGGACGGCGTGAAAGGTGGGAGAAAGTGGAAGGTTAGTCAGGCAAGACGGTCAATTAGAAAAACATGGAGAAGATGTGCCGAAGTCGGGCGAGGAGTCCGAGGGGCAGGCCGCACGGAATTACTTACGGGGAAGGGGAAGGGGTCAGTTGTAAGGGGAAGGCCTACGTAACGGCATTAAGTACAAAGGAAGGTGGGAATAAAAGACACGCGGGGGAAGTTCAGAGGTGGACGTGCAAACCGGCACGTGGGGAAATGAACGTGAAGGAGGGCAGCGGCCACAGAAGGGAAAGGAGAGGAGATGACGACAAGAGAAAGAAAAGAACAACACAGGACAAATCAAGAACACTCCCAAAGCAACACGAAGGCAGATTTAACCCTGGGGGCGAAAATGGGCGGGGTCGTCGTGCCTATGGCATAAACTATATGATGGCACAGTAAATGTTCGAATACATTTTGAAAATGCTATTGAACATGTAGATGAACGTACATAAAGCTATTGGGAAAGAGTAATCACGATTTTAGATTAAACACTTTGTTTTCTCAAAAAAAAGATTGTTCTTTTCTTTTTCTTTCCCGTTTAGTTTTGTTAATTAGGAATGCTTTTCCTTCTCTTTCCCTGCATTTTTTGTTCTCTTTACTCCGTCTTTTCCGCTCTCTTTCTCGCCGCCCCCGTCCCGTGGCCTCCCCTTTTGCGGCATCTGTTTTGCCTATTCCCCCCCTTCTCTTTCTTTGCTTACCTCGTCTTGTCTCCCCCTTCCTTTCCTTGTCTCTGTTTCTTTTTGTTTTGCTCTCTCTGCTCCCCTCCTCTCTGCAGAAAGTTGCGTCGGAGAGGAGGCGGCGCGGAAGCGGGTGGGGGGAGATGAACTGGGGAGAAGGGGCGCATGGGGGTGTCGATGAGGGTGGGGGGGGGGGTGGAAAGGGGGAAAAAGAGGGAAAGAAAAGAGAAAACGAGAGAAGCAGGGGAGCCGGGGGGAAAGGAAAAGATGATAAAGAGGGATGGAGAAGAAGAAGCAGGCGACAGGCCACACGAAAGAGGACAGGGGGGGGGAGGAGAGAGCGGGAGGAAAGCAAGAGAGACGACCAGAAGCAAGGCCGAGGGCCCACGAAGAGGGAGGGGGGCACAAGCACGGGGACAAAGGAACGGGGGGGGCAACGGGAACGGCGAGGAGGAGGGGAAGAGAAAGTGGCAGGAGGGAGCGGGCGGGCAGGGGGAAGAGGGGGGACACAGAGTCATCGGCAGACCCTACAACACACCACCAAGCGAAGGACGCGGAGGGGATCATAACAGCGGGGAGGGCGGGCCGAGGAGGCCGACGAGGGGGATGGTGGGCAGGCTATGGGAAGAGGCCACTGAGAGCAAGGAGGAGGGGGGGGCTAGGGGAGTCAGACTTGAACTAAATGAAGAAGGCGCTTGAATTAGAATGGTTTAGGAAGGTTTTTTTGTCGCCAAAAACTTCCGAAAAAATGATAGTGATTTGTATTTCTTTTTTTTTTTTTTCCATAATACATATTGGTTATATGATAAAGTGTCCTTCAAAAGAACTGTGTAGGTGTCGCCTGTTTTTTCTTTTGATTATTTTGTATGTTTTTCTCTCTAGAAACTTCTTTAATTTGATTGTTCCATAAATTTCTGATTGTATTTAATTGTATTTTTATTTAGGGCTAAAGTTAATCTTTTGTGACTATATATAATGCAAAATTTGCTAATTACGCTATCTAAAGTTCTAAATTTTACAGTTGTTGATAAATTTTTATACATTAAAATAAGATCCTCGTTGATGTTATTGTGATTAACTCTTTAATTTGATTTTTCCATAAATTTTGATTGGTTTTTAATTGTATTTTTATTTAGTCTAAAGTTAATCTTTGTTACTATCTAAAATTCTAAATTTACATTTTGGTTTATCAATTTTAATACATTAAAATACGATGCGCTCATCTGCTGTTTTTGTCACATTTTTGATAAGGTTGATTTTATGTTTTAATTGTTTGGATTGGTTATTCGTGTGATGCATGTACACGTAGATCTAAATGTTTTATAATGAATATAAGAAAAACAAATTAACACAATAGTCCAGTCACTTTAATGAGTGTATAACCTATGGTTTCGTTTGAACAGTCAGTCAGTCAAACACATTGGGACTGTTACCACATTCATTCTCAATTAATAATTATAGCATACTCTATGGCTTGTTTACGCCGAGTAGTCGAAATTAATTTGTAGACAAATTTATCAAATGATATTAACCCTCTATATATTTCGTAGATAATGTGCTTATTAAAATCCTCTCTTTCTAGAAAAATGACATTTAGGCTTGACTTCAGTGGATAATTGTGACCGTTAAACTTTGTGTTGCACCAGTGTAGCCTATATCTGCCACAAAGGACGAGATAAGAAGTTGACAAACTTCACTAGTCTCAGTTTGAAGTCAATAATGAATTGAGAGAACTCAAGTCAAATTTCAGCGGAGTTTCTGATCGTGTGCTTGGTGTGCGGTTTTCACAATGTCATGGCTGCGATACATTTAACTGTTTTTTTTTTTCTAGAAGGGATACATGAACTGTGTTTGTGATAAAATAGATAAATTGATTGTTAGTTGTAAAACCAGAAGTTTCCAAGAGAAAGAACAATAATCCTAATTTATTAATTGTGTTGCTGATTCTGATAAATGCCAGGGATAAATAAACAGTGTAATGAACTTGAGTGTTTACTGAGATAACATAGTTAAACAATTGATGTCGAGTGAACTCTTTGAATAATTTAGTGGTCTGCCATATGAAGAATAACTTAATGTTGCACAAATCCTACATTTTGACAATTCATGTTTATCTTTCCTAGTTAGACGCTTCATTAGCTTTTGAGCTCTTCTTGTCCAGTGGCTCTTTTGCATAATTGGTTATCCAGCTTACGCTTTAAGGCACTTGTGATGGAGGAGATTGCCAACACTAGTAAGGAACTTCAAGAGCTTAGGGTGATTCTACAGATTCTTCGAGACATTCTGTGTCTACAGATCTTTTTCTGAAATGGTGTCGCTAACAAGTGCCTTGTTTCTTCTTAAAATTTGGATTTGTCGGCTCCATGTATCCTTTTGTTTATGCTGGAGTAAGGTCCTATATAGTTTCCTCCCTCCCCTTTGTTTGTTATTAATCTTCTTTTTTAGCTGTTAAATGTGCCCGAAATGTGCCCTCATGTTCACTTATCTCGTATTAATAACTTATATCTTCTTGATTTGGAACTGAAATTAACAGCAGAATCTTCGGGATCCAAAAACCAGAAAAGTGAGGTACTCTTTCATTTGTTTAGATCACTACAATTTCTCAGTGGTTAGGCCCCTAAGGAAATAGTTGAGGCCTCAAGTACATCCGATGCTTATGCTTAAAATCAACTATAATAGTACTAAATAGACATTTACTCTCAGTGGATGTTCTTACTGTTGGTGATGATATTCTCTTCAGGATAATACTAGGATTGCACAAGTATAGTTGCATACATTTCAAACAGAAAATGTTTGTCAAGTGCTAGAATGAACTTCTAATTTTTATTGAATTTATGCTTTTAGAAAAAAACCAAATTGATGAATAAAATCAATTCTTAACTGAAAATTTCGTTGATGAGTTCGATCCGGGGGGAAAAGGCGAACCAAGAAACACAATTATGGTTGCCAAACTATGACAGTTCCGAGGAGAGAATCAGGAGGCTTGGATAGTTCAAGCTATACATTATTTCGATTTTTATAATATTTGAGGAAGATCAAAAGCTTAATGTGGTGTCGCTCTACCTTGATGGTGAAGCATTACAATGGTACCGGTGGTTATTTATGAATAATCAATTAAGTTATTTGGTTGTCATTGATGAATATTAAAATTCGATTTAAAAACCAAGAAGATAATATGAGTCTGGTTCGTGCAGATTACGCTTCCCCTTCTACCTCTGGCCCACACCGTGTCCCCTCCCCGGGACTGAGTACCAAAAATCGTTGTAGAATTTTGGTCGAGCTTTGTAATTCGAGTACTCTTCCCAGGCCACACATAAGTTACATGCCAGTTGGGAGCAACATAACACTCTCTTATAACCGTAAAATCATGACTCACTCATAAATGCACACGGGCAATACAAATGTTGTAAGTGTGTGTATTATTTCCTTAGGTACCGATTCTTATCTCTCTCGTCTCCCGCTGACTGTTCAGCAAGCTTATTTAGGTGATTGGATTTGGATTGAAGAGATTCTATGAACTTTCCATTCCAGATGGGCATGTCGAGTCAAGTACACGGTGTGCTATTAATTTTGTTCGTTACAAAGTCCGTATGTAGCAATTTTCTGTCTGCAACAGTAAAATTAATGTATTGTGGCACAGCAATGGAGTAATAGTCAACATTAATTATACAATGAATGTTGTTTTTACTACTGGGAGATTTTTTATTTTTTCTTACTAGTTGGACTACCTGTGAAGCTACTAACTTAGTACGATTTCTCCCGGCACATATTAATAGGAGCCACTTTTTCCTTTTTTGACTAGCTAAATCCCACTTCCCCCCCCCCTAGCACTATGGCCCCGTCTCCCGCCCTCTCCCCTCTTTCCTGCCTGCAGTCGCACTTGACTTTTGTGCTTGTTACCCACGCTTCATACTCCAGAGCTTTTTAGCCGCTCCCACTGCTCCCTCTTGTTCGTTTAGGGCTCCAATTGGTTCTCTCCTTGGTGTTCTCTTGTTTAGCATATTGTCGAAGCTGAAGCATTCACTAACCACTTCCCAACTCATTTACTCATCATCTAGTTCACAAGGTTTGGCACATTCTTCATCAAGAAATCAATCATTTGACATCATCAATCACTGCCGATCTCTGTCGTTGACAAATCGGTATATTGACAGTTGATTTCGCTGCTAAAGAATTAAAATGATATTGTGTACTAACTCAAGGTCAGTTTATAGAAAATTTGGTACATGTATGTTAAAATTTTTGCTCGTGTAGTTTTCTTTACTTTGTGGTATAATTATTCTTTTTATTTTGCTTTTTTGTTCGTAGTCGGCCAGTTGATTTTCCGTATGTGTTTTAAATAGGCCGATGTGCGGCTAGCCGGCTTAAACCTTTGGTATGTTTAGGTCACATTTGACTACACTCAAAGTATTGTCAAGGACTTTTACTCTTTTTTTAGGCATTGATTTTGATAGTATTTAACATTATTCTCTGTGCCATGACTCACTGCTTTGTCCCTCGCTGTTGATTTTTCTTTGTCCCCCGTCGGGCGGCAAAGAGTGTTTTCCCCCCTGATAAGCCTTCTTTACAGCTAGGTAAGATAATGAGTGTTCATGAAGCTAGAATGATGTTTATAGTTTAGTAGCACGTTGCGTACCTTTTAAACCTTCTACTACTACTTACTGGGTCTCCTCTATGTTACTCTACCTTCCTTACGCTTCTACTGTCCCGTGCTTCATATACGTATTGATTCCCAAGATTTGTACAATCCGTTGAGCAATATCGTAAGAAGCTTATTATTTTCTAGTTGAACGTGTGCCGCCTACTGCTCCTCAAATTTGTTCCGGGGTCTTGTTTTATTGTGGGTGCAGTTTTAGTATGTTTCTATGCTTGTTATTTGTTGTGTGCACTTAATATTTTAAGACTCGATTTTGCCACATTTTCCGCACACTTCTTCCACCTCACCCACCAGTCACCCTGGCGCCTAGTTCAGCGAGGACTTGGATTGGCAATCTTAGTATCACATTGTACCGAGTAAAAAGGAAAATGAGATAGCAGATACCAGCTCAAGTTGCATAAGAATAGTCGGTGCTTTCAAAATTTTCGCCTGTTTTCTTTTCTTCTTTCTCTACTTCTTTCGTCTAATCCTATTGTGCCAAAATTATTCAACTTGTGGAAGAATAGTTGGTTGTGTTTTTCTTGGAACAAACTCAAGTGCATGTGTATTCATGATTTTTGGATAATCATAACGGCTTATTTCAGCAGCAGGATTTTGGTTCTTTACATATCCGTTTTTCATGCAAGCATGACTTGTCCTGTGGTACTTACAATCCTTTGTCGTGATCATATTGTTCGTAACTATTGATATGTTACTCTCAACGGGATTTATTTAGCGCAATGAGATACATGTACGTTGCAGTGTTGTTCATTGGAGTTACAAATAGCACTGTTGTCCAACCAGTTGTTTCCGTTGAAAGATTGAGTATATTGTGCTGTCGTTTTGAAATGATTTGAAATCCTTGCTCAATTAAATGATTTTAACTCTTTTTCTGTTGTTGTAAGTCTTTAACATGCAAATTCTCTGTCCAAGTGTTAACATAGAAAGGAAAGACGTCATTTCTACTAGTATCTTTGTCTATAAATCGAAATTGTGAGTATTCATATAGTCGACTCCAACTTTTTTGGGATTGAGGCATAGTTGTTGTCTTTTAGCTTACAACCTTAGTATGTTAATATTACGGATGTTTTGTTTTGTGACTTCCAGTGGTCTAACAACCATTATCAAGGAGTTATGCTTCCATTACCCATGCCTCTAAAGGTAATTCGTCCTCATTTTTAATCTAGATATACTGTTTGCGTTCAAGCATTTCAGTCAATAGGAAAGTCATATCATTGAACATCGGATTATATACAACCTCGTAAACATTATAACCAATCAACTTATAGTCAAAATATAAAGAAGTAAACATTAATTGTCTCTTATAAGAAAAATAGCACTCCAGTTCCTAGTCTGTCTCTTTTCTACTGACAAGAAACCTGAGATTCTTTGTTCATGTTTTAACTATTGTTAATATTTAGTAGTACAGTATGTTGTTGTTTTGAAATGGTATAGAATCATTGCTTGTGTAAATGGTTTAATCCTTTTCTATATTGTTTTAAGTTTGTTGTTGTGTAGTATATGATAATTAATGGAAATTATTATAAACTTTGGGTTTTACTACATTCAGCCATGATTTTGAGTTTGGATAAAGTCACTTATTATGTATTCTCCTGTGCAGCCAGCCAGCTGATGTTAGTGACAATAATTATAGTGAAACTAGTTGAAGTTCCATAAACTGATCCTATCTTGAGTTTGGGTACTTTTGTGTTGAATATTGTATTATTTCTTAATACTAATATGTCCTTTGAATAATGATGCACATGTTAGTTAATTAATTTATTATTAGTATCTAAAATTGAATATTCCTGGCAAATGCTACAAAAAGTTATATTTCATAAATCACAGGGGTCCAAGCTCCTATTAATTTTAATGTAAAAATCATTAATTGCGAGGGGTTTTGACTCCCCCGAGTTCACAAATCGTTGGGGTTTTGACTCCTAGTTTGAAATGCGGTTGGGGTTCAAAACCCCCGCTAGTTAACCCCTACTAATGGTACCGGGAGTTGCCAAGAAACCCACACGACTTAATTGTGACACTCCTAATTGAGGAGTTTATTCAACATCTGGGTCCATGCTAAGAAGTTAGAGATGCTTTCCTTAGCTTTTGCAGGAGATAGCGATCTATGTTAATCTTTCACCCACGTTTACTTGCTTGAGCCTTGTGTAGTTGCAGTGCTGGTTATGACCCTTTGTTGAGCGACTTTGCAGCAATATCATTTTAAAGTTCACTTCACGGCCTAGCAATAGAGTAGTATCAATATCGTTTTAAATCAGTACCTTGACTGAGCTTTGAGCATATAAATGGGACTTCAGACGAAGTTAGACACAAAGGCAAATCCACAGAGAAATCTATGAATTCATGTGAATCACTAAATTTCTGTCAAAATCTTATACATATGTGAATCTAATTGTTATTGATATTAACGTGAGGTCGCCATAAATACCTGTAAACATCATATCCGGATAATACAGTGGATAATATGCAGTCTACTAGAAAATTAATGTGTGCGTGAATGGAAAGAAAAAAAATAAAGAGAGAACGACAATGGCGAACAACATAGCATAGGAATAGTAGTTTGGTATACAAGATTAATGTATAAAATTTAAACATCAGATAGTCACTTCCATCTGGGATGCAACATCATATAAGCACTTATCTTAAAATTACGTATGATCAAGTTGAAACCCATAATACGAACATACCTCATGTGTGACTTGCAATCACAAATGGACAAATTAACAAATGATATGTGTCATATAAAATTATATCTTAATCATATACAATATCACCACAGCAAAGTTCAACCATAATGCACTTAACATAAGGGGGAAAAGGATATCTTCTGGCAAGGATCTAGAAGCTCGCTCCCCTCCCTCTCTCTTCAGGCGTATTCTTACTTGCGTAGTCAGAATCTTTCAAGTTGAAGGAACTCTTTACAATTTTGATAATTCAAGAATACATTCTCTTACAAAACTAGGGGAATTCTCCTCAATCTTACCACAATTTCCTGCAGTTTTTAATTTCTCAAGATTGGGGAAGGATTCCTCTCCAACCTCCCACTTGGAAAGAGTCGGTAGACGCAAGTTCAAAAATTTGAGATTCTCAAAGGTGTCTTCCTCCCCCATATTCCATTCTTCTCCCTGGATGATTGCATCATAAAGGGACAACTCTTCAAGGTTGGGCAGTCTAGCTATTGTTGATAGTGAATCGGATGTCAGAGGAAAGTCATACAACAACAGTTGTTTCAAATTTGAAGAGAAGTGAAAATCCCACGGCCAATTTGTCGCTACAGAGGACCCACTGTGGTTTGTGTTTGAACTTTTAAAACTTACAGCGAGTGTTTCTAGTTCAGTTAGGCAATCCAATTTCGGGAACCAATAGTGCTCTGTTGAATAATCCCACGACTCCTTGAGTTCAAACTGAAGCAGCTGAAGATTGGGAAACCTTTTGAAAATATTCTTTGTATCTTTCGAATAGGAAATCACCAGTTCCCCTAATATTCTCAAGTTCTCTAACTTTGTGTCCTCTGCTATCAATATTGATTCATCTGCATCCATATCAAAGAAAGAACAAGCATTCGCGAAGAGCACTCGCAGCTTTACAAGATCCCAAATTCTTGGTAATAGTATCAAGGTGTGATTTCTTCTTCGTTAATTCACCGACAAGATTTCTAGAAGTCCAGAGGTTTTGAGAAGACAAAGGCAGATATTTACCTTCTGTCCCAATTCTTAAGTACCTCAAATGATTCAACATGCATATTTCATTCAGCAGGATAAGTCATTACCATGATAAAATGAATTTTCCGGTCCAACACTCTGAAGCCTCACGTGTCTTAGTGAAATGCTCGACACACTTGTCTCCATTGTCTCATTTATCCTCAAAGAATAGAGGTGTTTACCAGAATGCCTTTTCTTATTTGAATCGAACATGACAAAATTAAGCCCAAAGTGCTCCTCATCATCATCATAATCAAAGGTAATTTGACGAGGCAACAAATCTGATGGAGCACTTGATCTTATCCGATCAAACAAATTTTCCTTTCTTGCTTTTATCAAACAAAAGTCATGCACAAGATCATGAATTTGGAAATTCAGTATATCACCTATCTCATTGAAACAAATTACCAAGCTACTGGAAATCAAATCATCCATATAAATTTTCACCACTTCTTCCATACTCTTCATCTCCGTCTTTCCCACAAATCCTTCAGCACCCAAAAAAACATTCAACTCATAGATTGTCGTTATAGTGTCCTTCGGCCAACTTGCAAAATACAGCAAGCATGGCTTGAGGTGATGTGGTAAATGGTCATAACTTAATTCTATAACTTTCATCACTTCCACTTCACTGTTCAAAATAAAAGAACTCAAACTACTTTGAACTTCAAGCCACAAACTCCTTTTCTTTTCCCTCCCAGCAATGACTCCAGCAAATCAGGATCATCCCCACCAAAGTAAGCCCTTTACATTTTTCGCATTTCTTTACCGACACTAATAGTTCATCGGCAACTCTCGTTTCACTGCCCTTTTCTCTAATAATTCCCAACTTTCATCTGGTCTTCTCAATCGAGTCAAAGGATCAGTGGTAGAGCTTTCCTGCAAAGCCCTTCCTTCTTTTCTCGAGTTTCAAAAATATATTCTACTGTCCTTCTTAGCTTCAGGAAAAGGTCTTGGTCCAACTCATAATCCATCCCATGGTAGTAGTCTCCCACACGTCATCTAGACAATAAGATACCTCTTTCCATACAGTTGTTTCCGTAGCTTATCAGGAACATCAATATTCTCACTCAATTTTGAATCTGAGTCACTAACTTGATTGAAAATTTTATTCAACAACTTCTTCTCATCATATCCTTGGTCGACCGTGCACCATGCACGAAGGTCGAAATGGCTAGAAACTGACTTATCATTGTATACTTTGTATGCCAAAGTAGTTTTACCTGAACCCGGCATACCAGTGATCGAAATGACATCTAGATCTGCCGGTCCACTGGTGAGCTTTCTAAGTATCATTTTGTCCCTCTCCTCCTCAAAACCTACAATTATTTTATCAGTTTCATGACTTTCCCTCAACTGTTTCTTGGGAGAGTTTCACACCGATTAGACCATCTGTCCTGGTAATGTCTCATCTAAAGCAAGAATCGTCTGTCTTTGATAGTTTTGATCTTTCTTTATGGTAAGGTCAGTAGAAAATAAGAGGTAAGAGACCATTATCTCGAACAATAATTGAATCTATACATCTTTTTGCCTCATAAGCCACATCGTAGAAACACGTGCCCCGATATCTTTATATTATACAATCCTTGCTCAGCAGCTCCACAAGAATGATCTATGAATTCCAGGTCTTGCCTTTCACCACTTAGATTCTTCCTTCATCAAATCCATTGAATAAAGCATTAGAATCGAGCAAATCATTTTTTTTTTTTTTTTAAGTGGGTCATGTTGTAGACGATGCATTAAATAGTGGTCACTCACTCATGGGGAATCAACATGAGATGATCCGGGGCTTTCAGATAAACACGGTTGAGCTCTTTCTTCTGAGGAGTCAATATTTTCCAGCAGTCCTATGTCTGGTTGCACAATTTGTTTGGTTATTACTCTTTATATTCCTTAATTTCTCCTTCAAGTCAGCGTACAAGAGGTATACCACAGTCCCTGTAATACTTCCTACACGACATCCATGAGATCAAAAAGTTTGTCCATGATGAATAAGCCTTGGGCATATCAATAAAGAATAAGTAATAGACTTCCATCCGGACATGAATTTTTCGCGCCCCTGAATTGCTAGGGGTAATACAGTTCCAATGTGCTCTTGCAGATGAATAAGATATTCCCTTAGAATACTGGAGAGGTTTCTATAAGCGCTTAATGAAGAGTTCCAATTCAGCTGAAGTTTGAAGCTTTCAAGTGTGTATGATACTATGTGCATTAACCTCCAGTTCAATCAACCGACAATCTTCAAGAGTAGATGGTGCTAGCTTGAAAGTCGAGAGTCCTCTATCATTCTGTCTCATATCCGCTCTAGCTCGTAGTGTCGAGATCTTCATCAGTCTGCTTCCTTCCAAAGGAAGTGTCCTACCTTTCGCCATTAGTTGAACAAGAGGTAAGACTTTTTCAACCAATCTCAGCTTAATCAACATCACTATCAACCACATGAAAATCGTCTTATATTTGCCACATACATTCTGAGAACTTCATATTGATCACTCCGGAAATATCGTTTAGCTGATTGCTTGGATAGATGATACAGATTCAAGAGAGGGAATCCAATTGGCTCATCCATCATGATGGCATCTGAAATTATTCAAGCTGATCATCATCATATTCTGGTGAGCCTATTAAGGACATTCCTCATGCCAGAAAGTGGTTGAAGCAGTTTCTCAACTCTTGTCTTTTTCTAGTCATTATATCTTCAACTGCTCAAAATCGGAATAAGAAAGCTGAACATAGGTACCAAAACTGCCATTTTCAGTTGTTAGCTTTTCGAACTTGATCTTTGTCAAGAGCTTTTTGATTTTCCTCATATGCTCTAGGGGGAAAACCAGAAAGCAGTCGGCAATGGGTGAGGGCGGATTTACGGCTCGAAGAGCAAGACAGGACAAGTAACACCTGCGCGAGACAGCAATAATAACAATGTAAAGACGCCTACAAATCATCGATAATACTTCATGGCAGACTTTAACCTACTAACTGTCTGCTGCTATTGGTATACCACACTATACAACTGATGACAGTTGATGGTTAGTATATCGGATCATTATCTTATTCGATTGTTTCCATGATTCTACTTTTTCTCAAGACCTGATGAATAAAAAAAGTTAGATAAACTTTTAAGGGAGACAGAAGATGAAAAGATAACAATAATCCCCAATAATATCACTATTTTCACCATAAGTAATTTTTAGACTCGCACAATTGGGAAGTCAATCTTAATCACACGGCAAAATGTTTGATTACATGAAATCATCAACATAAAATCTCACAACTGTTAATTATTTACAAAAAAAAAGAAAAAGAAAAAGGAGTCTTGCTCGTTTACCATTACTTTTCCAACCTATACAAAGAAGAATGTTATCAACTTAATCATATCATATTATATCATAAGTGGGAAGCTCTACTTCAAAAGTTGAATTACAAAAAGTCCTTATAACATAATAATTTTTTGATAACATGTAACTGTTATTATTTGTAAATAAAAAGCTATTGTATTTTCTATTAATACTACACATTGATTATAATAAAAAATAATATTCTAAAATGAAGAACTTAGCATATATGACTTCATTTATCTTTAGATACAATAACTTTGTAATTAAATGACAAAGGAAATCAAAAGTTTTGTACTGTTAAATTTATCATTTAAGTGTACCTTCCTTTACTTCTACAGGGTAAGGTATCCCATTTTTCAGATGAATTATATTTTCATAACATTATCTTAAATGGCTAGTAGTTGCTCAAATCCGTACTTACAATGGAAGCTGCAATCGTTGGTCTTTTAATTTTCTTTCCTTTATAATAAAGCCAAAACTAACAATGAATATATACTTGTAAAATTGATTAACTTACTATAATATATCATATTATATTAAAAATGAGAAACTTTTTTTGTGCAAGTTAGATTACCAAATATCTATCAAAAATTAATTATACCCTTTAAGGATGAATTAGTCATATAACATTAAAAAAATATATTAAGTAAATTTCTTGGAATTTCATAATAATTGTTTCAATTTTTTAAACACCTAATATGTCATTTATGTGAAGTCTTTTATAACTTCAAAAGTTTTTATACTTTTCAAATTCCAATCCTTAATCATTTTCCCATCTTCTTTTTTCATATTTTTAAAATAATTATTTAAAAAACTAATCATACTCAATCTTATTTATATCAATTTTTATTAAATCTTATTAAGAATATATTTGATTTCTTATCAGTTATAACTTCAAAAGTTATACTTTTTCAAATTCCATTACTAATCATTTTCCCATCTCTTTTTCGATTTTTTTCTTTATTCATTATTTAAAAACTAATCATACTCATCCTACATTTATAAATTTCCATTAAACGTAATTAATAATTATTTGATTTCTTCAGTACAAATATTATATATTTTCATATTAACTTCAATGTATTTGTCTTCTAAGAGGCTTCCTCTAAATTGCATCATATTATAAAAAGTTCAAAAGTTAGAAGAGAAAACTAAATCACCTTTCAAGAGTTTTTTCTCTTTATAAGTTTCCTCAACTCTTTCACCCCTTCCCCTTTTAGGCAATCTAATTTAGTTATTTGACGTGTTTTAGTTGTATCTCTTTTGTAATGACTATTCGTTTGGTAAGAAGATATTTGTTGCAACTCATCGTTACTCTGATAATGTGTTTGTTGTACTTTTTAATATTGTCAATATCACTATTTATTATTGATTTTTTTTGACTTTATTATTCTTCTTCTTTTTCTTCTCGACCACTCTACCAATGTAATTTGATTTTCTTCCTTCCACATTTACGGTAATTTCTATCTATATGTGAGTGGATTTTAGAGGTCTTCACGGCTTGCCAGAATGATAGGGAGATGTAGTTAGTTATTAGTTTTCTTATTTTCACACTTTTATCGGATACATTTATTCCTAGCTAGATTGTGTTTGATTAATATATTGATGTATAGACTTGAAGTAAGAATGCAAAAGAAAAAAGGAAGAAGTGCGAAAGATATTGGTATATGAAATTAAGAATGCATTGAATTCGTATATTTCATTAATTAATATGGGAAAAAATGGATATATAAAGAATGACAAATATCATATTCCGAACACATCAAAACAAGTTGTGATTCGATAACTTTGTAATAACAAATATATTTTTATTTTTTTACAGCACTCAATATATATCATTATCTTATCCAAAGTGAGAATTTGAAATGAACAGTCAATTTGCCCTTTAATCTAAATAATTTCTATATAAAAATGGAACATCAAAAGTCAATTGAATTATTATTTTGTCGTCTGTCATAAATTATATTAATTATGTATCTAATTAATAGTAAGTATTAGTTGTATTCCTTTTTCTTATTTGTTAATCTTATTAAACGATAATCTAGTTGTAATTTTTTTGCTCTGCATGTTATTTAATTTTCTACTCCTTAAATTTTTAGTTGATAATTAGTTGAATTTTCTATTTAATGCTCCTCCTACTGCTTACTTTAATTCCCATTGGATTACTCTTTTATCTGTATAATCAAATCGATTTTATATAATATATGGTTATATATAAAATTAAATTATCACTACAATTTTCAAGGAATTTAAAATTATAGATCTATTTTTAATTTTAATTGTCTAGAATATCTCACAGTTTTATTTTGTAGATTAGTACATTTTTCAGGTTGATGCATCTTCCACTTTAATTATAAGAAATATTCAAACTTTCGAGTGTTTAATTATTAATGTAATAGATTAAATACTAAGCATGACTACAATAAAATATTTAAAGGTAAAAATATTTAAGAATAAATATAACATGTAATCACTATATGATATGGTAAATCACTTAAACTATGTGCATTGATATGCACTTCAAACTCAATATAGAATGAATTTTTAGATTAATATTTGCATATTTGTCTTCTTAATAAGCTTTCACTAAATATATACTTTAACACTTTATCATCCCATTATATTTTTCCTTCATTTACATAAATCTGATATTTATAATTCACTTATTTTGAATACAATCAAAATAGCAAAATGAAGTGTGTAAAACAATTAATTATATATTAGTAAAAAGCTCTTAAAAAACGTTTTTTATTTCTCCATCAGATACAATATATTACAACTAAATACGACAGAATTATTTGTATATATTGTTTAAAATTGCAATTCCTAATTTCTAGGTTTAATTTTTATTCATTATGTTGGTTTTTAATACTTATACACCTTGAGCTATTCTCCTCATTTAATCTTCCCCTCATATAATCTGTCCACTTCCAAGAAATTAAATGTCTATTTAAACACCTTTGATTTTTACTAATTCATATCCGAAAAATGGTGTCATTTCACATTTGAGATACTTTTGCCGCACTTCAAGAAACAAACAGAATAAAAAAAAACATCTCTAACTGTCACTATATTTCTTTTGGTTTTATCTTTCAGTAGTTTAATTTTAGCTTCCATTTTATACACTAAGCACTTGTTACTCATATATCTTTTGGTGCTTACAAAATACAATATATTGTGTACCCAATTCTCACTACTCCTAATCGAGCCTTGCAATGAGAGAAGCATTTTGAAATCTTCAAGGAGACTGAATCAAGCTTTTGACGATCGTGTGGAATGTTAACAACCTAATTACTAAATTCGATTATTTTTATATTTATAAAGTTAGCTTATATAAAATTTTATATAATGTAGGACAAACGTGCACGCACGTTTCCAAGACTAGTATTATTATAAAGTGGAATCTTCTAACCTTAAGTTGAATGTCCATATTTCCTCTAAATAAATTACAATATTAATTCTATTTAATTAATCAATATTGTAAAAGTTATATTTATTCATGCGATCAAATAAGATCTTAATCCATCATAAATTCATGTTTCTAATTAATGTAGTATAATGAAGAGTCTAATAACCTTTCAACTGTAATTTGTAATATACGTGGGGGTATGAAGAGCTCTCTCAAACACACGTACATCACATTATATATATTCCTTGTTTATTCAAGTTGTAATCATCTTGGCATCTACAATAGTTAGTCTATTCCCTTGTAAAATTTTCATTACCAATTTGTTAATTATAAGATAATTCTTACTATTTATTTATTTGTATTCTTTATAGTTTCATGCATATCATCTTCTTTTTGTTGAGAAATATTTAAATTATATAGTTACAAAGATGAAATCTACTCCAATATGAAGTTGTAAACTAAATATTTATTTTTCACCTTTCCCTCGTTTTTGATTTTTTAAAATGAACTTTGTAGTTGATTTCCTGTATTTTGTATTCATCCTTTCTTCTGCTTTTTAGATATATAGTAAAGTTAATGCACATTTATATCATTAATTATTTCGAGGGTAACATGAAATCCCATAAATAATAATTATGTCTTTTTCATTTGTTTGATAATCATTTTATCTTTGTTTAACCAACTATTTGTACTTTTTTCTTTTATATGTAATCTCAATGTGTAAAAATTCATGGAACTTAACGGTTATAAAAGGTGCAAAAGAAAAAAAATAAAAAAAATTTATAGTAAAAAATGACTAAATGAATACATTGAATAATATGATTTTAGAATTAATTAGTATAAATATTTTTGTCCTATATATTTTAATGTGATGTCTTCTTTTATGGACTGCCATGTATTTATGTACTTCTTCTTTTTCGTGAAATTGTAATTTTTTCTATATTTTGAATGGTATACCGCTCCAACATTTTTGTCATTTTCTTTTACATTCTTTTTTTAATAGACAATTTCTTTTTTGGATTATACGCGCTCACATATTTATATTTTTATGAAGTAATTTCATATATTAAACCTCCAAGTCTAACGACAAATTTTTCATTTTATATTTTGTGCCGAGTTCTATTGTTTATGTTAAACTTACCTATGAAAATATTAGATTTAACTTAGCTATATAAACTAAATTTTTCTAATATCATTAGGGGACAACGTGCGAGCCGTTCAGAACTCGTAATTATAAATTGTGCTTGATCAATCTAATTATTATTGATATTAATATGACGTCGACATAGAAACTTGTAAACATCAAATCGTATATGGCTTATAAGGAGCCTACAAGAAAATTATTATGCGTGTGAATGTAAAGAAAAAAGAATAAAGAGAATGAGAATGGAAAACAACATCAAATGTATCCGTGTAACTTTTTTCTGCCAAAAAAGTCTATAAAGTAAAAGTAAAGAAAACAGTGATTGAAATAGTGTTTTGGAGTACAAGATTAATGTTTAAAATATCAACTTTAGGTAGTAAAATGTCATTAAATTAATAATCTCTCTAATAATATTTTTCTCCTATCTCGACTTGGGCTAATGGAAAAAGATTACTCTTTTATTTTGATAAAAATAATAGTAATATTTTTTTTGAGAGTAGCTGAAGTAGAATCAATAGAAAGCTCTGATTAAGCATGTTCATACCTTTTTGACATATTTTTGCCAGACAGGTTGAAGTAAGAGATTGAAGAAGTAGTTTGGTTGAAAGGAGAACAACAAAAAGACTAATCCCTTGTTTGAAGTAGAATCAATAAAGAAGGCAAGATGGTACCTTCACACAGGCTGAAGTTTAGCTAGAGAAAAACCCCTTAAAAAAAAATAATACCCTACTCACTAAGGCCCCCGCTACCAGCCCACCCCCACCCCACCACGAAAAAAATTTGAAGTTTGTTATTTTAAAAATCATTTAACTTCACAAATTATTTCAACTCCTAGTAAAAATTAAAAGATATTTCTCAGAAAGTCTTTTTCATTCAAAAAACAACACCCAAAATTTTTTTCAGAAAAATATTAAATATTCACTCAACCAAACATGAGAAAATAGATTAAAATATCTACCTTTTTTCCACGAAAACATTTTCAAGGTAATTTCCATCAACAAACACCAAAGAGTATATTCCTCTATTTATAGACAACAAAGGGTAGTGTGAACAAATATTTATTGTGCCTTATTAGAAAGGATACAACTATTTGAAAAAATTGCAACCCTTCAGAAAGTTTAAAACATTTCATAAAAGTCACAATTTTTCATAAATTCGCAATTTTTTTATAAAAGTCAACTTTTCATAAAAGTTAAACTTTTGATAAAAGTTGCAACTTTTCATAAAATATAGATCTTTTCATTAAAGAGGAAGGCTAGTTTTAGAAATAAATCAATTTAAAAGAAAATTATTGCTTGTGATGGCGCCATATAGGCGGTCTTAGAGTTCTCTTGTATATAAATATATGATTTTTTTATTACTGTGGTGTTCGGATCAACTTTCACGCTTTCATCTGCAGAGATTTGAACCTAAAACCAAATGGTTATCATTTCTCAGTCACTTCATGGGTCACACTGTTAGGTGCCCAGTTATATTCATGTCCAAACATCACTTGGCCAATTTCCATATACCATTATTCAATCTTGTATTTATTATTAGTTTATTCTAATTTCACATTTTTAATGTTCAAACGCCCACTTATACTCTGCCTGTTTATATCAAAAAATTCCAACAGATTTGAATTCATGGCATACACTTGATACGTTCTCAAAAGTAAATACTTAATAGGGATAATGCACAAGTACCTTCTCAAATTATGATCAAAATTGCAGAGACACACTTATACAATACTAAGGTCCTATTACCCGCTAAACTTATTTTATAAATAATTTTCTACCCATTTTTGACCTATATAGCACTATCTTGTTGGTCCAGCGTGATATTTTTTCTCAAACTGAAATTAAAATTTAAACTATTTTCTTTAAAAAAAAACAATTTGAAGTTTTGATTTTTTTGGTTGGGGTGAGGTTTACCAATCTTGCAAAAGGCTTAGAATTATCAAAGGATCTGAAGCTAAAGGTTTAGCAAGTCTATAAAAACATGGATATATATATATACACATATATACAAATCTGATAGGAATGAACAAGTTTGAACAAGTTTCAGTTTTGTAAACTATCTTGATTTTCGATTAATTACACGGAATATATAGATCTAGATCTACATGTACAAATAGTTTATCTTCTTTTTTTTGGAAGAATTTTCTTGTGTATTATGTACGAGTATAAATATACGGGAAGAAATACAAAATTTTAGCACAATATGAAGTGTCTAATCAATCTTGATATTTAAGCACCCAAATTCAATATTTCGCTTTGATAGGTTCATAATTCAAAATCAAAATAATAATAGAGATTAAAATAAAATTCATTGACTTTTCAAGTCTTTTTCATCAATTTTGTAGATATGTATATTCATATTACAAGTTGACTTAGACTTGTGGAGATTGTTAATTAGCTTGTGAATGAAGATGATGTGTGTTAGATCATGGATTTGAGCCACTAATGTTTCTATACTAATGTTGGGTGTAGGTTGCTTTGTTAATTTTTCATATATTGTTCGGAAACGTGAAATTAAAGAATAAGGAAGAACAATAATGAAAATAAGAAAATAAGTTTGAAGCATGAACTTAATTAATTACCTCTGCAATATTAGAAGCCCTGCTCCTTCTTTTCGAACAGAGTAATTGTTTGCCAAATGATTCAATTAATGTAGTTGAAACAAGATCTGGACCTTTTTATTATTATTTATAAGTCTTGTTATTCACATGGGAAGATTCCTAAAAGAGATTATTAATTCAACTGGCTAATAGTGAATTAATTACTTGAAAGGCCAACTTAACAAGAATAATATATACATCTTGACAGTTTGTTCATTCATAATACTAAAATACAATTCATTGACTTTTGAATTATACATCTATCATCTTTTTGGTGCTTCTAATTTTGTGTGACAACGACATTATCATATGTTACTTTTCTATATTACTAAAGTGGAAAACTCCAAAAGTTAATTATTTTTTTTAAAAAAAAAAATTCCATTTCCAATTTGTTGTACTCCCTCCGTTTTAGAAAGAATGATCTAGTTTGATTTGGAACAGAGTTTAGGAAAAAAAGAATCTTTTTTAGTCTTGTAATTCTAATAAAATTATGCATATGGTACCAAAATGTCATTTATCTATGGTCTTAAACATATTACGTGGAAAGTTAAGTTAAAATATTGTCAAAAAGAAAAGGGTCGATTCTTTTTTAAGAAGACTAAAATGAGACTATAGACTTCTTTTTTAACAATATATATATGATATATATATATTAATATATATATAGTATATATATGTTTGTGTTTGTGTGTGTGGTGTGATACACTAGTTTCTAAAAGGACTGTTTCGCAGCGTTTTTTTCATGTGAATTTTATAGATACTTAGAATACCATCTCACATGAAATATATCTATATATATATATTATAGATCTATATTATATATTTATATAGTATATATATATAGATATATATATATAATATGTAAATTGTAATGAAAATAAAATGTAACAATACAAAATTCAAGCTTTACGGCAACAACACCTTCATAGAAACTAATTAAAAATTCTACCAGAGTGAAAAAATGATAAAAAGAAACAGAATATTTAAGAAAAATACAATATAGACATTATTCTTATAAGATTGATGTATATATAGATGAAAAATAACATAAACTCTCCACAGTTTTTATCGACTCCTTTTCATTCCATCAAATTTCAAGATCTCCTCATTTGTTTTTTACTATAAATAAAAATGATAGCCTAATAACTTGTTAGGGTTTGAATGAGATAAAAAGTTGAATTTTAATATAAATAGACTAGAAGAATATCAAACGATATCTTAAAGTTTGAGGTTTAAATGTGGAGGTTATGAATATAAACGATGAGAGTTATAAGTATTAAGAGTGATAAAAGTTAAATAGTATTAACAAAAGTAATAATAAATAAATTGAAGAATATGAAGAAAAAAAAATTAAAAGTTAGCAAACGCATGTAAAAAGTATAACTAAAGTTCTTATCAATAACTTCAAGGCATTATGATATAAAGTTTGTAAAGCTAGAGCATTCTTTACTAAAATCAAGAGGCATTATCAATGTGCCTCTACATTTTATAGATTTGCAACCTACATTATTAATTTGTCGTCCTTTTCATAAAAGGATCATACTTTATACACATCCATTATATTATTCATGAGAGGGGTAAGGAAACAAGTTTAAGAAGAGGAAAAGAAAGCAATTTTGTGGTAAAAGAATTTTTTTGAATTTTTTTTTTAATTGATTATATACATATAGATTTATAGAGATAAATATTAATAGATTAGATATTTATTAGGAATTCATCTAGGAAGTCGAAAAGCATTAGCATTTAATTAAATTTATACAATCAATATTTAAATCGTTTTATTACAATTCAATTATAGTAAGGGTAAAAGCGTTAATTCACTTTTCAACTTTTTTGTTCACTCTTTTAGTAATATATATCTATATATACTATAATATATTATATATATACTCCTCATAAGAGCGAGAGCTATCGCGCGAGGAGAGCGAGTTTTTTTTCATATCATAATACAACATCTATTGACTTTTGAATTGTACCTATCACTTTTTTTGATTACCAACAGTCAGGGGCAAATATATATTGTCGAGACATGCTATTTCGCTTTAGCTGAGAATGTCACTATTACTAACTTTAAGGATCCACTCGAACCCAATGAGTCAATGACGATAGATATTTCGTGTAATTACCTTAAGATGTGATATGTGACAAGGAATTTTTTACGCTTTCTACTTAATAAATTCAATTGAGACTTTTATCAAACACATCTTTTAACATTAGCGATTTGCACTACAAGACTTTTTGGTTTTTAAGCAGCAAAAATGGTTACTTATAACAACAGAGAAGAATCTGTTATAATGTTGCTGTCACTTAAATTATGCTCCATAATTTTCCTTTTTGATTTTTATTAATCATGCTGACCGGATTAACTTGCACACATTTCAATCAATTTCACAAGATACCGTCCACTTTCAATTTGCATGCACTTTGACTAATTTCATGCTTAACTCTATTCTTAAAAGACATGGATAGATAATACAAAAAAGGCAAAATACATAAATATGTCCTTTTAACTTGGTTTTTTTAAATAACATTTATGACCTTCAACTTTGTGCGTGCACAAATACACACTTAAATTTGTATAAAGTTTATCAAATAAACACACATGTCCTACATGATATCCCACCTGTCACATTTTGCCTACGTGGTGGTCCTACATGTATGGTGTCATGTAGGACTCGTGGTTTACTTGTTTTCTTTATATAAGCTTAAGTGGCTAACTTGTGCATATCCCAAATTACAGTTGAGGCACATAAACGTAAAATGCGGTCAATTTAAAGGTACATTATGTTTATGCCACAAAAATCACCCTTGTCTGCTGAACTGGAGAGCTCTCTCTCACGAAAGAGTATTAATTTCTTATTTCCCCATTATAGAATTTAATACAAAATATCAAAACATGAATTCTTGAAATGGAGTATAATAATTATTTTCTTCACAATGAATATACGTACTATATGTGTATATGTTCAATATAACCGAAGAAAACATTGCAGAAAAATAAATACCAGAGTTTTTAAAATATGTACTCAAAAACAATAATTAATATCATAAGTATAAATTAATGAGGGAAATTTTTTTTACCACCATAACCCTATAATGAAAAAAAATAGAACGAAAAAAATTTGAGTCCATCGATGCACAATGTTCTCCTGAAGGAACGACGTTCCGCTCCAATACCAAAAATTTAAAGAATTACATCCTCTTAGGATGAACGATGTTATTCACCCATATGGGTTCGGCTCTGGTTGGCACCCAGTAACTCTAATTCCTAAATTTGTCTCTACTGTCAGTAAGTCAGTCAACAGCAGCAAAATATTATCTACTGACCAACCAAACATTAGAATATAAGTAAAATATCTACCTGTTTTTCAGGAAACATTTTTCAAAGAATTTCCATCATACCAAACACACCCAAGAGTATATTCCTCTATTTATAGACAACAAAGGTTAATGTGAACAAATATTTTTTGTGCCTTATTAGAAAGGATAGAACTATTTGAAAAATTTGCAACTCTTCGGAAAGTTTATAAAGTTTCATAAAAGTCACAACTCTTTATAAAAGTCACAACTCTTCATAAAAGTCACAACTTTTCATTAAAATCGCAACTATATACATATATACAAATCTTATAGGGATGAACAAGTTTAAACAAGTTTCAGTTTTGTAAACTATCTTGATCTTCGATTAATTTCACGGGATATATAGATCTAGATCTAAATGTACAAATAGTTAATCTTCTTTTTTTTGGAAGAATTTTCTTGTGTATTATGTACGAGTATAAATATAAGGGAAGAAATACAAAATTTTAGCACAATATGAAGTGTCTAATCAATCTTGATATTTAAGCACCCAAATTCAGTATTTCACTTTGATAGGTTCATAATTAAGAATCAAAATAATAATAGAGATTAAAATAAAATTCATTGACTTTTCAAGTCTTTTTCATCAATTTTGTAAATATGTATATTCATATTACAAGTTGACTTAGACTTGCGGAGATTGTTAATTAGCTTGTGAATGAAGATGATGTGTGTTGTGTCCATGTAGATCATGGATTTGAGCCACTAATGTTTCTATACTAATGTTGGATGTAGGCTGCTTTGTTAACTTTTCATATATTGTTCATGTTAGCGGAAACCTGAAATTAAAGAAGAAGGAAGAACAATAATGAAATCCATGGTAGAAGAAAAGAAGAAGAGAGTTTTGAAGCATGAACTTAATTAATTACCTCTGTAATATTAGAAGCCATGTTCCTTGTTTCAGAAAGAGAGTAATTGTTTGCCAAATGATCCAATTAATGTAGTTGAAACAAGATCTGACTTTATTTAATATTACTAGTTTTTGAGGACGGGCTTCGCACGTGTTGTTTTCATGTAAATTTTTTTATAGACGTTAGAATGACTAAAATCTAATGGCAATATATATATACTATAATGAATAATAAAATGTATCAATTACAAAAATTCAAAGACTTACGACAATAAAACATTAATAGAAAACTAAATTAAAAAGTCTAAAAGATTGAACAAAAGACAAAAAGAAACAAAATTTTAAGTTAAAATACAATATAGACATTATTCTTATAGATTGATGTATAGAGATGAAAATATAAGTACAAAATTAGTAATAACTCCTCTGAGTTTTTTTATCGACTCCTTTCATAATCCTATCAAATTCAAGAGTCTTCATCATCTGTTTTTACTATAGAATAAATAATAGCCTAATAATCTTCATAATAAGTTTTCATGGAGATAAAGAGTTGTAGTTATATACTAGAATAGAGGAGATATAAAAGATATCTAAAGTTTTAGTTTTAAATGTTTTGGAGGTTCATGATCTCTGAAGCTGACCGTTATGAATATATCCGAATTCTCCCCCTTCAATAATCCAATTAAAATAACTATTACGCATGAAGACTATGAAGAAAAAACCGTTAAAATTTAAGCAAACGCCATGTCCACCGAACAACTAAAGTTCTATCAGTAATTTAAGCATTAAGATTCAATTTGTGAAGCTAGAGTCATTCTTTAATCATAATCCAAGAGGACATTATCAATGCCATCTCCATTTTTGTAGATTGCACCCCTTAAAACCCTTTAAATTAATTTAAATTTCGTTATTTGCATAAAGGATAATACTTTAATGCACATCAGTAATATTAAAATGAGAGGGGTTAAGGAAAAAGTTTCTAAGAAAGGGAAAGAAAAGAAATTTAGGTAAAGATTTTTTTAAAAAAATTATAACTCTTATAGTACAATATAGATGTATAGATGAAGCCAATATTATATTTAATATTTAATTCGGAATTAATTTAGGAAGTCTACAGTCATTAACCTTTAATTACATTTTTATACAATCAAATATTAATATTTTATAATAATTTAAAAATTATTTGTAAAAAAGGATAAAATCATAATTTAATTTTCAACTTTTTGTGTTCATGCTTTAGTAATCTATGATGATTTATTTTATATAAGTCTTGTATTCCAAATGGGAATATTCCTAAAGAGAGTCTTAATTCCATTCAACTGGCTAATATGAATTACTTACTTGAAAGGCACCTTAACAGAATAATATATTATATATATATATATATATATATCTTGACAGTTGTTCCTTTCATAATACTCAAACACTTCATTGCCTTTTTGAATTAAACAGGTTTACATAGAAAGTTAAGTTACATAATATCAAAAAAGTAAAGGGGTCATTGTTTTTAAACGACTAAATTGAAATAGGGACATTCTGTTTTCACAGAATCATATATATATATCTATATATATATATATATATATATATATAATATATATATAATATATCTAATATATATTTAATTTTTGATGACTACTTCGACAATCGTGTTTTATGGGTAAATTTTGATAGATACGTTAGAATGCTAAAATCTCATGGAAATATATCTATATCAATTGTAATAAAATAAATGTAAACAATTACAAAATTCAAAGCTAACGGCACTACATATTGCATAGAAAACTAAATTACGAATCTAACAGAGTAAAAAACAGATAACAAAGAAACAGAATTTTAAGAAAAAATACCTTAATAGCTTATTCTTATAAGATTGATGTTATATATTGAATGAAAAAAAAAGTATAAAATTTAGAATAAGGGATGCATATATTTCTCCTAGCAACACGCTAACAAAAGAAACATGGAAGAAAGAATAGTTGGGATGACAATGTTACTGAGGAGTTTGTTACAAGGCACTACCAATGCGACTGGCAAAGTAGAATCATATGACAGTGTCAACAGATTCAACAAGATCCAATAATTCCAATAAGAAGTGATGAAGTATCAAGTGTTGGATAAATTTGAAGATGAAGACAGAAGCAAAATACTACAGAAGAAGATCTACAAGAGCTTTAGCAATGATTTGGGACAAATAATAGAAGAATGTTACAACATCAAATACTAAATTGTTCTCATAATTCACAGAAACTGAAATTTATAGTTTCTCCGCCTTAATTTGTCTGATATTTTTCATTTCTTGAAATTTGAATCGTACAAACTTTAATTAATATTTTCAAATAACAACTTATAATACTTCTTGTATAATTTTTCGAATATTTGTCTTTTAAATTTATAATACGGAGTTAATTTGATTAAAAAAAAAACAGTTGGAAAATAGCCATGTTGAGTCTGTACAAGACATTCTATTAGTGGCACTTGCACATTTGGATTAATTTATTCAGTAGCAATAGAGGTAAATACTCAAATTAAAATTCTTTTTCTTAGAAACAGGAGGGAAATAGGATGACATACAGCAAACTCGAAAGGCATAGCAGAGCGCGGTGCACCTCCAAACGCAACAGCGAGGAGGTAATAGGCGAGTAAGGGTTCTCTGTTTTTTTTGTTTTTTTTTGATGTTTGTGGGAAAGAAACAAACTTTTATTGATTACGTTATGCTTCCGTTTTTGAATGAAATTTCATGAAACACATTTTGTATATGAAGTTTTATTATGAATGACGTACCATTTTCTTCCTGCTCATCTCTCTGTCCTTCATTTCTTTTCCTCTTACTGCAAATACAGTCAGACATATCAAATCAGGTGCCACAAGTACAGGAAAAAACTTCCTTTCATTCACTTAAATACGGGATTTATTCTCCGGCCAACGACTTGTAATCTCATCTCCTCCCCTCTATCTTGTTGGGAAACACGCAGACAAACACAAAAATATAATGGTAAAGTAATGGAAATAAAATGGGAAAATAACGACAACCAAGAATTTTACGTGGAACCCTCTGAATAGGGAAAAACCACGGCCACGAAAGCAACTGAATACTAGTAAGGAATTATTCACTGTGTAGTCACGATACACACTCAAGTGACTACTACACACACTCAAAGAACAACACTCTTTGGTTTCCGTCTTATTACTAAAATATCGCTCACACTCTATTTTTTCTCCACAGACTATTTCTTGTATAGGTCTATGAATACCTCACTTTGCTCTCAAAATGTTTTTTTTTTTCTCTAACTTGGTGTGTTCTACAAATGAGCAAGAATGCTCTATTTTAGAAGGATAAAACCATCCCTATGTCACTAATGACATATGTAAACATAGCAAAGTCAAAATGGTTGCAAATCTTACCACTTTTGCCAACCACCAATCTTTCTTTTCAACTCCAATTACTATTCCTTTTTAAGCAATTGCTTGTACCAATTGAATAGCTAGTTGCTAAAAAAATGGGAGTGGATTCAACAAATCTCCCCCTCCAGTCCCATTTACTGGAAGAAGGATCTCAACTTCTTTAAGAGAGCTCATACCCACAAGTCTTTTGCTAACTCGAAATTGTCTTTTGTATCATCTTGGTCAGCATATCTGCAGGATTTCATTGTGTGAATCTTTTTAACTGAATGATTCATTCTCTTCTCCACTTTCTCACAAATCCAATGATATCTGACGTCAAGGTGTTTGTTCTTGCATGGTACATGGAGTTCTTGCTCACTTTATGCACTCCTAGCTGTCACAATAGACAATATCTTCATTTGATTCAAACCAAGCTTTGAAGAAATCGCTTTAGCCATATCATCTCCTTGACTGGCTTAGTAGCCGCAATATACCTCAGCTCATTGTAGATTGCAACACATGCTGCAACTTTGACTGCCATGATATAGCTCCCCCTGAAAAGTAAACAAATATCCGTAGTGGATTTTACTGTTATCAGGGTCACCTGCCATATCAGAATTTGTAAAGCCTTTCAAGATTGGATTTGATGCTCCAACACAAACATTCATCTGAGCTTCCTCTAAGATACCTAGTATCCTTTCACAGCTTCCCAATGCTCTTTTCGCTTCCAGGATTTTCGAGAAATCTACTGACACACCAACTACTGCGTGAGCAATATCAGGTTAGTGCCACCATTGCATACATTAGACTTCCGACGGACGGAGGAATATGGAACTTGGCCTATTCTCTTTTTTCCTCCCTAGCTTAGGACACATCTTTTGCTCAACTTCATATGAAGCACGAGGTATCCTAACAGGCTAACTGCTTCATTTGAAGCGTTCCAGTACGCGTTCAATGTACTTCTTCTGGGACAAATAAATCTTCCTTTTATCTCTAAGACAGGTAATTCTCATGCCCACAATTGCTTGGGCATGACCCAAGTCTTTCATAGAAAAAGACTTACACAACTCTTTCTTCAGCTCTTCAATCTTGAAGTATTCTTGGCCACAACAACATACATCCACATACACAAAAGAGATAAAACCTTTCTCAGAATTTTTTGTACAACATACGCAATGATCTGAAGAAGTCCTTCTTATAGCCCTGCTCCCCCATAACAATTCAAACTTTTTGTACCATGTCTGGGAGCTTGTTTTAGGCCATAAGACCTCTTTTTAAGTTTGCATCAAAATTTTCTTTACCATCTCTTTGAAACCTCAGGTTGTTTCTATAAATCTCTTCTTCGTAGGTCCACCGTGAAGGAAAGCCGTCTTCACATCCATCCTCTCATCTCTAATTAAGACTAGCACCCAAACCTAGAACTGTGCGAATCGAGGACATTTTCACAACAGAGAAAATATTTCGTCAAAGTCAATACCTTCCTTTGACCGAATCCCTTACACACATTCTAGCTTGTACCTGGGCTCAAAGTTGTGTTCTTCAACTTTAACTTTTGAACACCCACTTGTTCTTCAAAGCTCTCATCCCTTGGGCAATTTTACCACCATAGTGTGGTTCTCATGAAGACTTCATCTCGTCTTGCATGGCTTCATCCATGTTTCTTGTCTCATCTTCCATGGCCTCCTCATACATTCGGTTCTCCCCGTCCCGTGAGTAACATATACCATTGGGTAAGTAAACGGGAGGAAGGAAACCGCTGTTCGTGGTGGACCATCCGAAGCGTGAATATTTTGATTCGTCCACAACTTCATGACAACAGGATCTCATAAACAATATCATTGTTTTTACCAACGTCAACATGTTGATTTGTATTGATTCTGGGCGTCACCATGATTATCAAACCAATAACCCTCATGCACACTTGTGGGAGGAACTCCTCATAGATGGACTATACCATCAAAATTTGAAGATTCTACCTTCTCCGCTTTGTCAATATCTTCAATTGTTGCTTTCTCCTGAAAATATATCACGGCTTCTCAAAGTTTTCTTTTCAATTGGATCATATAGCCCTGTACCAAATTCATCTAGGCCGATATCCAATGAAGATGCATTGCCTTGTCTTGGCATCTAATTTTTGACCTCTCATCTTTCGGCACATGTACAAAAGCTTTGCACCAATACCTCAAATTTCATAGGAAACATCCTTTAATACCAAACACTATTTGGTACATCAACTTTGGCAAGAACAACAGGAGTAGATTAATAACATGTGCAGCGTCAATAAGCCTCACCCCCAAAATGAGTTGGGCAACTTTGCTTCAGAAAGCAAAACTCTAACTCTTTCCATCAAGGTCCTGTTCATCCTCTCAGCCAAACCATTAGCTGAGGAGTCTTGGGAGGAGTCTTCTGTGTGGCTAATACCTTGATGCTTGCAGTAGTCGTCAATGTCCACAATATTCACCACCATTATTCAGTACAATACATTTCAATTTCTTTCCATTTTCTCTTTCAACTGAAGCCTGAAACTGCTTAAAGACACCTAACTCTTTGTCTTTAGTCTTCAGAATCTAGACCCAAAGTTTCTAGAGCACTCACAATGAAAGTGAGAAAAGTAAGATGCCCACCCGTCTTTGTCTCATTGGACCTACATAAATCAGAGTGCCTACTCAAGCAACTCTGTCATTTCTCGAAGAGGGTAGGCATTAAAGGAAACTTTCTATTTTTGTTACCAGCCAAGCGTCCACATGTTTCTATTTTTAGAACACTTGTGGAAATTGAGCAAGCTAATTTCTTACTTGGCTAGAACATTAGTCCTTTCTCGCTAATGTGGCTAAGTCCTCTGTCCATAATGTT